>JARFJB010001721.1:5320000-5367500 GCA_036346205.1 Vesta saturnalis | reverse complement strand
TACAATTACAAATCTCACAGCAATAAATTATTTTTCAGTGATGAATCCTAAATATGAGATGAAATTAAATTTCTAAGAGGTAAGAATAAATAACGCTAAACTGGTATTTTTTTAATATGAAACATTTCCAAAAATAATCTCTTGATAATTTGATGATGATTTAAATGCTCATGAGAATGTGAAGCTAAAGATTTGCAGTTAACTTTTATGTAGCGTTAGCCTATTTTTTAGTGTTTGAGTAGTTTGACCTGTGTAAATCTTATCACAATCAACACAGGGTATAGAGTATGCTTATTTCTGATTGATTTAGAGTGGGAGTTTTATCTTTAATTTTACTAAAAAGTAAGTTAATACTATTTATATTATAATATGCAAAACGTGGACAGTTGAATATGAAAGTGCTATTTTTAAATGTGATGTGCGGCAATATGAGCCATAGGGCACTTTTTCAAATTTAATCAGTATCCACTTCCATCGCATCGTTATTATTTGCAATGTTTAGATCATGTTGTTGAGCTCTATTAGCTCCGTCCAATATTTTATACAACAAAGTTGATGTTTGGATGGTGAACATCATTTTCATAACGCGCATACCCTAAAAACTACAAAACACTAGCAATTTGCGCACATGTTCCAAGAGTTCTTGCACCTGATTGGCACGTACAGTAGTAACCAAGAATTAGATCCTCCACATTCTCATCGGCTTCGTGATTTTCGGTGGTATTATAAGCAACCCACAATTGACTCTGATAAAACCACCTTCATTATTAAGAAAATCTATATGGAATTCTTCTTGATGGGGCCAGGTTAACTTGGTATACCCCTACAGTGAGCTCTCGAAGATAATCCAAAGTGAGATGAGAGAAGTCACCTAAATCATGCTCATTTATTTGAACCCAACGAACGTTCCTTCTACGAAGATTTTCTACTTCCACCCGGGCTTGTACAATATTAACCTGGCTTGATTTTTCCAGTAATTACCGAGCCAGATCTTCGTTAGCGCCTAACATAAGAATGCGAGGGTAAAACTTGTTTATTATCGCTCCAGCAATACGATAGAAATCGCCAAGGTTTTAGATATGTGGTATTGTAATCGTTTGATCAAGAAACTTAAATATGGATTTGAGGTGACCGTTTCTGGCTTCAACTATCCACTTTGTTTTAGTTATTATGCGGCACTCATTTACTTCTTCAGTCGACAATTAGTTTTGGCCCCGTTCAAGAAAAGCTGGCATCTTGTTTGAAATACCCACATCGTCAAGCATTGGTATGGAATCTCGATATCCACGATCCAGCACAAAAATATCACCTTGGTGAAACCATGCCCTTATTACATCGCCATCCCTATTAAACTTATTAATCAGCATTTTGGCATCTTCATTATTAGAGTCCGAAAAATAAGGACCTCGGATTGCTAATGTATATCCGTCTGGAGCTACAATGAGAGCCGGTTTTACTAAGTCGCGACTCTTATGCGCATTGTAAGATTGTCTTAAGACACGAAAGTTATTACTTTTTGATATATAGGAGTAGGTCCCTCCAATATGTGCAATTGCTATCGGTGTATTAGGTTGCGGGTTATATAATTGGTTGGAAAATTAAGTTACTTGGTTGGCAATGTAATCATCCCTTGTAACGGCTTCAAGTCCAGTAATCTAAGTACGAATCTTTGCATTAGCGATTCTCTAATTGTAGCAATGACCATACAAACAGCCTATCTACTTGGGTAGTGAAAAATAATTTTCAAAAACCCGTCCGACAAACTTGCATAAAAACGTCAATAGGTCCTTTTTGGTGACATACCTCTGTCCACGTTGCCGATATATTGAGTCACAAAAGGTACACAATTCCCGAAAATGTCCTTTCGTAATAGGTCCTACGGATTTGAAATCTTCTTCGCTAAAACTATCTTTATCCTCGTATACGGACATCCTACGCACATTATTATTACCATTACAAATCAAACAAATATGGGTTGATGTTTGTTTCAAAACATTTAGTCTTAATCAAGCCATTTTCAACAAGAGCTATTTCGTTAAGAATCAGCCGAAAACAATTAGTACAAGCTTTGGTCTAATCTGGTTTTTATACGTTCGTAAAAGCGCGGGTAGTCGACGACCGTGAATCCTTCTTCGTTCTTGTTGGCTACGTGAGTCTCCTGATTAGTGACGTCAGCAACTGTTTCAAATCCTTAACGGGCGATTTTATTTTATGTATTAGGTATGGTCCGTCGTATTTTTCCGCTAATTTTGCAGTGAACTCTTTAGCTTTAGTTGACAGGTGGCGGGTTTTCGCATAAACGAGATCTCCTCCACGGAGGCGGTAAGCTGTATGACGAAGATCATTATGTCGGCGTTGGATTCCGAAGTTTTTTGCTAATGAATCGCGGGCTAATTTCTATAATTCATTTAGTTATCTCATGTGTTTTTCTTGATCCGTTACAGTGTCTGCGGTACCTATTCGCGGTGGTTGTTTCTGCGGGGCCCACGCACCCAGAGGTTCTCTACCTAAATTTAGTAGCGCTGGTGAAAGTCTCGTCGAACTGTGCTGTACCGAGTTAATAGTGAAAGCTATTTCACGGAGGTAGGTATCCCATTCATTCCGATTATTTTTCGTGAATTGTCCCGATTACTTTGTTGGTTCTTTCTACGGGGTTCGTCTGCGGCGTCATACGGTGGTGAATTCCATGTTCATTTAGGAACGTGAGGAATAGCTTACTCGTGTACTGCGGGCCGTTATCGGAGATCAGGTTACGTGGATTACCAAAGCGGTAGATTACCTGCTCTCGTAAACCTTGGATAATGGGCGGACCGGTGGCATTTCGGAGAGGTTTGATTTCAACCCATTTGGTTAACCGGTCCTGGAAAACCAGTATAAAATTATGTCCCTTCTTGAACGCGGCAGAGGTCCGATGAGATCTGTACTCACGTTACTCCAGGGATGTCTGGATTGTAGAAGTACATTTCTCCTTGCGGCTTTTTTGTAGGGCCCTTATAGGTCTGGCAGCTTCTGTACGATCTGATGTATTTTATTACATCTGACTTTACTGTAGGCCAGTAGTAATTTCGATAGATACGGCACAGGGTTTTTACAATTCCCAGGTGTCCTACCGTCGGAACATCATGGCATTCTTCAAGAATTTCCTGGCGCTTCGCCTGCGGTACGCATAACTTCCAGTTGAGTGGCTTCCCATTTCTTTTTCGGCGGTAGGATTCCGGAATGATCGAAACAATTGTCCTCCTTCGACTTTGTACCGTGGATGCTGCTCTGGGTGATCTCCGGTTTGTTGGATAAAGCGCTGATACCACGGAAAGGTTGACCCTTCTACTTCTTCTACCTCCAGAGCAGATAAGTAGGTACAGGTCTCGTAGTCCGCGTGTAGGCGAGGTAGTGCGTCATCAACGTGGTTCAGGGCCCCTTTACGGTATTCTACCTGAAAATCGAATTGTTGTAACTCCATTATCCATCTGGCAAGTGGGGATGTTAGTTTCTCAAGCGTGCGAAGCCACTTAACACTTGTATCATCTGTCAGCACCGTGAATTTGTAGCCCATTATCCAAGGTTTACGAGAGCAAGCAATCCAAGTAACCTGATCTCCGATAACAGCCCGCAGTGTACGAGTAAGCTATTCCTCACGTCCTTGAAGGAACATGGAATTCACCACCGTCTGACGCCGCCGTATTCGCCGCATAAGAGCCCCGTAGAAAGAATGAACAAAGTAATCGCGCAATTCAGGAAAAATAATCAGAAAGAATGGGATACCTAAATAGTATCTTTTTAATTTTTGTATTGACCATACCATAGCCAGGCATTTTTGCTCAATAGTAAAGTAATTTCTTTGCGCTGGCGTCAGTGCCCTGCTGATATACGTAATTACTCGTTCGTCGGGTGCGTGTCCTTGCGTAAGAACAGCTCCAATTCCAGTGGCGCTTGCGTCTGTCTGCAACACGAAAGATTGGGTAAAATCCGGACAAGCTAACATAGACGGGGCGGTTAACGCTTTTTTAATTGCGGTAAAAGCGCGGTCCTTCCTTTCAGTCCATTGATACCTAGTGTTTCTATTCAACAGTTCCGTGAAGGGCTGGTTTAGTTATGCGAAGCCGCTGACATATTTACGGTACAACGACGCGAGTCCCAAAAATTGACGCAATTTTTTAACGGTATGAGGGGCGGGTATCCGGGTGATTGCGTCGACTTTTCAGGATCCGGTAAAATCCGACGTGTCGATGTGTCCTAGATATTTCATTTGCGTCTGACAAAAGCAACACGTATCAGGTAGTAGCTGAAGCCCGTTGTCTCGAAGTCTCTGGAATACTTCTCGTAGATTATGCACGTGTTCTTTTTCCCAGGACGACATCATCGAGATATACAAATGCGCGTCCAACCATATAGGGGGCGATTATTCTGTCTAAGAATATCTGGAACGTAGCGGGGGTGGAATGAAGTCCGAGTGGCAGAACTGTAAATTCAAATAGTCCTCATCCTGGCACTGTAAAGGCGGTGGTTGGCTTGCTTTCGTCCTCTAGGGGTACTTGCTAGTGTGCGTGTGTGTGTGTGTGTGTGTGTGTGTGTGGGCGTGCGCGTGCGTGTGCGTGTGGTGTGTGCGTGTCGTGTGCGTGTGCGTGCGTTGCTGTGGTGTTCGTGTGCTGTGTGTGGCGCGTGCCATGTGTGTGCGTGCGCTAGTGATGTGTGTCGTGTGCATGTGCGTGTGCGTGTGCGTGTATGTGTGTATGTGTGTACGTACGCGCGTATGTGTGAATGAGTGTGTGTGTGTGTGTTTGAGTGAGTGTGAGTGTGTGTGTGTGTGTGTGTGTGAGTGTGAGGTGGAGTGAGTGTGAGTGTGAGTAGTGAGTGTGAGTGTGAGTGTGAGTGTAAGTGTGAGTGAAAGTATGTGTGCGAGTGTGCGTGTGGGCTAGGTGGTGTGTGTGAGTGTTGTATGCGTGTGCGTATGTGTATGCGTTTGTGTGTGTGTGCGTGTGTGTGTGCGTGTGCGTGTGTGTGCGTGTGTGTGCGTGTGTGGTGTTGTGCGTGTGCGTGTGGTGTGGTGTGGTGTGCGTGTGTGTGCGTGTAGTGTGTGTATGTGTACGTACGCGTGTGTGTGTGTATAGTGTGTGTGTGTGTGTGTGTGTGATGTGATGTGAGTGTAGTGTAAGTGTGTAAGTGTGAGTGTGAGTGTGAGTCTGAGTGTGAGTAGTGTAGTGAGTGAAAGTGTGAGTGCATGTGCGTGTGCGTGTGCGTTTGCTGTGCGTGTGCGTGTGGGCTTGAGCGTGACGGTGTGCGTGCGTGCGCGTGTGCGTGTGTGCTGTGTGCGTGTGTGGTGTGCGTGTGTGTTGTGTGTGTGCGTTGTGTGTGTGTGTCGTGTGTGCGTGTGTGTGTGTGCGTGATGTGTGTGCGTGTGTGCTGTGTGTGTGTGCGTGTCGTGTGTGTGTTCGTGTGCGTGTGCTGTGCGTGTCGTGTGTGTGTGTGTGTGTGTGTGTGGTGTGTGTGTGTGATGGTGTGTGTGTGTGTGCATTGTGAACAGTGCGTCGTAAGATGTGACATAAAATTGTCATATCTCGAAACCGTTTTAGCTGTGATTGATGTAAATTAGTGAATCTTTAGAGAACTTTATTACAAATATCCAAGCCGTCTCAAGATTTGATTTATCGTGGGTTTTAAGATAATGAGAAAAATCAAAATAGTGCATTTTCAACTTTTACCGGCAGCTCGTAAATGTGACGTATTACAAGTCTGGTTAAAGCCTCAAAATTTGAAATTATTGTCAGTAGGCCTTAATTATGAGTGACCACCATCATGAAACAAATAAATGCCGTGGGTCGTTATTCTATTTCCTCAAGTTTAAATAGGGTTAGTTATTTAAAAATTGACAACAAGCCAACAAGAGACATTTGGAATTCTAGTTAAGAATTTCTTATTAGGCTTACGCTAACTGTCGAATTACCCAATAATTAGATAGAGCTTTGATAGAATTGATATAACTATGGAAGGAAAATCTAATAAACAAATTAATGTAAAAAAATCTAATAAACCAATCCAACAAACAAATTTACAACACATGTCTTCCTCCATTTTCGATATATTTTACCCACTTCTCCAACAGCAGTAGTAGACCGGCACCTTCCCCTCCCCTCTTTTTACGGTGCAAGCCCCCCCGCCACCCTATTTATATGCCCACGTGGGGACCGCATTTTCCACCCTTATTTTTACTCGCTTACGTGTAGCACGTATTTTTTCACCCCTATTTTTACATATACCTGCGTGTGAGTCCGTATTTTTCAGCCCTCTGCATCCCTATTTTTACATATACCTACGTGTGAGTCCGTATTTTTCAACCCTCTGCATCCCTAACTATTTTTACTCGCTTACGTGTAGGAGGTGTATGTTTCAACCCTCTGCATCCCTAATTATTTTTACTCGCTTACGTATAGGACGTGTACTTTCAACCCTCTGCATCCCTAATTATTTTTACATATACATTCGTGTGTGGCCGTGTTTTCAACCCACTGCATACCTAATTATTTTTACTCGCTTACGTATAGGAGGTGTATTTTCACCCCCCCCCCCCTATTTTGTGACGCATGTAGGACATATTTTATATTTTTTCTGATATTAAAAGAAACTAATCAAGGTAAAGGTAACGTATACGTTTGATTTTAAAATACACTATTAAATTCTATAATGACAATAAACAGTTAATGGTATTGCATAATCAGTTAATTACCCTGGTGTTGTCATACAATGTGAATGTACGGTTTAGCGACTATTTAAAATGTGTTTTTATTATTAAAATTTAATAGGATTCCGTATCGAATTCTATCAAAGGAGATTGCATAATTGTTGTTATTAAATTATTGTTAGATTTCTTTTAATCCCCATCTACAGATTGTGGTCCTCTACCTGTTTGAAAATTCATATGAATATATTTTAAAATGAAATTGCTTTAAAAATAAAATGTGTAATTAACTAATTGATTAACCTGCTTACAGCAATAGTAATCATCGAAAATTAAGGAATGTCGCTTTTATTTATTTACCTTTTAATACGTATCATTTACATGCAATGTATTTTGGTTTTAAATATGAGTCACAATGTGTCGCAATCCTTTTTGCTTTAATTATGGGTCATAATTAAATCTAGTTGTCGCTCAAGGTAATCACTACCAAATTAATCTCATGTACAACAAGAAACTTAATATCAATAATGTATAACAAAGTATTTTTATAATGCTATTTTTCGCATAGTTTAATGTCCATGTATGGGTCGTATTTTAGCCTTGGGAGATCGGATTTGGTCTGGGTCAGACTAGGGGTTGGTCCAGCATCGGAGATTGTATTCTAAATTGTCTCCTGTGAAAGTTAGTTTTACAAAAACACAAACACAACCACAAGCACGAGCACGAGCACGAGCACAAGCATAAACACAAGCACAGGAACAATTACAAGCCCAAGAACCAGCACATACACAAACACAACCAGAGGAACAAACACAAGCACAAGAACCAGCACAAGCGCAAACACAAACACAAGCACAGGAACAAGCACAAACACAAGAATCAACACAAGCACAATCACAAGTACAGCACAAGCAAGCATGCAAGTATACAAACGATCAGCAAACACGAAAACGAAAATTCGCAAACACGAAATTATCTAAATCACGAAATACGTTTAAAACGAAAATTCGCAACACACGAAAAATGAAAAACGAAAATTGCAAACACGAAGAACGAAATCGCAAACACGAAAATCGAAAACAAAATGCAAACACGACAATTCGCAAACACGAAAAATGAAAACGAAAATATCGCAAACACGAAAATGAAACGAAAAATTCAGCAAACAACGAAACGAAAATCAAAACACGAAAACGAAAACGAAAATTGCAAACACGAAAATAACGAAAATTCAAACACGAAAATCGAAAACGAAAAATTCGCAAACACGAAAAATGAAAACAAAATTCGCAAACACGAAAAATGAAAACGAAAATCAAAACGAAAAGAAAATTCGACAAAAAGAAAACGAAAATTCGCAAACACGAAAATGAAAACGAAAATCGAAAACGAAAATCGCAAACACGAAAATGAAAACGAAAATTCGCAAACACGAAAATGAAAACAAAATTCGCAAACAAAATGAAAACGAAAATAACGAAAATTCGCAAACAAAAAATGAAAACGAAAATTCGCAAACACGAAAAATCGCAAACACGAAAATGAAAACGAAAATTCGCAAACACGAAAAACGAAAATCGAAACACGAAAAACGAAAAATCGAAACACGAAAAGAAAACGAAAATCGCAAACACGAAAATGAAAACGAAATAAATCGCAAACACGAAAATGAAAACGAAAATTCGCAAACACGAAAATGAAAACAAAATTTCGCAAACACGAAAATGAAAACGAAAATAAAAAACGAAAATGAAAATTCGCACAAAAAAATGAAAACCGAAAATTCGCAAACACGAAAAATCGAAACACGAAAATGAAAACGAAAATTCGCAAACACGAAAACGAAAATCGCAAACACGAAAACGAAAACAAAAATTCGCAAACACGAAAAATGAAAACGAAAATCGAAACAGAAAACGAAAATGAAAACGAAAATTGAAACACGAAAATGAAAAAATTCGCACAAAAAATGAAACACGAAAAATCGCAAACACGAAAAAATCGCAAACACGAAAATGAAAACGAAAATTAAAAACGCAAACACGAAAATCGCAAACACGAAAATGAACAAACGAAAATAAAACACGAAAAATCGAAAATTCGAACAAAAATGAAAACGAAAAATTGCAAACACGAAAAAAAAATCGCAAACACGAAAATGAAAACGAAAAATTCGAAACACGAAAAAAAACGAAAATCGCAAACACGAAAATGAAAACGAAAATTCGCAAACACGAAAATGAAAACAAACATTTCGCAAACACGAAAATGAAAACGAAAAATAAAAAACGAAAAATGAAAAATTCGCACAAAAAAAAATGAAAACCGAAAATTCGCAAACACGAAAAAATCGCAAACACGAAAAATGAAAACGAAAATTCGCAAACACGAAAATCGCAAACACGAAAAATGAAAACGAAAAATAAAAAACGAAAAATGAAAAATTCGCACAAAAAAAAATGAAAACCGAAAATTCGCAAACACGAAAAATGAAAACGAAAATTCGCAAACACGAAAATCGCAAACACGAAAAATGAAAAACGAAAAATTCGCAAACACGAAAAATGAAAAACAAACATTTCGCAAACTCGAAAAATGAAAACGAAAAATGAAAAACGAAAAATGAAAAATTCGCACAAAAAAAATGAAAACCGAAAATTCGCAAACACGAAAAAATCGCAAACACGAAAAATGAAAACGAAAAATTCGCAAACACGAAAAACGAAAAATCGCAAACACGAAAAACGAAAAATCGCAAACACGAAAAACTAAAACGAATAATCGCAAACACGAGAAATCGTAAACATACAAATTCACAAACACGAGAAATAACAACCACACAAACTCCCAAAGCATAAACACAAGCACAATCACAAGCACAAGCACAAATACAAGCACAAGCACAAGTACAAGAACAATCACAAGCACATGCACAAGCACAAACACAGGAACAAGCACAAACACAAGAATCAACACAAGCACAATCACTAGTACAAGCACAAGCGCAAGCACAAGTACATACAAATACACAAACACGAAAAACGAAAACGAAAATTCGCGAGCACGAAAAATCGTAAACACGAAAAACGAAAACGAAAAATTATTTTAAAGAAAAAAATTTGGTCGCAGACCTGTGTTATGCAATCTCCTTTGATAAAATTCGATACGAAATCCTACTAAATTTTAATAATAAAAAAACATTTTAAATAGTCGCTAAACCGTACATTCACATTACATGACAACAACAGGGTAATTAACTGATTATGCAATACCATTAACTGTTTATTGTCATTATAGAATTTAATAGTGTATTTTAAAATCAAACGTATACGTTACCTTTACCTTGATTAGTTTCTTTTAATATCAGAAAAAATATAAAATATGTCCTACATGCGTCATAAAATAGGGGGGGGTGAAAATACACCTCCTATACGTAAGCGAGTAAAAATAATTAGGTATGCAGTGGGTTGAAAACACACACTATATATATATATATATATATATATATATATATATATATATATAATATATATATATATATGCTTTATTGGCTATATTATTATTATATTATTATTATATATATATATATATATATATATATATATATATATTGTGTGTGTGTTGAGTAAAAATAATTAGGGATGCAGAGGGTTGAAAATACGGACTCACACGTAAGTATATGTAAAAATAGGGATGCAGAGGACTGAAAATACGGACTCACACGCAGGTATATGTAAAAATAGGGGTGAAAAAATACGGCCTACACGTAAGCGAGTAAAAATAAGGGTGGAAAATGCGGTCCCCACGTGGGCATATAAATAGGGTGGTGGGGGGGGCTTGCACCGTAAAAAGAGGGGAGGGGAAGGTGCCGGTCTACTACTAACAGCTTATGGGTAATGTATTTCTCTTGATGTTCGTTAAAACATCTTGTACTCTTTCATCTATTTCCTGGCGATTTTCAGGCGTTAAATGATTATACACCTTATTTTTGTCGTATCCCCATAAATAAAAATTGGGAGGTCTAAGGTCTGGTGCCCTCACGGGTCAAGCAATGGTGTTATTAATGGAGACACTATTTTCTCTATTATTTTGGAGTGTAGAGCCATTTTGTTGGAACCAAATGATGAGCCATTTGTTTAGGGGAACATGATTCCTAATAGTAGGAATAATTTGTCCCTGAAATAGTCGCAAATATCTATTTTCCGTTAGATTTTTACCGAAAATAAACGGTCAAATCAATTTTTGTCTAAAATACAAAAGTACAGGTTTTATTTTATTTGTCAAACATAAAGACTATTTTTAAACCTACCTATAACGCCAAACCACACGTTAAACCCAAATCTTGCTTGCAGACGCCTTTCGTCTAAATTATTTCGATTTCCTGTTTCCCAACAATGATGATTATGCTTATTAAATACTCCAAAATTAGTTTCATCTGTCCAAAAAACATGAAAGTTCGGTATTTCTTGGCAGTTCCTTATAAACCATTCACTGAATCTAATGCCTCTGTTAAAATCATCTCCGGGAAGACCCTGTACAATACGAGGTTTGTTAGGATGAAAACGATGGTGATTTAGAACTCGGTGTACAGTGAATTTGGAAATTGTAGTATTTTCTTAAATTTTTCTTACCAAAGAACTTTTGTTGTCCCTGTGTTCATTGCTTCATTATTTTTTGTATCTAGTTTGGGTTTTGGTTTCAAAAAAAGATCAATGAGCTAAGAAGTTCGTAACTAAAAATCAAAAAGGTTTCTGGTTAGCTTAGTGTCCTGTTATGTCGTGTTCTTCATATGCTTGTGCTGTAGCTTCTGTATTCTTGTTAGCTTTAATATACAGTTCAACGACATCTAAATTTTCTTAATTAGAATAATTAACAGCCATACTGAATACTTCGTAAACAAATAAATTACGCAATTTAATGACAACTCAGCGGTATGGAACAATTACGTGAGTGATTCTTTTGTTTTATGATGGCGGCCACGCATAATCAAAGCCTACTATGAAAAAAACGATAATTTCGAATTTTGAAACTCTTAACCTATACTTGTAATAATCATCGAAAATCTCTTGTAGAGAGTTTCTGTAATAGCTGTAAGCTAAATTTGGGACACATTGTACATTTTAAAAACAGTGAGGTGTAGAGGCCTTTCTTGAAGGCTAATAAGATCAGTCTCTTAAATCCAATCCGAATGTACCAATTTTCAATAATTAGCCAATCAAAAGCCATATAAGTTATTTTGATCAACGATAAGAAGCCAGTTCATTTTCGCAATTATTGAGAAATATTTGTCTTGCTTTTGTGTGCAATTTATTTTAACAATTGTCTTACATTCGTGGTCATTCTTTTTTTACGATAAGTACATTTTCATTAGTACCCCATATTTTTAATTAATAATATTGTTCGAATCAAGCGAAATAGAATAAATCGTTCAAACAAGCTGTCGCAATTTTTTCCTCTCGAATTAATTGTATGACAAAAATGTTTCGTGTGTGTTCAGCCGATAAAAATTGCCGCTTACGTATTTACACCCGATAAGTTTACATAAGTGTCTATTTTTGTAAAGTAATAAATAAGCCCTTTCTGCCAATATTTAAAAATCTATTAGCTTTATAACAAAAACTATGACACACTAATAAAATAGTTTCTTTTGTGTGGTCATTTACATATGGTAATAAATAAACTTTGACAGAATGATGAGGTAGCATCATGAAAAAGCAACTTTGAAATAATGAATGTTGAGACTTTAGATAACTTATAGCAACAATTATGGAGACCAATTTTTATGTATGATTTAGTTTTAGATACATTGTAGTATGTTTAGTTGCCAAATAAGTTTTCCTTTTTATAACTTTTAAATTGATTAATTGATTATGAGTATGAAACAAACATAGTTTTATTTTACACAATCGATTGTAAAATCTGAACTCTCCGGCACTAAACTTGTCGGAAATTGCTAATGTCACAATTCTACTCAAGATAGCAGTGGAGATACCATCATTGATCTCTACTACTAGATAGGACACACAATAAAGTGGAGTTTGATTATGCAACTTACATGTCAGTAGAATGTAGAATGGGCCCGTTCTACTTACGTATATCCAATTGCGAAGTATATATTTTGGTATTAAAAGGATTCAGATAATTCCTTGTGACTTTTTTGTAACATAAGTTATCAATCACAATGGGATAAAAAGAAATAAAATGCCCTCAACTATGCAGCATGATGATCATGATCCCTTCCATACACGATCGTTGATTGTGTCCAATCCAGTAGTTAGATCAATGAATATCAATTTAAGAAAAGTTACGTTTCCACCAAACCTATAGTGCAATACGATAACTCTGGCCATTTCCGCTAGTTGGCTAACGGGTACATTTTTAAAAGTTTATATTTTATAGGTTCGAAGCCAGTTGATACATATGTATATCGAAATATAGACTGGCCACTGATTGGAGAGTTTACAATAGATAAAGGAGAACAATCTATTATCGATTACATAGGTACATGGAAATATGAAGAAGAATGGTTGTATTTTATGAAAGTGGTTATAACTCAAAGTGACGAATGCAGCGACTATTATTTATATGAGGTAGATATGTAATTATTTAAAGCAATCAAAATTTGAGTATGCGGATGTCCTATTTAAAATTAAGTACGTAATGGAAACTATTAATGATACAATGCCGTTTAAATTAAAAAAAAGTTATGTTACTTTACATTCAAGTTTCTGCGGAGATAAAGAATAAAAACTGAAAAACTAGGAGTGAAGGTTAATAATTCGTGGGAATAATGTTTCAAATCTGAAACGAAATAAAACTTTTTTTTAATTCAATGCACATTTGTATTTAAGAAAACTACAATTGTAAAAAAATGTATGAAAATACTTTTTCTGTGCCTTGGTTCTGTAATTGGGCATGTGCAGACGAAGGAAACTATGCGTTTTCCGGTCTAGGCCGGCAAAAATAATACTAAATTACAGACATAATCGACATTACCGTGTACGCGTAGGTATCCGTTATTATGTCCGTATTAGTTCCTAATAAACTACAAATTACATCTATAAATTATTATAGTCAACAAATTGGTAAGGTACCTACAAAATTCGAGTTATGAATAACTTCGAAATTGTATTTTTTAGGTTATATTGGTTACTGTCAGTTGTCAGCGTACGGTCGGAAGACCGCAGAGCACTCGGATGCGTGGTTGTTGTGGAGGTGTAGCTTAAATTGATAGTAGTCTGGTCAGATAGGAACCGGATATGAGTAGGCGCCACAGGCTTTAATAAGGAAGTACTCAACTAGTGTTGAAAGGAGAGTAAACCCTGTAAAGCCTGAAACAGGATTTACCAAAAAAAGAAAAAGAAAGAAATAAGAATGAAAGGAGGAAGTAGAAATGAGTCGACAAATCACCGATAAATAATATATATATATATATATATATATATATATATATATATATATATATATATATATATATATATATATATATATATATATATATATATATATATATATATATATATTAACAGTCCACCAAAGCCCACGATGGCAAGCAGTGAGCCTCAGCTTATGCCCACGACCAATTATAATTTAAATTTCAATTAAAATAAAAATAAAAGTAAAATTATTATATGCCCCCTTCCGGCCGTTGTAAGATCTTACTATTCGTACTCGGAATTGGTTAATTTCACACATAATCCCAATGGGATGTTCAGTAAGAAAAAAAAAATAAAGAATTTAATTAAGGAACGTGCTTGCCTTACGCTTCACACTGTATACAATAAATAGAAAAGCTTGTTCGGTCCACAGTATAAGTAATAAATAAAGTAGTCAAGAAACTTATAGGAAGTAAATTGGCCCGACCAACCTTGTCGACAAGAAAAGTAATGTACGTAACACATAAAGATTATCAGATAAAAATTACAAATTCATAAAAAATTAAATGTTTAACATTTGCATTAGTTCACGTAATACAGATACTCGTTACACCGGGTATATTGCAATTAAAATAGGAGTTAAATCATTGGTTGAATGTAGCCACAGAAGCTAGAATTAATTAGTCAAAATGGAAGCTAAAACTGTTTAGGTGTGGTATACCTATTTTAATGATTCAAGTAAAGTTTTAATTATGATTGAGTCCAAAAAATTATAGTAATTCACTAAGAACCTCCTCAGTGTAATTGAAATTTGGAAACACAATCATGTAACCAGGTGATAAACAAAGAAAAAAATATCTGACCTTTATTGTTGAAACTATTACTTATTTGATCTTGCGAATTTCGGGTACCATTCCAATGATCTAGCAGCCTTCACGTATATGGTCATGAATGTCAGCAAGGATCTTATGCCTTTCAGCGGTAACCATATATTTTGGATATAACGTAACAGTAAAATGTGTGCAGAAAAATAGGTAGTAGAGAGATGCTCATACGTATGTAGTACAGAGTTGCTCGTACGTAGGCAGGACAGAGATGCTAAACACAGGTAGTAGGGAGATGCTAAAGAAGGTAGCACGGAGATGCCAGAAGAAGGTAGTACGGAGATGCTAAAAGAAGGTAAATATAAGTACGATGTTTAAGTAATTATGACCGTTCATACAGGTGACAAACGGGCCGATAGTGAACATTCAACGTAATTTCGATTAAAGTGTCTGTATATGCATAGAATTAGTATTGAATGCTTTTATATTCGAAAACCTGAAAACAATTTTAATTACGATGAGGTTATCGAAACATGCGCCACTTACCGAAGATGTGGACGAATGAATAATTTCAATTATATCCGCCTATAAAAGCGTTAGTAATACTTTTACACAACCAAGTATTACTTTAAGTGAGAATTTTCCAAAAAAAAATGATGCTTCAGCATCTAGAACCAGAAATGAAAAGTTCTATAGAAACTCAACATCCACCATCAATGGCGTTCTTAACAGGAAGAAAGAAAAATTGGGCCAACACCTTAAAAATCAATTTTACAAACTTAAGAAAATGTTTGTTTAATCATTGTTGCCAAGAACTAAATTGTGTAGAAAATATTTATTTATTATGTGTATTTGTATTATTTGACCTTAAAAAGATCCCAGGTTTCTATTTAACTGTTTTATATTAAATGATCCGAAATCTCAGAGATGTCGCTGAAGGTATTAAATTTGACTTATATTTGAACTAAGTAAAAGATGTGTACGAAAATTACATACGTTAATTTAAATGCAATTAGAGATGCGTAAAGATTTGCGAAATAGTGATTTGGAAGCATGCAACCGACAAGTAAATTGCTATATTTAGTAAGTAAATTTGACAACATGACGAACGTTATCAAAAAGAAACGTTTTCCAATTAAGCACGTAACAAGGTATGCAATTTTAAAAGGTAGAGCAATTTTGTTTATTGTGGTTATAATAACAATTGTTGACGTCGGCACAAAATATCTTGTGTATCCATGAAATGGTTTGGAAGTACACATAAATTTGCAAGCCTCGCCTTGCAAAGTTTACTGGTACTCGAAAACGCCCATTTTCTGGCCTTGTAATACAAATAACTACGGTTTTACTCTTTCTTTACTTGTTTTTTATCAAATCGGCTCATGTAATTGAAGATGGAAAAGTTTTTCGGTTAAGCTGATTCAAATTTTTATTATTACAGATAGAAAAATGAAATTTGGTATGTATATCCAGTGCTTTTCACGACGACCGGCCATTAGACATTTCTCAAAATGTACAAAAGATAGATTTATGAAATTTTGTATGAAGGGGGTTTTCGACATTACGAATCCATCTAAAATATTATTATTTTGACAGCACTTCCGGTTATACCGGAAGTAGATATCAACTTTGTTATTTTAAATGGAAAGTACTATTTTTCATTTAGTTTTTGGATTCTCCTAAAAATTCTGCATAAAAAAGTAATAACGTACTTTGGATCTAAATTTAACAGTTTTCGAAATATTGAGGATTTTGATTTTTTTGAAAACATGCATTTACATTAATAACTGTATTTTGCTTTATTATTAATCTGCATGTTTAAATTTTTGTACATAAATTACAAGAATATTGTTCTTGCATTAGATGCAACGTTAAATCCGATACTTTATACAGGGTGTTAAGAATCAAGCCCCAAATGTTCATATTTTCAATTCTCAAAAAGTCGATAATTTTAAATGAAATACCCTGTATTTTATTAACGCATCTGATCGACCTATTTATTCTCTTTCGATCATTATTAGCATTCCCTATACCTAAAGTTGCACCTTTCAGAGTTATTTCGAGATTTATTATTAGGTACTTGTAAATGTTTTGTTACATTAATAATAATTAAGCACGCCATGTAATTTAAAAATGACAGCAGTCACCTGACATACCTAATTAGCGTAATGTTCTAGAGGGCTGTGGAAATAAACGTCAAAATCTGAATGTTCGTATACTGTGTATGTTTGTTAGATTGTTCTGTATTTTTAAATAATAATCATGTCTAGATTAGGTTATAGTAACGAACTTTTTAAATTTGTTAATTATTTATGGTGAGTGTAACAAAATAATTAGCCGAACATGTAGATTATTTGCTGAACGGTATCCAAATCTCCCAACACCCAATAAGAACACCATTCACCGTTTACTTGAAAACTGTAGAGCAAACGGAGCATTTCGTCCATTAATTAAACGCATCAAGCCTAAAGTTAATAATGAAGACAACGAAATGACCGTTTTAGGATTTTTCTCTACTTTTCCAACTGCTTCATTACATGAAGCTGAACGAGAACTGGGCATTTCGTATGTAACAATTTATCGTATCCTTCACAAACATAAATGGCGTCCGTATAAATTTTACTGCGTGTAACATTTGAAAGAAACAGATTTACCTAGAAGGGTTGAGTTTTTTGAGTGGCTGCTTATTAAAAGCTAAGAAGATACAAATTTTTTAAGTAATATTATTTGGACAGACGAGGCAAAATTTACGAGGAACGGAGTCTTCAATAGACATAACAGTAATTATTGGGTTCCAACAAATCCCCACGTAACGCGAGAAAGAAATTTTCAAGAGAAATGGCAATTTAATGTATTCTGTGCAATTAGGAATGATTCAATACTTTATCTCGAATTTTATGATGATAATTTGAGAGGAGAAACATATGTTAATATGATAAGAAATGGCCTGGGACCAATATTACAAAACCACCCACAAAGAGACGATTTTTGGTATCAAATGGACTGTGCTCCATGCCGTAATTACCATTTGGTTGGTGATATATTAACTGAATTGTTTGACGATCGATGGATTGCAAATACTGGTCCTTTTCAACGGCCCCCCAGAACCCCAGATGGTAATCCATTAGATTATTTTTTTTGGGGCTACATAAAAAACATAGTTTATTCAGATCCCATCACAACCAAAGGCGATATGAAAGATAGAATTAGAGCCGCTATAAATGCATTAACGTTCGATATAATTAGAAGAGCAACACATGATAGTATTCTTAAAAGAATAAACGCTTGTCTACAAAGGAATGGCGACATGTTCGAACATTTGTTAAATAAACATGAATGATTTGCAACGTTTCGTTTATTAAGTATTCTCTGATTGCTAAAAAGTTAAATATGTACAATAAATTCGGTAGATTATACCTATTTTTTGTGCTTCTGTGAATTTATAGCAAGAATAATTTCTAATACGTAATAAAAATGTTGAACTTGTTTTGTAAATAATAGATTTTCAACTAATTTACTTTTTTATACTTTGCTTGATTTTTTAATTATCATTTTTAATTTCCATGGCTTGCTTAATTATTAGTAATGTAACAAAACATTTACAAGTACCTAATAATAAATCTCGAAATAACTCTGAAAGGTGCAACTTTAGGTATAGGGAATGCTAATAATGATCGAAAGAGAATAAATAGCTCGATCAGATGCGTTAATAAAATAAAGAGTGTTTCATTTAAAATTATCGACTTTTTGAGAATTGAAAATATGAACATTTGGGGCTTGATTCTTAACACCCTGTATAAAGTATCGGATTTAACGTTGCGTCTAATGCAAGAACAATATTCTTGTAATTTATGTACAAAAATTTAAACATGCAGATTAATAATAAAGCAAAATACAGTTATTAATGTAAATGCATGTTTTTCAAAAAAAAATCAAAAATCCTCAATATTTCGAAAACTGTTAAATTTAGACCCAAAGTATGTTATTACTTTTTTATGCAGAATTTTTAGGAGAATCCAAAAACTAAATGGAAAATAGTACTTTCTATTTAAAATAACAAAGTTGATATCTACTTCCGGTATAACCGGAAGTGCTGTCAAAATAATAATATTTTAGATGGACTTGTAATGTCGAAAACCCCCTTCATACAAAATTTCATAAATCTATCTTCTGTACATTTTTAGAAACGTCTAATAGCCGGTCGTCGTGAAAAGGCCTGTATAAATGATACATTTAAATTTTTGGGTACATTCAGTTATTTTGAGTTTGCAACTTGCATATAATTAAGCTAAAAAGAAAGAGAAATTATATTAATCACAGCGTAATCAGGGTTAAGTAATGGTGGAGTCACGACGGAGATCTGGTGAATACGGAAGAAGTTGCGAGGCAGAGGGAATTACGGTGTTCCTCCTCAAAAAACGTTTGTCTTGAATACCAAATGGTTTAAAAAGAAATCTGGTGATGGTGCTACTTGGTCCCTTTCAATAACATACCGCGACAAGAATATGTTGGAAGACTTGAATACAAAAGCATTATAGTTTGTTAAGCTAACTCGATCCCTAGATACGCATATGGTATCAAGATTTAAATGTTACTTGACAGACTTGCTGTCTTTTCTCGGTTGTTTTGATACATTGAGATAGAGTTTATGTCAGTATGCCTGGCGAAAAGGTTGGTTACGAAGGGGTGTAAGTGGGCCGTGTTAGAGCATTTAAGCTGAGCGTATCCGATAACGATCTCGTTTTACAGACATACAGAGACATAGGTACTGCTTTTTACTATTTCAATTTATAGTATACATTGTTTGACCATCATGAGTAACGCTTTTTACGCTATTAATAATAATGATAGGTAACTTATATTTGATTATAACGCATGTAAATATGTTGTATGCCCAACTTCCTAATCCCATAAAGCGGCATTTAATGCACTTTTAACAAATTTGTTTACATATTGATCTCTATAAAAAAAATGGGTAATTAACAAAGGCACTAACGTACGTAGAATATAATATATAAAACCGAATAATTACCGTCAATAATTACTTTCAGTAACTCTTGAAATTTCTGACAGTGATCTTCGACTGGCTATAGTGTATGAACAATTTAAAGTATAACTGTGAAAATGTCAACATTAGGTAGTGAAAAGTCAGTACTCTGGAAAGCACACGAAGTAGTGTACAATAATTTTATTTATCTTGCAACACTATTCTCAAATTAATCGAATCAAGAAATTAAGCAACGTGCTTATAATACATTGGTGCAAGTAGCAGCAGTGACAGTGACGATAGTTTTAGTGAAGATAACTGATTAATTTTGTACCTATTTAAATGAATTATTCAGTACGATATTGTCTTTGCGTACGCCACTGAAAATAGTAACACTCAAGGACGGAGTAACCGGTGAAAAGTGTCCGCGTCGCCTGCGCATTCTTCCGCCAGGCAGAATTTCGTAAGCTCTAACAATGTCCACTGTTTGTTATTTCATTCCGTTTTATTGTACGGGATCTGGAGAGAAGGGGGCACAGAGGACCGCTTAAGGATTTTTTTACGTATATTATCTAAAAACAAAACAATTAAAATTGAGTAAACTTAACTATTTATAGTATGAACATTACTTTAACGATTTCCATACCTAAGTTTAATATAAGAAGTAACAAATACCAACTATAGATTCTTTTTTGGCACTTTGCTGTAGTGCTATGTCTCTATGTGTCGTGGTACAGAGGCCCATGTTTTATATTTAATTTTTAAATATGATTATGACAAAAAATATAAAAACAATCAGAAACTTTCTTTCTGTCACGTGACCAAGCATTGCGCATACGCATGTACATTTGACTGAGAGTATTGGCAGGGGTAAGCTACACTAAGCATGACGTCATAAGGGATGTGTGGGAACTGTAGCATGCCGATGTCTTCATTGGGGTAAGCTACATTAAGCATGATGTCATAAGGGATGTGTGCAAGTGGTTGCATGCAGATGTCTGCATGGAGGCAAGCAGGGGATAATTGTGCCCAGATGATTGCATACTGATTGGTGCGTAGTGGTAAGCACAAGGGGATGGCAGCATGTAGGTGGTTGCTTGCGGATGTGCACATAGGGGTAAGCACATGGGGATGGCGCTGCATTAGATATGGCTGTATAGGAAATGACTTCAAGGTTGGGGATGGCAGCATGTAGGTGGTTGCATGCGGGTAAGCTAATGGGGATGACTAAGCGTGGATAGTTGCATGCTGATGGCTGTATAGGGGTAAGCACGCCGGTGTTTACATGCAGATAACTACATAGAGATTAACACGTGGGGATGATAGCATGCGGGTAAATAAACATGGGAAATGTCACATTCCAAAACATTTGCCTACATTGTATTTATGCCTAGTAACAAACTATTCTCAATATGTAGAAAAATACCAACAACTTGTAATTTGTATTAATTAGTAAGCACGTCAAGTACGTACATAAAAAAATTTTTGCAACAACGCATACCATATCGTTAAAAGCAACGTCACAACCTCTTTCTGTAATATCTAAAAATAAATAAAGTTTAAGACGACAAGAAAAATGAATTTCGCTTACCCAGTAGTAAAATTCATACAATTATTTCGTTTTTCAGTAAAATATTGGTAATAACTCTATTAAGATGTTAATACATCTAGATATGGCTACAGTATGGTAAAATACGGTACAAACAGGTGTAATAGAAAAATTAAAAACTTGCTATTTTCGCTCAAAAACATAATACGTCATAAGCATACATCCAGATATAAAAATAGTATATATTCTGGTCATTGTTATTCAAAATTTATCAACAATAATATGCAAACCATCGTTTTTAAAATTTAGTACTCGATCAGTATTGATTACGTGTTCGCTAAATTTAATAATTTCCCATTACAAATATGTTATAATTATAATGTTTGCCATAAATGTAGAAATACTATTAAATAATCCCTGATGCTTGAGTATATTAAGACGTATAATAATTAGAGTATCGATTATAATAATAATAATCATTACTTATTTTGAAATAATTCTAGAAGGTACATCTAACCAACAGGTATGGGTTATGGTAGCTATGTATTTAGAAAAGCTATTATATAACACCGGATGCTTAAGTATATTAAGACGTATTACAAATAATTAGAGCGTCTGTTAATGACGGATAATTATCGGTTATAATAATCAATACTTACTTGCTATCGCAAAATAAGTCTAGAACGTATATCTAGCCAATAAGAGCAAATAATGCAAAAACCACTACTTAATATTGCTAATGTAGGGGGGGGGGGGCGAATGCGACTGGTAGATGCTGTTCATATTGTTGCTATGAATGATGCTGTAAAGCATAGACAAAATTGATAGAGAATGGATGAAGAAGATAGATAATATAGTATAGAGGATGCAAGATAGATTATGGATGACAGTTGAAACAACATAGATGATAGAGAACTGATTATAAAGCATAGATAATAGAGGACAGAAGATAGATCATAAAGCAGATATCATGGACGATGTACAACAGATGATACAACATAGATGATAGATAATTAACGACAGAGGATAGAAGATATATGATGAGTATAGATGATGGATGATGGAACATAGATGATATAAAATTGGTGATAGAGGTTAGAAGATATGTGATAGAGCTTATAGTAAATGACAGTACACAGATGATAGAGAATTGATGATGGAGGGTAGAGGGTAGATGTAAAGCATATGGGATAGAAAGATAGCTGACAAAACATAGATGGTATAGAATTGATGATAGAGGTTGGAAGATATGTGATAGAGATCGGAGTACAGATGATGGATGACGAATGGTAGAACATAGATGGTAGAAGATGGAAAATATACGATAAAGCATAGAAATTTAATGATGAGCGATATATGATGGACCGGGAGAGTTGCCTATATTGAACCACTTTTGGAAAAATCACTGTAACTTGAAAAAATTAGCAAATATTTTATATTAAAATTCTGATACAAGCTTAGTGCCATGTTAAGATTCTGTGAGTAGTAAATAAAATGTCCGACAAAAAGCATTTCAGTGCATAATTAATGTTTAAATATTTAACTGTGAAAGTTCAATTTAGGTTATCGGTCTCTTTAATTGAACCATCTGGTTCCTAAATTGAACTTATTATTAAAATACACAGAAACAGATTATTAAGAGCGTAGCTTAAGAAAAATTTTACGCAAGATAAGGACAATTTTTTACGTTTAAAGCTGACGAAAGGAACCATAATTCTGAGGTAGAAGAATGAATGCCTCAACTCAAATTAGAAAATTTGTGAGCAGAAATCACAAATAAAGTGCTCGTCGTCTTCTTCAACTCCCGCACACTGCTCATGTGCCCATTTTAAACACCTTTGGCACCGAACCCAACCTTCGTTTGGTTTGGAGTTGAGGTAACTCTCACTGCAGTACACACACAGCTCTTCATTGCTTTTCTCATCATCTGAATCAGTCGATTCGGGTGTCTGGTCGCTGACATGCGTTTTTGTTTTATTGTTCTTATTTCTGGTTTCTGGAACACTTTTGGTTTGCGTTTGCTCTCTGGTAGCGACTTCCTCTTTTTTTCGTGAATTTTTGTTTTTAAACAACCTTCCAGGGACCGGTGAGAATTCCGTCAGGCTTTGGTTCAGTTTTTCTGTAGTAATTTCTCCCAGTACCCTGTTGGAATGACTAGCAACTCCTGGCTTACATGGAGAGCTGGTATCTGGTTGAGAGGTGCAGCTTGAATTAGGTTAACGAGCCGAAATAGAATCTACAGAACGTTCAATGTTACTGGGTTCTGGCAGGCTAACACCATCTTTTTGACTTTCATCTGGCGGTTCTACAACAGTAGAGGGAGCCAAATAGATTCTCACCGAACTTATTTCGATTAGGGAGCCATATTTCTGCTCTTCTAAAAGCATTTTGGTTTATGCCTACAATATTGGCCTTCCCATACGTTCCACCTAACAACTCAGCAACATTATAGACTGTTATCGGCAGTCCTACGAGAGCTCCCAACTAGGAATCTTGTTCCTGAACATAATAATTTTGCATAGACTTAAAAAGTCCCACGTCGAGTGGTTGTAACCGATGCGTCGTATGGCTAGATAATAGTAAAAGATGGATATGGCGTTGACGAGCAAACTCCAGAGCCTCCATATTCTGGCTATGCCTTCAATGTCCATCTAGTAACATAATGACAGGCTTGTCTTGACTTGACTTCACCACTTCATGGAAATGTTTAGGCCATTTGACAAACAGATCGCTATTAATATAGCTAGTATCTGTAATTTCAGTAAGACTTCCCTTTGGAGCACATCGTGCACGTTCTGGTGCATAACGTTTCCTATTATATATGAGCTTGGGAGAAATGTAAATCCCTGCAGCGTTGCAACAACAAACCATTTCTTCACTGGCGATTCCACTAACTTGCCGTTTTCCTTTTCGCGATACAATCTTTTGCATTTACTTTGGGACGGTTGTGTAACCGGATTTATCAACATCGAATATTTTATTCGCCGTAATTTGATGTATGTCAACAGGGGTTTCTAGAATATAAAAAAACTGCATAACTTTCGGTTTCTCAAAACCTCGAGCTCTAGCAAGTGACATGGACTCCGGTTGGCGAACAGATAGTTTTGGGTGTCTACGCATGAATCCATTTTATTTTACTGATGGGGAAATTTGTGCTTTTCAGCCAGCTGAAAAGGTAGTCGCCGTATATTTGTTATGGTAAATCAATAAATCATTTCCTCAAATTGAACAGTATATTTTAATAGAGTTTTTCAGTTTCGGATGAACAAACACACTTGGTTCCCAGTTTTTTACATTTTCGTTGGCTTGTTTGTTAGTGCCTGTCACATGCCTGAGAAGGGTGGATTTATTGATATTGTACCTTCCACACATTCGTTTAAACCTACTTCGTCTTTTTGTATGCTTTGATAGCCAGACCCATGTCAGCTTCTATCCAAAGTCCATACTTGCTCCTCTTGAACATTTCCTGAAATATGTATCATAAATTGAACCGGCTCAATATAGGAAACCGGAATCGGTGCAATATAGGCAACAGCGTATCGTTTTATTTTTCTAACCACACTTCTCTAAGAAGCAATAGTTCTAGATCGAAATTATGGGAAAGTCTTTCTAAGAATATGGTATAAATGTCTACAAAAGGTGAAACACTTAACTGTTATCTGCTTGGAGAATATTCACTAAGTAAGATGGTGAAAAAATTACGTCAGAAGCACTAAAAAAACAATGTCAGGTACACAGCTCACTATATGGAGCCAAACTGAATGACTTCTGAAATTGAAGGCCGGCCGATGATGAAGTTTAGTTTTCTACCGCTAGATAGTGCGGGAATGCCAATTTACATAAAATAGCTATGAGGCTCAATTTTTGTACCGGTTCAATATAGGCAACTCTCCCCTATATGTCTGGGAATTGACGATGGAGGATAGAACATATATGATAAAGCATACAGCGTAGATGATGAAGGACAGATGATAGAATATAGATGGTAGAGAATGGACGATAGAGAATAGAGGATATATGATAAAGCATGGAGCATATAGGATGGATGACACAACATAAATGATAGAAAATTGATACAGGATACAAGATATATGATAAAGCATAGAGATAAATGATGGATGGCAGAACATAGATGTCAGAAAGTCTACGATAGAAGATAGAAGATATATGATAAAGTATAGAGCATAGGCGCTTGGATGACTGATGATAGAGCGTAGATGATAGAGAACAGAAATTATATGATACAGCATAGAGCAGAGATGATTGATGATATATGATAGAACAGAGACGATAGAGAATTGATAATTTACTGTAGAAGGCGTATGGTAAAGGATAGAACATAGATGATAGGGAATAGATGGTAGAGGATAATTGATACTAATAAAGCATAGAATATTGATGATGGTAGGGCAAAGATGATAAAGAATGGATGATAGAGAATAGACAGTATATGATAAAGCATGGAAGATAGGGGATGGATGACGGATGATAGAGCATAGATGATAGAGAATTGATGACTGAAAATAGAACATAGTTGATAAAGTAAAATTATAGAGGAGAATAGATCATAGAGTATAGATGGTGTGTGATAAATCATAGATGATGGATGACGGAACATAGATGATAGAGAATTGATAATTATACATGGAAGATAGATGATAAAGCATAGATGATGGATGATACAGTATACATTATATAGAATTGATGATAGAGATTGGAAAATATATGGCAGATCATAGAGTAGAGATGATCGACGGTAGCCCATTACAGCAAAAGTTGTAAAATCGACAAGGTACAAAGTCAATCTTTTTTGTAGTACTATACCGGTTAATCATTTCCCATACAAGTATACTTTAACTTAATTTATCATACTAGATATACCTTCTGCACAGTTCTTTTTTGTTTAAATTTCTTTTTTGTAAACGTTCATATCACGATCCAACAGAATATGCACTACTATTTGTAGTTTCATAGCCCATTTTTAGATGTGGAATGTAATCTGGATTACTAGTATCTCCAAATTCTGCTAATTTTCCTGTATACATCCTTTTATTATTATTATTATTTAATGATTAGTTTAAGTACCTACCCACCTGACAGAAAATGATCTGAACATATTCTCATATATTTAATTTTAGTCTCGGTCAAGTCAGCCCGATGAAGAGCTGGAATCCATCATGAACACCTTTTAACACGTTCTTCTAAGATTCTGCCTGTCTTGTCCCTTTCTGATGGAATTAGATAATAGCGTTTTTTTTTCAGTCTCTCGTGCTGTTATTGGAACAACCAACAACTGCACAATTATGAGGCACTAAAAGGTTATTAAATGAAGTCCTGTGTGTTTTAAATACTTACTTTTCAGAAGTAGTACGTTGAAATAATTAAAGTATGATTAAAATAAATATAAAGCACAAATTAACGAGCATAACCTTAAAAAAGCATCGGCTGTCAGTATTTGTTTACCTCCAGATCAGCTGTATTACCATCCCCTCCATGTGCCGTGACGTCACATGGAAATAACCTATTGGAGAATGTAAATCCACAAGCGATTTGTGTTCTAAAGATTGTAAAATTATCTATGATCAAAAATACTTAAATAATACATTTTTCTAAAATATAATTTTTTTAATGCACATGGTTAATAATATTTACGTGAAAATTAAGTTTTTTTTTCAAACTTGTCATTATACAGGAGTATGCGCATCTACGAATAACTCCACCAGAGTACTTCCTACAATATCGATTGTACCTCGGTAAATAATTTAGATATAAAAAAATGATTGAAACTAAATTAGTATACAATTCATGGTTTTTTTTAATGTGAAAACGGAGTTTTCAAAATTTGTCATCGAGCAGAAGGGTGCGCATCTTCGAACAGCTCGGCCAGAGTACTTCTTACTATAATCATAATCGGTTGTACCTCTGTAAATAATTTTGATATCGAAACATCACTGAAACGAAACCGATGTACAAAATCACGAGCTACAATATTTTTTAACATTTACGTGAAAACGGTGTTTTTTCAAAATTTGTCATTATTATACAAGAGGACGCGTATCTAGGAATAGCCTAGCCAGCCTTGGAACGAAAAACATTTTTTCTATTTTCAATATTTTAAACACTACAAGGAAAGTTGAACTTTGCCATGAAGAGTTTCACAGGCCTAGAATTTTTTAATCTGGAACCTCCTTTGCAAAGCTCAAACTTCTTTCTAATTTCAGAAAATTCACTCCACTGAGATTCACTGTACATAGAAAATTTAACAATTTTGAATGTATTAAAAATAACTTTCAAACTATTTCTTTTTTTAGGTTATCTTTAGTATACCAACTAATGAATTTCCCATTCCTCAAGCTACAGCTAGTGTATTTTTTACATTGGAAGTTTCAAGAGTTAAACCAAAATCGTGCCCCATTGATGTATGTTTTTCTGTGTATTTAACAATTAATAACACTTCTACATTTTTAGGTAACTTATGTATTAGAAGGAAATTCTTTTGTACGCGAGCCTGGAAAATTTCCGTTCGAAGAAAGTTTCTTGTTTGACGTTATAGACGCTAAACTGAATTTATACAAATCTTTATATTTTTAACTTAATTTTTTTTTTCATTATTTAATATGTTTGTGTATCTTGTTTTTGTTTTAATCTAATATTATTTTAATAAAACATAAAAAAAAGTTTGCTAATAATCTTTATTAAGCTACTGTATTACACTATCATAGCATTAGGAGATACTTTTATCTCATTTTTTCCATGCGTCCACCAATAGCATCAGTGTCTTTAAAATAAAAATATTTTTTTCAAAACGAGTCTTTGACCGGAATTTTTGTGTCAGATAGCATATCGTCCGCGAGGAAGCCGACATTTTCCTGATTACTGCAGGTTCAGAAAGTTGGGAATGCCTTTCATATTGTGATTGCAATGATTTGCTTTAACAGGTACTGTGAGGGGGGGGGGGGGGCGTGGGTGGTACATTTTTGACAAAATCGCCTCATATAAAAACACTTTGACTTCATACTGGGTAACAAATGACTTACACAGGCTTATATGGCTTATTATAAGGCTACAACAATTTAAGAAACGGTGACACCATCGCCGGGTTGGTTGAAGCAGTTATCGGGGTTAGTTGTAACATTAGTATAATGCATAGAATAATGTTGGTGTACGTAAACCAAAACATAGAATATAATTAATCAATGAAATGTAATAATTCATTTGATTCACAATTATGGCACAAATAAAGAGGTTACCAAAAGTATAACCTTCATGCGCCCATATGCGGCAACCTGTGTATTGTACCTAATCGTCCTCAAGTCTGCTGGTGCCATAATTTTCGCAAAACCAAGTGATAATATTATTCCTCTTTCTCGTCTGAAGACATTTTTTTGGTCCTTTTCTTGTTTCTATCTAATGATATATTTTTTTCGTGCTTTCTCTTCAGTTTCTTGTCATACTTACTCTTTTTCTGACATATCGGTGTATATCGCAGGTTTTCTCTTTTTTATTCCTTTGTTGGCTTTTTTTTGGGTTCGTGATTTAAGATAAGGTTTTACTATTTCAGTAGAAAAGACTTAAAAGTTGTAAGGTAGTTGGTCCGAATCTACTGGGGGAATGATGAGAGGATATTGGGGGGACTCCACAGGCTCTAGGGTTAAATTTTTTAGCGTCATCTTCCTTTTCAATAGAACGTGTGTCATTACTAATTTCAGAATCGTTCACATTGGAGTATGTTTACCACTACATATAAATTTTGTGGTACAAGATTTGCTTCGTTTCAATTTTGCCGGTCAGCTACGTAAGATGGTGTGAAACTAAGTTCGTTAGATAACTCCAAATTAAATGGACAAATGCCAATTTTCTTAAAGCCTGCTTTAATATTAGCTGTTTTGAGAGGTAATGCCATAGCACTTGACAAGTTATCGAGTACGTTACAAATGCTTATTGTTTTGCCGGGAAGATTCCTCTTCCAAGCATCACACTGTGAATTTATGCATTTCTGCAAGGGTCCATGCACCAATCGATCTAGTGGCTGCAACTTGTGCGGTCAGTGGGGTGGAAATGACAAGCAGGTAATTCCGTTTGATTTACAAAAGTCGAGAGCACTTATGTGCACTTGAAATGAATGATTTCCTAACACAAGCAACACTTTATGGGTAATTGAAGAGTTTGTATGTTTTTAACTCTGTTAAAAGTCAAGACTGTAGTTACGTCCTTTCGTCTACATTTTAAATCTTGTGATTCGAAACTATCACGCTCAATGACTTTTGTAAGTCGTAGAACGGATCAACATTCGCTTTATTAAAACTAGTCGCCCTTGACAAAACGCTTGGGTAGCTCTTATGGAGATAAGTATCTGCACATTGCATCAAATACTTAGCTAAAGTGTTCTCCTGTGCGTTTAATTTTATTGTGTTTTGCAAGAGACGCTCTTTTTTTATCTTCATGTGCTTCTAAATACTGTGCGTTATCGTCGTTCTCTTTAAATGTTTTTCTGACACTTTTTCTAGGCATCTCAAACCACTTGTAAATCGAAGGTAATCATAAACTTAGTTAAAAAGTTTTTGCTTTACTTCCTGATATTACTTCGTCCTCGTACATTTTCCAAAACCTTGTAAAGCCTTATAATATAGCTAAATATTTTCTCTTCAAAAGATAACCTCAGATTACTGTTGGTTAATACTAAAGATAATTAATAACTTAGATAAGTAAGGATAAGTAAGTAAGGATAAGTAAGTCTAATTGCGGCGGTTGTGACTTATTCTATAGGTCAAGAAGACAGGAAAATTGAAACGAACATTTCTCTCTTCCATCAAACACAACCCCAGTGACAAATCTTTATTCACAAAACAAATTTTAAACACAGATCACCTTTCGGATCTGCATCCTAATTTTAAAATTTTACATACTTGTAATAAAAGCTTAAAACTTAATTTTAGCTAATAAATTCAACAAACATCGCCATTCTAATCCAGAATCATCCTTGAACAAAATTCTTATTTTAAACCTTGTCTTGATTAATATGACGCACGTAGCGTGCAATATACACTGACTTTTTGCACTAGTAGTGTATCTACATTGTGTCCTATTTTGGTTGAAATTGTAGGGTATCTCGTTGACGAACAAAGATAGAAAGGTGCGGTTTTCGCGACCCTGTTCTACTGTTTCGTGAAACGAAAGATGCCACAAACAGAATTGTCATAGTCGTATTAGTACCCCTCGCAACTACTTTGTCTTGTAATGTATCGAAATGGTGAAAAGTGCGTTGCATACAAAATTTTCCGTGCAATTTAGTGGCGTGCATAGTTTTCCCCACAAAAAGTCAGTTTCTTCGTGATAAACCAAAGTTTTTTTTAATGGAACACCCTGTATATTTCTGTATTATGTAATAGAGCTGACTCTCAGCTTTCAAAAAATATGTATTGTGTGGCATTTATTTTGCATTATTAACCTCAAACATGAATGTTACGTTAATTTAACATTTTGATGGTATAGTTGGCCATGAAACCTATAAACTCGGTATAAACACGTATTTGAGTATTATAAAAGGGCTACTAGATTCTTACTGATTTATTATAATTGTAAATATGTAAATACCCGATTATAATAAATCTAAGGACTTTACAGAGAAATGCAAAAATAATAACAAAAAATTACGCAAATTAGTTTTTGAAACATATTCAAACTGGCATATTTTTTTAATTGGGTAAAATCTTTGCAGCTTCAGAAAAAGATATTAATGCCAACAAAATTTATAAAGAATACTCTATATCTAAATTTATAAGTAGGCTGGGCCTAGTCTGATTCCAACAGGATGGACCCCCATCTCACAACGCGCTAATTATACGCCCGTTTTTGGAAAATAATTTTGGTAATAGATGGATTGGCACTAATGGGCCGATATGGTGGCCTCCTAGCTCTCCGGACTTGTCAGTCTTAGAGTTCTCTTTATGGGGTTACTTGGAAAATAAAACATACCAAGCTCAATATGATGACATTGAACGTTTGACAAATGCAGTTAGAGAAGCTTTCAGATATTTGCAAGATCACCGTATTATTGTGCTTCATGCCATAGAACGAATTGGAAGAGTGTGTGAAGCATGTATAAGACAGAATATTCATCAGTTCGACCATCTCTTTTAGTAATTTATATTAGGCTTGTAAAGTGTTAAAGGTATGTTCAGTTTTTAATTTTGTGTTTTTGCATATAACTTCCTAACTCTTAACCTTGTTTGTTCATAGCCAACTATCTCATCAAAATGTTAAATTAACCTAACATTCATTTTTATGGTTAATAATGCAAAAGAAGTGCCCACAATATATATTTTTTGAAAGCCGAGAGTAAGCTCTATTATAATATAACAAAAAATATACACGGTGTTCCTTTAAAAGAAAAAGTTTAGTTTATTGCGCCACTAAATTCTACGGAACATTCTGTATGAAACCAATTTTTCACCATTTCGATAAATTACAAGGCAAAGCAGTTACGAGGGGTGCTTAAAATGTGCAAATTTTGAATTTCGCCCTGTATCTCAAATACTAATAGGACTATGACAATTCTGTTTGTGGCATCTTTCGTTTCACGAAAAAGTAGAACAGAGTCGCCAAAACCGCATCTTTCTATCTTTGCTCGCAAACGAGATACCCTATAATTTCAAACAAAATGGGACACAGTGTACAAGCGCATGAGAAAGGTTTTGAGTACAGCTTAAATGAAATCTGTTTTCAAATTTTCCAGATTGTTCAATCTCAAATTGAACAGGGCCTGTCTGTGCCCAATTTCAATCGCAGGTTGAATAGGGCCACATTTGCCATCATTATTAGCAATTAAGTTAAATGACAACTTTTGTAACTATAGTTTAGCAAAAACAATTGTAACATAAACATTAGTCGACAGTATTACTAGGTCAATAGTAAGTAAATAAAGAACGCAACGCAGCATATTGTAATTGCTACAACGTGATCAATCTCAAGTGTACTGTAGTGGTATGATAAAAATTCCTAGTTGTTAATATTGTTGTGTTTTGCAGTTGGCTGCTTTGGATTTTTAGTGTGGTTTTAGTCGTTTTAGTTTATGTCAGTTTATGTCATATTATACCTTCGTTTTTCACTTTTGTATTTTCTTGAGTTATTTACAAACTGTCTATATCAAGACAAATTATATATTCTGAATTTCAAATTGTGATATCGAATATAATCGTCATGCCGTTTTCAATCGAACACGACACATTCATTGTTGTGGCTCATTTTCGTAGCGGCTTCCAAGATGGAAATGGGCAATGGCATTATTCATTGCAATCATGCATCAATCAATTTACTGTTGAGTACCCAAATGAAAATATTAGTTACGAAACATTTAGTCAACATTGTAATCGATTGATAGCTCGATTCATGCAAACTGTAGTGTTTTAAAACGCAAACGTGAAGCTTCGGCTACTATCTTAACAGAGGACACCTTAGCAGATATCCAAGCAAGGATGAATGCAAGCCCCAATAAATCTTTGAGAAAACTATCTGCACAAACACGTATGAAAAATTTTACCATACAAACATAATTTTACATAAATAATTTTTAGATGTATCCTATGGAAGTGTCCACACTGCAGTAAAGAAGAGTACCCGTACAAGGTGTCGGTATTACAACAGTTGCGAGATAGAGGTTTTCAGCTTAGAGTAAACTACTGTCAATGGTTCAACAATACGATGAACAATGATTTACTGGATGTATCTTTTTTTTCTGATGAAGCTTGGTTTCATCTATCCGGTTACATAAATAGCCAAAATTATCGTACGTGGTCTGCAGAAAATCTACATGTATTTCGAGAAACTACCTTACACTCTATCAAGGTCTGCGTCTGGATAGCAATGTCGCGACAACGAGTATTTGGACCAGTATTTTTCGATGGCACAATTACTGCGGCAAGATACAGGGAAATACTTTTAGAACCATTTATTAATAATTTGAATGATCATGAATTACGAAACGGATATTTCCAGCATGACTCCGCTACCCCACATACTGCACAGGCTACAATAAATTATTTACGAGACTTCTTTGAAGATAGAATCATTAGTGTAAATCGTTGGCTACCGAATTCAGCAGACTTGACACCGTTAGACTTGTTTCTTTTTGGTTATTTAAAAAACAAAGTGTTCAGCAGAAGATTGCATACTCTTCAAGAATTGCGAGATGCTATAACTCATGAAGTTCATAATATTGGTGCCGAAATGTTACAAAATGTATTTGCGAATATGCAACGTAGAGTGAACTTATGTTTATAATTTAATGGCGGTCATTTTGAACATATGCTGTAAAGCAAAATGTGATAACTAATGTGTACCTAAGGAGTTAAAAAAAATTTGTAAAAGACCTTGTCATTCCATAAACATTTACTGTAAATTTTATTTAATTATAATGAAATTATAACATTTAAATACTTAAGATTCATTATTTTGTAATGATTTAATCCAATCATTAAATAATTATAAGTTTTTGTTATGAACGAATAAGTTCAGTCAAGTTGCTTTGGTATGTGTGAACCCTTGCGATATTGCAGGCTCACATTCCATTAATATAAGTAATTTGACTGTTATCTCATTATATTTAGAATTTACATCAGTTCTACATACATAAAGACAAAATTTACATCGATTGGGGCTTGAACCTTGGTGGCGCATTTGGTTAGCGCGGTACTCTAGCAAAGTACAGGTCGTAGGTTCGAATCCTACTCGAAGTAAACTTTTTATTTATGTATTTAATAAAATTAATAATAATTTTTAATTACAATCATTAAAAAATATTTTATTTACTTTGTTGTATTTTATAGGGATACAGTCTAATCAAATACAAAATAGTCATTATTTAAATTAAGATAATATTTTATAATATGTATAAGTTAATGACCTTCGTACAGATTTGAAACTGATCGTAGTTTTTACTCGAACCATGCTCTAGAGTAACTAGAGCAATACAGCTTCTTACCAACCTATCAGTGGTACCAACTTAAATATTTTGATCACGTGGTATACACTCTGTATTATGAGCCCACATTAAATTGCAAGAATTGTTTATTTTTTGTAAATAGGACAATAGGGTACATTTAGTATAAGTAGTTGTGATATTACATTTAATAAGTAGTATTGAGTTAGATACCACTAGTACAATTACTCAGGGGGCGGAAGGAGCAGTCTACAATGAGTGGAAATCACGGTGTACCCATTGTATCGTCAACACATTTAATCTCAACTAACCACTAAGATCGGCAACCAATAAAAGGAAACATGCTCTATCGAGCCACCACCTCCGCCAACAAGCAGAGAACACTTCATCGCCACCGCCGGGAAGAAGAAAAAAACTGTGATCCCCCAATACAACGGAAAAGATGCATTGCGATGCAGAAAACCTCTGTGAAACTGTAAGGATTTGCGCCCTTTATAGAAAAGAACATCCTGGAATACAGCGAGTAGGAGATTTACATTTAGATTTTAAATAAACGGGATTACCCTTACGCGCATACAAACTGTGAGAGGAGAAGACACTCACAACGCAGAAAGAATTAATTCTGATCAAGAGGCCAAACAGGAGTAGCCCCAGTAGTAGGGCGAAAAGGAAGCCTCCAATCAAACTTAGGAAAATGCATATAACGAAAATGGAAAAGTTAAAACAAATTGACCAGCGATGAAACTAAAATTGGCAAGGCGATGGATAAACTGTTAGCAGATATGGGAAACACTCGGTAACACGGAAGAACGAGGTCTACATAAACCTACGTTGAAGGTATGTTTCTGTGTGCCTGTGTGCCTGTGTCTGTGTGTCTGTGTGTCTGTGTGTCTGTGTGTCTGTGTGTCTGTGTGTCTGTGTGTCTGTGTGTCTGTGTGTGTATGTGTCTGTGTGCCTGCGTGTCTGTGTGTCTGTGTGTCTGTGTGTCTGTGTGTCTGTGTGTCTGTGTGTCTGTGTGTCTGTGTGTCTGTGTGTCTGTGTGTCTGTGTGTCTGTGTGTCTGTGTGTCTGTGTGTCTGTGTGTCTGTGTGTCTGTGTGTCTGTGTGTCTGTGTGACTCTCTGTCTGTGTGTCTGTGCCTGTGGCAGTGTGTGTCCATGTATCCATGTGTGCGTGTGTCCGTGTATCCATGTGCCCGTGTGTTTGTGTCCGTATGCTCGTGAGCCCTTGCGCCCATGCGCCCGTGTACCCGTGTGCTCGCGTGTCGGTCTCTATGTGCGTCTGTGTTACCGTGTGTCCGTGTATTCGTGTGTTCGTGTGTCCGTGTGCCCGTGTGTCCGTGTCACCGTGTGCCCGTGTGTCCATGTGCCCGTAAGTCCGTGTGTCCGTTTGTCCGTGTGCCTCTTTTCGTATCCGTGTCCAAGTTTTCCGTGTGCCGTGTGCTCGTGTGTTCGTGTATCCGTGTCCGTGTCTGTGTACGTGTCCGTGTGTCCGTGTGTCCATGTGTCTATGTCTGTGTGTCATTTGTCTGGTTGTTTCCGTATGCGTGTGCATGCGCCTACATGTGTGTGTTTGCGGATGTGGGGAGGGCATTGGACATTACCTACATTAATAATCGAAAGTGCATATGAAAACACTATTAAAATATGTATTAAGCAAAAAGTGAAAATCAAGAAACTTATTGTAAATTTCTGTTAAAGTAGGATTAAATTGTTGGTGGACACGTCAAGCATAAGATCATTATATTTCGGTTTCATTTTTGCATTGTACGTAAAGTTGTATTATGTAATTGCATAAATCCTCTAGTACTTTTACGATGTACACGTATACGGGGATGTTGAGTGGGAACACTCCAGATTTTTTACTTGTTGATAACATAATTATACCATTTTATATAAATATGGTTTGTTAAAATTATAAGCATCTTTACATTGTGGATTATACGAAACATAACGTCAACGGTGAATTTTCGAAAATTTTACTACGGTGGTAATGGATTTTATTTTATTTTGCCACCATAATGTTCTTTATACGCCCCCAAATGCGGGCGTAATGTGGTCTTTATAGCACGCAAATGTCATTGTTGCTAAGCAGCAAACACATGTCATGGTATGTTACGTAAGTTGAAAGAATTATTGAAACAACAACCTTACTATACAACCTTTATTAATAAAAATAATAGTAATGAAACTTATTCTTTATAAAAATTGAAAATACAGTTGGATGGATTTGAAATTGTAACTCCAGATGAGCCAACACCAAAGCTGACAGTTCCTTCGCCGTTTTGTGGTATACTTATAGCTGCTGTACCAGTAATGTTCTCAGCAATTTTAATTTTATTTTGCAGAGAATTCTCTACATATTATTCGGCTACTTTATCCGATTGCCATCCACCAAGCTGCTTCAGTGCCCTTGTATCACCGCCGCTTTCTGCAAAGATCGTCGCCGCACTCCTGCGAAAGCAGTGCCCTGTGTACTTATGGGCATCCGGTAGATTGAAGAACTCTGCTATTATCCTCGGCATTTTGCCTAAGGTGTTTTTCCCAACAGTCTGAGCACTACATTTGCCATTATGATACGACAAAAACAAGCTGTCAGTTTTAGTATGTTCCGGTCGTAATGCTGCATATTTTCGGTACAAAGAGACGTAATCAACCAATCCATCGCTTGGTACAATTGTAAATTTCCTCGAAGTATAGGTTTTGTTTTTTTTGATCTTCACTAATAGTACTGATCCCTCAGTTGTTACGTCCTGTACAGCCAAATCGTGCAGTTCTTCGCGACGACATGTTCCAAAAATACCAAAGGCTGTGACAACCTATAAAACACAATAATTTTTATAATGAGAATTGGTAAAAAAAAACTAAAATCGTTATACCTTAACTAACAAGTACGTATGATCAGGCGCCTCCAACATGAATTCTTCAATTTGATGCCATTGCAATACATAGGACTTTTTAGCTTGATCACCTACAGAATTATTCTTCATGAATTCTGTGAGCATGGAAAAACGAGATATATCAACATCTTCCTTCAACTTCAACATCTTTTTCAATTTAGAATATAAACACCACAGTGACGACGGCTTATAGATCTTTGACTGCAAAAATAGATATTTATTGAATAGAGATAATTGACTAAGGTATATATACAATCCCTTACCATTTGAGACAAGTATGCCATCACAACTTTTTCATCACATTTTGTGGACACATTTTTTGTGCTCCGCCACGCGCAGAACTTTTCGTACTCTTTTATGTATAAATATTTCGATTTACTTGGAATTATTTTTGCCTGGGCGGCCTCAATTTCATCTAAAATTTCTTGTGAATAAGTTTTTGCGTTTTCACCTTCCATTTTAGTATGCAAATTATTTACAAACAAACAGTACCTTAGCAACAATTTAGCAATATCACAGTATCTTAGTAACAACAAATTAGCCTACTGTCGACTTTATTTCACTGCATTTGCATTTAAAAACTTGCCGAAAATACTGAATCTTTTTAAAATTTTGTTCCAGTTTCATGGTGCAAAATAAAATAAAACATTGTATGTACCACGGGCATAATTGTAGATTATGCCCTTAATACATAAATATCTATTATGTTTGTCTATTTAGAACCAATCGTTGCCATGAAATTCAAAATCAGCAAATGTTTTAAAAAAAATGTCATAAATGACAATTATATAGTTTACGGGCACTTTTGTTTGCTTTAACATTTTTTTAAATTTTTACTTTTTTTAACGCGTGTAAACAATGGATTATTTCTCAGAAGAAACTGATTCAACTGAATGCGAGGACCTAATTCTCTCCGAAGAAATACATGTAATTGACTTGAATAACCAAGAAGACAGTCAAATTTCGTTTAAAAATGAAGCATATGCATATTTACCATCATCACCTACTTATCCAAATGCCCCACCTTGTACACCTACTGAATCTTTTGAACTCGAAGAAATCAATAAAGATAATATTGTTTCATTGTATTGTCACCTTAATAAGGATGACGTTTCTAATGCGTTTAATCATATAAATAGTACCTAAATTTACCCAAATTTTACAGTACACTTTAATTTGACATTTTAGAGCTAATAGAACCATCTGTTTCATTAACGTCTTACGATGATTCTAGCGGCTGTGATTTGCCCAACAAAGAAGATTCACAGAATGGCGCGCCATTTAGTTGTGAAGATTACTCGAATTATAATTTACCGACAACGGAACTTCCTACACAGTTTATAGACATTGAAGCAGTTGCTACATCATTTGTTGATAACATTCTTGATACGTCGATTAGTAAGTATTAAATATGAGCATATCAAAGTTGTAATTTTCCTGTTGTAGATGATTTAATTAAAGGACAATCGCAACTACAGTATGGAATCAAAATTGATAGTGAGTAAGATATAATTTCTGGAACATTTTCTCTGCAAGGTGTTTCTATAGTACGTCCTCGCAATTTATGTGATCCAGATTTTATTTTTTCATTCCAAAGAACACAAAACAAATTTACTCCATCTTCTTACTCTAGGTTTTCATTTCAGCCTTAGATAATATCTATGTATGTTACATATTAAGTGATCTTTAAGTGGTATATATAGTATCCTTCGCTTTAACTACCGACTCTTTCAGCTCTTAAACGAACCAGGGGATCTTCTAGGGAGTCCGTCTAATTTTTATCTACTTGATGATGCGTCTATATGCAAATATGTAATGACAAGTTATAAAGATTCCTTTTCCTTTTGATTATAACAGAAACGTTTTACTTCATACTTAAGCGTAGTGAAGGCTTACCAAGGTAGTGGCGTACCGAGGGTGGTGCTGGGGGGAGCGGTCGCACCGGGCATCAAGGCTTGTGGTGCATCAAAATGGGGTATAGATATTTTTTCCTGAAGGTAAAGCAAAAAAAATCACACAAGATCTTAAATAAAGGATAATAATATATAATTTAAGGAGCATTGAAGAGATTAAGCATTTCCTAGCCCGCTTCTAGGTAAATAGTATTTGTACCTATCTAATTATGCCGATCCAAGGGTATAGCTCATCAACCTTACAATGCATTCACTTAGGTGTAACGTGCCTTTCAATAACAACATTTGAATACTTATATAATATTACTTATAATATTAGTAAGAGCAAAGTATAATACTTTAGTAAGAGGCAGGAGTTACATCCGCAAAGGTAACTTATAACTTTATAAGAAACACCCTTTAGGGTTCATCGCCTTTAAAGAATTTTTCATTCAATGTGCAAAAGATTAAAATTTATTACTGGTCATATATAATTTAAAAGAGTTTATTGCAGATTGAATGTTTCCTCTTTTTCGTAAACAATCTTTGAAGTTATGTCGACACAAGGACTTTCGGGGAATCATCCTGCTGCAATAGAAATACAAGTTGTTGTAAGGTGCAACTGTACGCCATTGCAATTAGATTGTTTCAACGCATCATAACGTCTTATTATATGATGCAAAATAGTGAAAAAGGAAAAGGTTTTAACAAGTGCATTCTGGATATTAAAAAAACTCTTTGACGGTGACCTACTCTTTAAAGAATTATTATTTTATTTGTACTTTTTAGTTTTTAATTACTTCTCTGTTTTTGTTAAATTTTCATATTAGAATTAATTTCAATACTTTTAGGGTAATTTTAGATTTTAATTTTTTTCAAAAAACCATTCAAAATGTTTTTAACAACGTTAAAAAATCTCGCAAAGTTTCAGACGATATCAAACAATTAAATTTCGAACCGTTCCATCAATATTATTCTGGGCAGTTATCGTGAAGAATTCACAACTTTCAGTCTTTCATATATCCAAAGATTCATTAGATTTACTAAAACCACTATTTTTGTAGATGAAACGACAACAACCAAGTGGTACTGAGAACAGGGCGAAGGAAAAAGCGAAGGATGAAGCAGCGAAAAAGCAAGAAGGAGCACTATTGAAATTCCTGGGTTCGATGTCAACCAACAGCAGTGCCAGTCAAAACCTTGTCGAGGTTTCAGGAACTGATGATGAAGTTGTAATGGCAGTTCAAGATTAAGGTGACACTGAAGTTGAAATTACCCAAGGAACCACGAAAACTACAACCATAGTTAAAACTGAAAAGCCTCAGATCTCCGCAGAGGCAGAATCCAGTTCGACTAACAAGGTTAATTTAGAAGCAGGCACTTTGGATTTGATCGATATCGGGCAGTGGCCAGCGGTTATTTCGGACAACGTTAGAATGCACCTTTAAATGTTTCGGATCAACTCCAGAACATAAACCATCCGTTCGAGGGGTTACAACTTCACTTGGAGAAAAGAGGAAGCTGACCAAAGTGTGGTTCTTTAAGAAAATGCCAAACGGCGAAAAAGTACGCCGTACATGGATGTGTTATTCTCCAACAAGAAAGTCCTTGTTCTGTTTCTGTTGGCTTGTTCCCGACCCTGACCCAGTCTGAACCTTTTGTTTCAGAAGAAGATTTCAAAACTGGAGGAAACTGTCGCCCCAGTAATAGACCACGAGTCCAGTCCATCACATCAACAATCGCTGTTGAAATGGAAGGAGCTTGAACTTCGGCATCGTACCGGTTACACCTCGACTGTACCACTCAAGTACAAATCCAGAAAGAGAAAAAAATGGAGAGATACTTAACGAATACTGACATTATTAGCTTCTGGGCAAATTTGGCTCTAAGAGGCCATGGAAGGTGACCCTTCGAATCGACACAGAATAAAGGCAATTTTTGAGCTTGTAAAGCTTTTGTCGGTATGATCCCGTTCTCAAAGAACACACTCTTCGGATCCAACTTGGAGGTGCTGCACAACCATCTTACTTGTCCCCGAAAGTTCAAAACGAGTTTATAAATTTATTGGGTGAACAAGTTCGACGTCGTATTATCCAGCGAGTAAAAGAAGCCAAATATTTTGCTATAATATTTGATAGCACACCCGATGTTTCTACATGGATCAAGCTTCGTTTGTTGGATGGAAGGCCACCGTGTGTCTGTTGAAGAGTCTTTTATCGACTTTATTGACACCGAGAAGAAGAATGCCGCCGAGATTGAAAATTTTTGAATAAGCTAGAGGCGGACGGACTCGACATCATGGACTAGGTCAAGGATACGATAACGCTGCTGTGATGAAAGGGGAACACTCAGTTCAGAAACGAATTTGCGATATAAATAAAACCCAGTATATTGCTTGTTCGAACCATAGTTTAAACCTAGCTGGGATCTATGCGGCACAAGAAGAAGCAAACTCTGTGACCTTCTTCGGGACGCTTGATCGTCACCACACTTTCTTCTCCAATTCCACTCACCGCTGAGACGTGCTGATCAAAACCACTGGAACGAGTCTCAAACGATTAGCCGAAACACGCTGGAGCGCGAGAGGCGAAGAGGTCAAAATGGTTAAAAGCCACTTTCTTAAGATTTTGGAAACCCTTGAACTTTTAACTGAGAGAACCGAAAATTCGGAAACGAGATCCGCGGCTGGCAGCTTGCTCGTGGCGATGCAGTCATTCACGTTCTTGACGTATCTAGGCTTCTGGGCTCCAGTTTTAACAGAAATAAACGACGCATAGGCATATATGCAGAAGAAGGGCTTGAGCGTTCGGGATTGTGCAGCAAAAATGAAAGCGTTAAGTGAATTCCTCACGACTTCGAGGGAAAACGTAGCCGATGCTAGTTTGAGCTATACGCAGTCTGTGCGTTCTGAACTTGGAATCCCTACGGAACCACGGCGTCGAATACGTCGTAAAAAGAAGATGCCTGGAGAAGAAGCCGCCGATGCCGTGTTAAGCTACAGAAATGAACTTCGGTTGGAAATATGCAGTTCCATGGATAGGGTGAACCAGGAGATTTCAACAAGATTTGAACAACTTCATGAGGTTGCTGACAAATTTGGCTTTCTTTCTCCAAGGCAACTGTTAAACGATCTAATCGACATTGATCTTTGGAACGCTCCTGATGATGACGTTGACAAGGATGAATTTTTAGTCGAGAGAAAGCGACTAATAAATTTTGCCGCAGCATCTTCGGCCTTGAACTTGAAGGACCAAGGGTTTAATTGCTTACCTTCATTCAAAAACATAAACTTTCCGATTCAGTGTCCAACATTGCCATCCATTTGTGTGTTCCTAACTCTAGGAGTTAGTATAGCTACTTGTGAAAGGAGTTTCTCCAAACTCAAATTAAAAAAAATCTTAGGTCAACTATGAGTAACATGAGATTAAACAACCTCGCAATTATGTCAATCGAGCATGATCTGGTCAATGAGGTGAGCTTCCACAGTGATTAATGACTTCGCTAGTCAGAAAGCTCGTAAAGTAAATTTGTAATTGTTTTATTTCTGTCTTTGTTAAGTGTTCGGTAATAATAATAAACTTGTTAAATTCTACTCAGAACCTTTGATTTTTATCAATTTGGGGGGGAGGGAGGCATCGAAAACTTCGCTGCAGCAGGCAGCACTTACCCGAGGTACGCCACTGTACCAAGGTAAGCTGGTTGCCAAGCCAACTGCAATGGAGATGGCCGGGTTCGATATAAAATATAAAGTAGCAGAAATTTAAATTCAAAACAAAAAAATTCAGTCCGAGGCGCTACCGCAATCTAGAATTTTTCGGAAGTAAATAGTCATCCAACATCCAATACGTACAATATCCGTTCATATTAACCCAGGTTCACCTAAACTTGAATAAAATCTTAAGATTTAAAGATAAAAGCCGCAAAATGCGAAATAAAACCTAAAACTCACTAAATATTTCGATAAATCTACGTCAAAAATTATTAGCTCGAGTAATCCAAGAATAACTGGAAATGCGACAATTTAATTATCCAATTAAAACCACGGTATAAGATTAAAAGGTAGACGGAGCCACACGAGACGGAGACGAAGCGTGGAAGAGTGAGATAGCAAGAAAGAGGCCTAACGTTGTTAACAGTCGAATGAGTACGTCGGTTACTATTCTAAAATAAAAATAGAAATCATCCATTTGTTGATATTTTAATAATTCAATACATCATAAATATAATTTGTCACGATATACCTACATAATTCAAAAATTTTATTACACAAACAGTGCCTTAAAAATTAAGATTTACTAAAAATTGTCTTCATCATGTGATTTGCAATTTAGATTCTTTTCTTTTCCGTGCAGACATTTTTAGAGAATTTCGTTGTTCTTGTTTGTAATATTGATGAATCCTTATTGTCAAGTAATACAACAGAGATTTAAAATTGTCTTTTGATGACCTTCACACGGAAAAGTAGTATAGTAAGTATAGTAGAATCAAAGATCTCTTCTATAGTTTCATCAAAAACGTTAATTGAATGGATATGCTTCATTAAAATTCCTTCGATTCTTTTAAAAAAGTGAAACATAACTTCATTGTGGTGATTCAGACCACTTCAATTTTTTAACGTTGTAAGGGCAGCTGCGGCGGGGAATTTTGCGAAGAATCTTGATCAGAAACTGTATTTAATAAGTTACTGCGACAATAAAAACAACTGGATACTTTATAAAGCTTTTTTTTAATAAAACCTGTCAGATAATAGATTAAACAATCTGCAGTTTCTGAATTATCAACAAATCTTCGTTCTTAGCAAGTGAAGAATCTAAAGAAGGCGTGTCTTCCAATTCCAATACACTGCAATTTCCAAATTTCGGCGGTTTCGTTAATTTATATAATGAGATCATTCTATAGAGTTGTCAAATTAGGATGCTCATTCGCACCTCCAGCTTGTCGAATTGTACCAAAAAGTCTCTGAAATCAAAATTAGTAATGCTAGATTATGCAAATACAAATCCATTTCGAATCTAAAAATAAAAAATTAAGCAAAAAACAAGATACTAGCAACACCTATATGCATATCTAGCAGCATAAGTGTTACACCTATTGTTTAAACATTGTGCAAAAAATACTAGGGTATGACTTGTAGGTACCTATGTATAAGGGATCCTGGTTCATTTTACCAGTCAACACGTATTTGAATCCCATTTTTAACAAAAGTTGACTCAATTCGATACTCGATAAAATTGTTACTCGTAGTTTATCTGCTGTGCTTCTGCTCAAAAATTTATGTTTTTTAATTCTTCCGTTGATAACCATGGATTCCCACTCATTTAAAAATATTAAATAATTGTTTAAATTATCAAAATCTTTGCAATTATTGAGAAGGCCCTCCTTAGGATGCCGTCGATTTAACGAATCGATCAGGTCATTTAACTGTTTGGTAAAATGAATTGTAGCATCACATCCTTGTAATAGATTACTTGTTTGTTTATAATAATTAAGGCCCTCTGATACAGCATTACTAAATATTTGAGTGGCCATTTTGACACGCATTTTCAGTAACACAGAAGGATGAATGTGCATGTAGGTCAGTTTAGGACATACACGAAGATTGTTCGGTTCTTTTTGTTCCAAAGCAAACTACTTTTCGTAGTACGTCCAAGAAACTGTTCCATTTGGTGTCTAAAATAAATAATAACACATTATTAAGCAAAAATGTTAACATATACTACAATTTCTAATTGCCTCAAGATTTTACTGTGTGTGAATTCTGTTTCTAACGCACTTAATTAAATGGGGAGCGTCTAAAAAAAGTAAAGATATCTACTGTCATCAAAAGGGTGTGTAGTTTTGATAACTGACTCCGAAATGTTTCCAGATACACCAAATTCCAACCACATTCTTCGATTGGTCGAAGCTCCATCACAGACAATATCATGAATTTTTGTACCCGATTTTTCTAATTAGTTGAGCTAGACATGTACCTTTAGTTGTCCCTTTAGCGGCGTAAACCGCAACGGGTTGACTAAAATCTTTAACTAGTGAACAAAACATAAATACTAATGCATGATTAGTTATCGGTTGTTTTAACTCCAACACTATTATTTTCACCAAAGTCTTCAACGTCCATGAGTTTCATGTTTTTACATTGAAATGTATCGATTCTTTTATTTGCATTTCGTCAAAAACTAAAATTGTCTGCTGCTGATAGGCATTTTCTTTATTTAATTTCAATTTAAATACGTTGAAGAAATTGTCGTCCAAGCCACACTTTTTGTTGACTCTCGATAGATATACGCTCTTATTGTAGAAATCAAAGGTATAGACAAAATTTCATTGTTGCGTAAAAACTTATAAAAAGCAGGACTTTTTATACGCAACAGTAAACAAATCAGCAGCCACTCAGAATTATATCTTCTAGACGTTTTCCGATTATACTTGCAAATGTTGATGCATTCTTTGATAAGAAGCTTTTGTGTCACAGCCATATTTAAATTCTCAATTTTTTCGAACAAATCTTCATCTGCCATCCTTTGTATTTTTTCCCGTACTGCTTTTAATTCGGCTATTATAATTTTATTTTTCATTTTGAGTCTTTTTTCTCTTTTAATCGAATTATTACATCGTTGGCGTATTAATTTTATTTTTGATATTTTGGACACTGATGAATTTGTCTTAAAATATGTGAAATATCTTTTAAACTCCTTGCAAAAACACATGATTAATTTGGATAATTTTGACACACAGACACACCGACACAGAACAACACAGACACACAGCCACACTGACACACAGACACACAGACACAGACACACAGACGCACAGACGCCAGACGCACAGACGCACAGAGCACAAGACACACAGACACACAGACACAACACACACACACACACAGACACACAGACACACAGACACACAGACACAGACACACAGACACAAACACAGACACACAGACACACAAAGACACAAAGACACCAGACACGCAGACACCACCGACACACGACACCACACACCCACACCACACGCACACGCACACGCACACCACACACACAACAACACACAGACACAGACACACTGACGCACTGACACACACACACGAACACACCCAAAAAACACAGACAACAGACATACAGCCAAACACACACAGACACAAGACACAACAGACACACCAGACACACCACCAGACACAAGACACAGAACAAGAACAGACCACAGACCACAACAAGACACAGACACACAGACACAAGACACACAGACACACAGACACAAAACACAAAATAGACACACAGACAAACACACAGACACACAGACACCGACACACAAAGACACACAGACACAGACACAACAAGACACCAGACACGCAGACACGCAGACACGCAACACCAGACACGCAGACACGCAGGCACCAGAGACGCAGACACGCAGACACAGACACGCAGACAGCAGACACCCAACCCACGCACCCACGCACCACCACACACACACCAACACCCACACCCGCACCCACACCCACACACCCACACCCACCCACACACACACACACAACACACAGACACAAGACACACAACAGACAAACACAAACAACACAACACACACAGACACACAGCACCACACGACACAGACACAAAACACAGACACATACAAAAGACACAAGACAAGACACAAGACACACACACACACACACACACACACACACACACACACACACACAACACACACACACACACACAACACACAACACACACAACAACACACACACACACACACAGACACACAACACACAGAACACACGACACACAGACACAGACACACAGAACACAGACACACAGACAACACAGACACACAACACACACAAACCACAGAGACACACAGACACAACAACAGACAAGGCACCAGACACACAGCCACACAAGACACACAGACACACAGACACAAGAACACAAACGCACAAGACGCACAAACACAGACACACAGACACACAGAACACAGACACAAGACACAAGACACACAGACCACAGCCACAGACCACAGACGCACAGACACACAGACCACACAAGACCACAGACACAGACACACAGACCACAGACACACAAGACACACAGACACACAGACACACAGACACACAGACACACAGACACACACAGACACACAGACACACAAACACACAGACACAACAGACACACAGAACACAGACACAAGAACACAGACACACAGACACACAGACACACAGACACACAGACGCACAGACCACAGACACACAGACGCACAGACGCAGAACGCACAGACGCACAGACCACAGAACACAGACACACAGACACACAGACACACAGACACACGACACAGACACACGACAACACACGACACACAGACACACAGC
>JARFJB010001721.1:5310000-5315000 GCA_036346205.1 Vesta saturnalis | reverse complement strand
CACAGACACACAGGCACACAGACACACAGACACAGAGACACACAGACACACCAGACACACAGGCACACAGACGCACAGACACACAGACACACAGACACACAGACACACAGACACACAGACACACAGACACAGACACAGACACACAGACACACAGACACAGACACACAGACACACAGACACACAGACACACAGACACACAGCACACACGACACACAGACACACAGACACACAGACACACAGACACACAGACACGACACACAGACACACAGACACACAGACGCACAGACGCAGACAGACACAGACGCACAGACGCACAGACGCACAGACGCACAGACGCACAGACGCACAGACGCACAGACGCACTGACGACAGACACACAGACACACAGACGCACAGACGCACAGACCACATACACGACGCACAGACACACAGACACAGACACACAGACACCCAGACACACAGACACACAGACACACAGACACACAGACACACAGACACACAGACACACAGACACACAGACACACAAACACAGACACACAGACACAGACACACAGACACACAGACACAAGACACAAGACACACAGCACACAGACACACAGACACACACACAGACACACAGACACACAGACACACAGACACACAGACACACAGACACACATACACACAGACACACAGATACACAAACACTACACAGACACAACACAGACACACAGACACACGACACAGACACGCACACACAACAACACACAACACACACGACACACATACACAGACACAGACACACACACACAGACACAGACACACAGACACCAGACACCAACAGGACACAGACACAGACACCAGACACCAGACACCGACACCAGCACCAGACACCAGACACACACCGCAACCACAGCACACACCGCGCACGCAGACACGCACACGCACACGACACACGCAAGCACCAGCACCGACACCAGACACAGACACACGCACACACACACGCACACACCGCACACACGCCACACCGACACGCACACACGCACACACACACACACACACCACGCACACACCACACAGCACACACGCACACACCACACCACACGACAACACACACACGCACACACGCACACACGCACACACACACGCACACACAGCCACGCACACACACACACACACACACACACCACACACCACACCACCACCACACACGACACACACACACACACACACCAACACCACACACACACACACACAACACACAGACACACACACAGACACACGACACACGCACACAGACACACAGACACACAACACACAGACAAGCACACACACAGCACACAGACACACAGAACACACAAACACAGAGACACACAGACACACAGCACAGACACCGACACACAGACCACACAGACACACAGACACACACACACAACACAGACACACGACACACACACAGACACACAGACACACAGAACACAGACACAACACACACAGACACAAAAGCCACAGAACACAGAACGCACAGACACACAGACACACAGACACACACACACAGACACACAGACACAGACACACAGACACACAGACCACAGACACACAGACACACAGACCACACAGACCACAGACACACAGATACACAGACACACAGACGCACAGACCACAGACACACAGACGCACAGACGCACAGACACACAGACAACAGACACACAGACCACGACACACAGACACACAGACACACAGACACACAGACACACAGACACACAGACACACAGACACACAGACACACAGGCACACAGACACACAGACACAGAGACACATAGACACACAGACACACAGACACACAGGCACACAGACGCACAGACACACAGACAACCAGACACACAGACACACAGACACACAGACGCACAGACACACATACACACAGACACACAGATACAAAAACACATACACACACACAGACACACAGACACACAGCCACACTGACACACAGACACACATACACACAGACACATAGACACAGACACACAGACACAGACACACAGACACACAGACACACAGACACACAGACACACAGACACACAGACACACAGACACACAGACACACATACACACAGACACACGAACACACAGTCACACAGACACACACACACACACAGACACACAGACACACAGACACACAGACACACAGACACACTGACACACAGACACACAGACACACAGACACACAGACACACAGACACACAGACACACAGACACACAGACACACAGACACACAGACACACAGACACACAGACACACAGACACACAGACACGACAGACACACAGACACACAGGCACACAGACACACAGACACACAGACACGCAGACACGCAGACACGCAGACACGCAGACACGCAGACACGCAGACACGCAGACACGCAGACACGCAGACACGCAGACACGCAGACACGCAGACACGCAGACACGCAGACACGCAGACACACACACACGCGCACACGCGCACACGCGCACACGCGCACACGCACACGCTCACGCGCGCACGCGCACGCACACAGCACACACGCACACACGCACACACGCACACACGCACACACGCACACACACACACGCACACACGCACACACGCACACATACACACACGCGCGCACACACATGCACATACACACGCACACACACACACGCACACACGCACACGCACACACAAACACACACACGCACACACGCACACACGCACACACACACACACACACACGCACACGCACACGCACACGCACACGCACACGCACACGCACACGCACACGCACACGCACACACACACACACAGACACACACACAGACACACTGACACACTGACCCACTGACACACTGACACACAAACACACAGACAAGCAGACATACAGCCAAACAGACACACAGACACACAAACACAGAGACACACAGTCACACAGACAGACAGGCACCTAGACACACAGCCACTCAGACACACAGACACACAGAGACACAGATACACAGACGCACAGACGCACAGACACACAGACACACAGACACACAGATACACAGACACACAGACACAGAGACACACAGACGCACAGGCGCACAGACGCACAGACGCACAGACGCACAGACACACAGACACACAGACACAGACACACAGACACACAGACACACAGACACACAGACACACAGACACACAGACACACAGACACACACACACACAGACACACAGACACACGGATACACAGACACCCAGACACACAGACACACAGACACACAGACACAGAGACACAGACGCACAGACACGCACAGACACACAGACCACAGACGCACAGACACAGACACACAGACACACAGACACACAGACACACAGACACACAGACACACAGACACGCAGACACGCAGACACGCAGACACGCAGACACGCAGACACGCAGACACGCAGACACGCAGACACGCAGACACGCAGACACGCAGACACGCAGACACGCAGACACGCAGACCCACACACGCGCACACGCGCACACGCGCATACGCACACGCGCGCACGCGCACACGCGCACAGCACGCACGCACACGCACACGCACACACGCACACACGCACACACACACAGACACACGCAGACACACACGCACACACGCACACACGCACACACGCACACACGCACACACACGACACACGCACACGCACACGCACACACGCACACACGCACACAGCACACACACACGCACACACACACACACACCACACACACACACACACACACACACACGACACACACACAGCACACACACACACACACACACACACACACACACACACAGACACACTGACACACTGACACACTGACACACTGACACACAAACACACAGACAAGCAGACATACAGCCAAACAGACACACAGACACACAAACACAGAGACACACAGTCACACAGACAGACAGGCACCTAGACACACAGCCACTCAGACACACAGACACACAGAGACACAGATACACAGACGCACAGACGCAGACACAGACACACAGACACACAGATACACAGACACACAGACACAGAGACACACAGACGCACAGGCGCACAGACGCACAGACGCACAGACGCACAGGCACACAGACACACAGACACAGACACACAGACACACAGACACACAGACACACAGACACACAGACACAGACACACAGACACACACACACAGACACACAGACACACAGACACCAGAACACAGACACCAGACACACAGACACACAGACACACAGACGCACAGACCACAGACGCACAGACCACAGACGCACAGACGCACAGACCACAGACGCACAGACACACAGACACAGACACACAGACACAGACACGCAGACACGCAGACACGCAGACACGCAGACACGCAGACACGCAGACACGCAGACACGCAGACACGCAGACACGCAGACACGCAGACACGCAGACACGCAGACACGCAGACAGACACACGCGCACACGCGCACACGCGCACGCACGCGCACACGCCACGCGCACACGCGCACACGCACACAGCACACACAGCACACGCACACGCACACACGCACACACACACACACGCACACACACAACACACAGCACACACGCACACACGCACACACAGCACACACGACACACAGCACACAGACACACAGCACACAGACACACACACACGCACACGACACACAGACACACGACACACAGCACACACAACGCACACACGCACAACGCACAGCACCACACAGACCACAGACACACACACACACAACACACACACACACAACAACGACACCAGACACCAGACACCGACACCTGACACACTGACACACGACACACACACACAGACAAGCAGACATACGCCAAACAGACACACAGACACACAAACACAGAGACACACAGTCACCACAGACAGACAGGCACCCTAGACACACAGCCACTCAGACACACAGACACACAGAGACACAGATACACAGACGCACAGACGCACAGACACACAGCACACAGACACACAGATACACAGACACAC
>JARFJB010001721.1:5295000-5305000 GCA_036346205.1 Vesta saturnalis | reverse complement strand
CACACAATGCTCGGAGTCCAGTTTTAAAAGAAAGGGAACTATATCTATTTATATAATATTACACCCAAAATATATGTTCTATGAAATGCAATTTAAGTTGCGTTTCTCAATTCTACATATTAATAATTAAAACTTTTCTAATATTATGTCAAATAGATGAACGATTCTTAAATTAATGTACTTTTTAATACAACCACAAAAAAAGGTTGTTACAACACAGACACACAGACACACAGACACACAGACACACAGACACACAGACACAGGATAGATTACACAAGCAAGCGTTTACATCCTCTCACATAAGCACAAAAAAAAATAAAAAAACACACTTTATTACTGTCACCAAAAATAAAAAATAAACGTTACGTTAACAAAGAAATTCATTTTAAACTAAATACGACCAATTTTAATCCGAAATACTATAAAGGAAGCGATATATCAATTTAATTTTAAAAGAACATCAATTTACTCCTTCAACCTGTCCGAGAGTCAATAGAAAAGAAACCGGAAAAAATATATATATACAGGGTGTTCAAACACACGTTACAACACAACATTTTTTGTGCTGACGATATTAATTCTTTAAAATATTTCGAGAAATTTAGTGACGCCGACATGTTTTAAATTATGTAGGCAGCATTGAACATATATATATATATATATATATATATATATATATATATATATATATAATATATAAAATGTTCATGTGTCAAAAGTCAGTGGTTCCAATCTAAAAATGTTGACATTTTGTCGGTCTAGTCCAGAAACTGGGTTTCTGGTCGATTTTGAAAAACCAGTGTTGCCGAATGTAAGCACAAAAAATGTGTTACAATACATCATAGCCTGATTAATAACATATTAGCAATTTATTTAAACTTTTGCTACTGTATTGAAGATGATCTCCAACGTCCTAGCCCCCAACAGGAAATACCTATTCCACTAATTGGACAGTTCACGATAGAAGAAGGGGAACGCTATATCACTGCATATGTAAATACATGGAAATTTATTGAAGATTGGTTACACTTCACTCAATTTTTAATGATCCAAAGCGACGAATGTAGTGATTATTATTTATATGAGGTATGTATTTAATTAAGTTAAATTAAGGTATAACTTTATTAGCACCTGATATACTATGACATTGGGAAATATACAAGCATGCTACTTTAGTTAACCTTTTCACGACGGGTGACGTAGATATACGTTTTCTGAAAACGTCACCATTGGCCGAGTGACGTACTTATTTTATTTGAAGTATATGACCTAACCGGATGACGTTCGCCTGCGCTCATGTGCAGAATTTGCGTAATGCACTCAACGTTTTTGTTTCGTGTTTTACGTGTTACATGTGATTGATGTGATTTTGATTGAAAATGGAAAACGTAAACTAACACCAAAAGAACTGGAAGATTGGCGAATCCAATTGATGAGGATGACAGTTATGATGAATTATCAGACTACATTGATAGTGGTTCCAAATATTTAGAAAGTGAACATAAAGGAAGTGATATTGCGGTGGATATCGACGAAGGTAAGAAATATTTTTTGTAGTACGCATAAGTTTCCATCAATGCACGTTGTACTTGATAATGCTTTACCGGATATCGAAGAAATTGTTGACAATGAAGGCGACGTCGGCGACGATCATTTCCAATGGGTACCCAGTTCCAATTTCACTCCCTGCGATTCCGCTTTCGATGAAACCAATTGCGGCATTCAGCCAAATGCCAAATTAGCTGAAAATGCTTACGAAGCAGATTATTTTCTGCAATTTTTTGATGAAGCTCACAAATTGTGACTGAAACTAATAGATATGTAAATCAGAATGCAAATAGTAGTCAGCCCCTAAAAATGTTTTCGACCTATAAAGAAGTTGATAATTCGGAGATGTACTGCTTTATTGCAATAAACATTCTTTTTGGATTGGTGGAAAAAAAACGATTAAAGAATATTGGTCAAGAAAAACAAGCATTGCAACCCCCTTTTTTGCAACAATATATACCATCATTTGGCATAAAACTATTTGTACAGAAAGTGGTTACATTTTGAAGATAATTGTGTATACAGGTGCCACCACAAATATAATTGAAGATCGCACTCTTGAAGTATCGCGTGCTGTTGTCCAAACCCCGATGCACGATTTTATAAATAAAGGACATATCCTTTATATAGACAATTGGTACACAATCCCCCTTCTAGTTCAATATCTTCACGAGAGCAAAACTGGAACTTGTGGAACTGTTCGCACTAACAGGAAGAATTTACCAAAATTCAAAAATAGAATGTGGAAAAATGCGGTTGATGCATTTTCTACCGACATCCAGCTTGCTATCAAGTGGCACGATCGGCGTGACGTACACATGATCACAACAGTGTCGACGGGTTCATTGATAAACATTGAAAAAACAAATCGGGAGACTAGATTACCAATCCAAAAACCAGAGTGCATCGTTGATTACAATCATAACATGGGCGCTGTAGATAAGACCGATATGCAAGTGAGCTTTGTTCGAATAATCAGAAAAACGATCAAGTGGTACAAAAAGCTATTTTTTCATTTGTTGATCTGTTTTGTTCTTTATCAAATTTCCACTGGGAAAAAAATATCAATGTATGAATTCCGCAGAAAAGTAGTCGAAAAGCTGATTGCAAAGTATAAAACGTGGACAATATCGCGGACGAGAAAGGCTGCGAACAACCCTTTCAGACTGGTTCATAGACATTTTACAGCACTAATTCCACAAACAGCTAAGAAAGGTAGATCCCAACGCAGATGTCACGTGTGCGCCAATACACATTTAGGGCCACGAAAACGCAAGGATACTACCTTTTGTTGCGAAGAATGTGGTGTAGCCCTCTGTGCGATTCCATGTTTCAAAAATTACCATACTTTGAGCAAATATTAGCAAACCCAACTTTTTACTTATAATTTGTTTAGCTATATTACAATTTTTTTTATCATTTGTAACAATTAATAATTATAATATAATTAAAGATATGAACAAAAAGCTATAAAACTGTGTTTCTGATCTTTTCTCCCAACGCCGGCCGTAGCGCGCGCGTTGCAATTCTTGGCCACGTCGCGACCAGGTTAAGTCTCAATTTAGAAAGTAATCAAATAGTGCATAAATATGAAAAAAAAGGCCTCTCAGTAATTTGGTGGTAGATTACTTACGAAATAAGAAGGCCCTTTACGTCAAAGCTGAAAACTAAATTATGTGCTTATTATTTTCGCTTAATTGTACTTTCTTACATTGAGCACTATTAAATCCATATTTCTGAAAAATTTTAACCTTATTTACACAGAGTAAATAACACGTGGCAACGCTTTCTTCGTCAATCACCTGAAAACTTTTGAACAACTATAGAAGAAAGTTGCGTTTCTTCAACTAGAGATTAAAGTTTGACACAGGAGCCTACGAGTCTGTCAGTTGAACGAGAATTGACAAAAAAAAACTTTATTCTCGTGTTTTTTTTATAAAACTACAATTAAAATTATCGTAGTGCACTAATAAAATTCGCTACACAACTTGACATGCATAAAGTATGTAATAAATATTTGGCAACTATGTTCTTCATTTTCTGTTCATTTCGTTTGTGTGGCTTTATAGGTCAAAAATGTTATAATAAATTAACCCTATAGGTTCATCTTTTCTCCATTATTAATAAAAAATGTAATAAAGCTAACATTTATTTATAAAAATTGACAACTCTACAATTAAATTTGGTTGTTGAGTGTTTCCGCCACGTGAGCGTTGCTGATGATTCCGATTGGTACGGCATCGTCAATTATTTAAAAATACCAAGGGGAAGAATGATGATCGTAGTATTCAATAAAATTCTTATGTAATTGGAATTTTATTACAAGCTACTTTAAGAATTATGACGTAAATATACGTTTTAGGCAAAAAAAACCTGTACGACGGGGAAATAAATTGACACGGGTAATTTCCCATTTTAAATGTGATTATTAATGTGGCAACACTGTCTGTTCACTTTCTTTAGTAGGAAAGAAAACAGAAAGCGAAAACCATTGTTTCTATGGTTGTTTTCAAAAATACGTTTTTTAGACTCATAAATTAAAAATACATTTCAGTTAAAAAAAAGTGTAAATCGTACTTACACTTTGGTCCACGTGTATATGCGTACCTAAGTGTGCTATACTTAGACTGTTCTTATGCTGATTTGAATACAATTAGAGAATGATACATTTGAAGTGTGGAAAATATATCTAAGAAGGATGTACCTTGATTAATTTGATAATTTACACTTGTAATTTTTTCTCCAACGTTTAATATTGCGGAGTCCTTTGTACGAGCATTGAAATTTGTTGGTTGCAGAACGACTTTACCGTTACACAACCATTATATTATTTTATATATAAACAATTAACTATCGTTGGTATATGGGGTGGAACAAAAGTATCAAATAATTTGTTATTTCCAAAGATACAATGTAAAAGTTGTTTGGTTCATTACTATGTATGCTTTGAGTTTTTTGGTTTCTTTATTTCTTCTATTGTTTTGTCACCATAGCAACCAATTTTTTTTAATGGCACCTATACTTTTTTTGCCATTTTAAACCAACATATTTTTTTCTATTGAGTCATAAAATTTTGCTAAAAAAACAAGCGAAAAAAAAATTTACTACGACTCAATCACAACTAAATTAATTAATTTCACAACACTAAAATTTGGAAAAAAATTAAATATTTAAAGAGTAAGAAAGGTAGACTAAATACAAAATATCTTTTTTAATACGTTCATAGCGAAAATAGGCAACATTGTAAAAACAAAAATATATGTCAGATAGAGGTTAATAGACATCCATAATTAATTTTTAGACATTATTTTACTGTGTGTTATGAAACTTTATAAAGAAAAGTTATGTAAGATTAAATTTTCTAAAATATGTCTACACATTTTCTTATAAAATTAATCGTTATACAGGTATTGAACAAATTTTAACACTTAAATTGCTACCTTAGGAATTTTTTTGCCGCAAAATTACGCATCATATGAAAAAATTGAATATAGTAATTTTCACGAGTCAGAGCGGTTGCGTCACTAATATTAATATTGTCAGAGGACGCCGATGTTGTCATATTGTGAAAAATAACAGTTTGATAACTGTCAAATCTCAACTTCAGGGGTTATGTTTATTTTATCACAATAATAAAATTTAAGTTATGTTAACTCAAATGTTTAATATGTCAGAAATGCTTGACAACGCCCGACAGAATTGCCAACCTAAATTAGTTCTATCTGCATCCTCTCGTGCACAATAGCCGGGTTCTAAATGTGGTAATGAAACAAAGTTAGCTACCACGTAACTGCTCTAACTCGTGAAACTTGGTATAGAACGTAATTAATTGTTGTGTCGGTATTTTTATATTTTTGAAATATACAGCTTTTTGTGAATAGACAATAGAGGTACAATACAGAAAAGTGTGTTTGTTCCAAGATGACAAAAAAAGTATGTCATTTAAAAAACCAGTTGGTTTCCATAGCAACAAAGCAGAAGGAGATATAAGCAAACTAAACACTCAAAACATACATGATAATGAACCAAACAATTTTTATGTTGAATATTCTTTGTAACTTAGCAAATAACAAAGTTAAAGCCATTATTTAATACTTTTGTTCCACCCTGTATAATTTTGTATCCTATTATTATTAATACAATAAGTTAAGTTAATGTAACAACTTTGTCAACCCTTGTTGTGTTCCCGTCATAGGAAGATCCTTTAGGAGGATGTACGTCTGTTTCATGTTTAACAAATTGTTACAAACAGCATTCGTAATGTGCGTTTTGACAAGGTGAATTACAGTAATTATGTAAATAATATCTCTCTACCTCCAATAACTGAAGACGACATAATTGCAGCAGCAAAAAAACTGAAGAACGTACCTAGTTTTTTAGTTCATTTACAGAAAAGTTCAGGATCTGATATCTCCAAATCAACTTGGTTTATGTCCAAACTCTCAACTAAAACAAATTTAGCATATATGACGCAGTTTATAACATATATACCGCGTGTTCAGCGAGGAATGGGACAGTGCAATATCTCAAGAGAGGATGAAGATTTTTAAATTATGAAAATATTTTTGTAAATATCTTCCAAGGGCGCACATTTGTTGGCACAAAGATTTGAATCACCGCCCATCACCGCCAGGTGGCGCTATCTCACTTCAATTTTTTAAATGCAATGCCCTATTTTTTATTTCATTTTTGGATTCTATGACATATTTGTGATGACTTTTATTAAGACTCCTACCAACCTATCTTTTGTAGTTTCTGAGAAAAAATAATTTTGGAATTTTATTAATTGAAAGCATACAAATTAAATTAAATGTTCAAATGTTTCTCCATCATTTTCTACACACGTTTGATAACGCCTAATTAATGTAACACTAGTTGCCGCTCTTAAAGTTTCTCGTGGTATGTTTGCACAAGCAATTCTAATTTTGTTTTGTAACTCCTCTACATCTCTAGAAGGTGTTTCATACACTACACTCTTTAAATGTCCCCAAAGAAAGTAGTCTAAGGGACTAAGGTCATGAGAACGAGCTGGCCACATAATGGGACCATTTGTATCTATCCATCGTTGCGGAAATACTCTATTTAGATAATTTCTCACTATTGCGCTATTGTGCGCCGGTGCGCCATCCTGTTGAAAGTACATCACTTGCCGCAGATTTACATTTACATCTTCAAGCAAAGGAGGCAGTTGATTTTCAAGAAAATCCAAATAGCGTTGGCCTGTTAAGGTACCATTAAAAAATATGGGCCAATCAATTTGTCATCTATCATTCCGCACCATACATTTATGTTCCATCTCACTTGGAAATTGGTTGCTCTTACCCAATGAGGATTTTCTGACGACGAGTAATGGGAATTATGGCGATTAACGATTCCATTGTTTGAAAAATTACTTTCATCAGACCACACGATACGACCTAGAAAATAAAGGTCTTGCGCATAATGTTCCATAAAAACTCCGGTGATAAATTTAAGTCTGCGATCTTGATCTCCTGCATGCAGTCCATGTACCAAATGAATTTTAAATGGTTTGTATTTATTAGATTTTAATGTTTTATGGACAGAACCAACTGATACGGCACACTCTTCAGAAATAGATCTCACAGACACATGAGGATTATAAGCTACACATGCTAATACACCGACGGTGTGTGCTTCATCTGTTGCTGTCTTTGTGCGATTCTCGCACTTACGGTGAGGAAAATGACCGGTTCCCCTCAAAATATTTGCTACACGAACAAATGTATTTTTCCGGGATGGCGTCGATCGGGAAACCTGGCAGCATACAATACTTGTGCAGCCCTTGCATTTTTTCTACATTCACCATAAATTATTACCATATCAACATATTCTTCGTTAGAAAACGTAAACATAGTTATGGAATTTGAAGGTGCACAGACGATTTTCAAAACTGAAACTGTAAACTGACAGAAACTTGACAGACACTTCATTACGCGTTTGTTTTCATGGCATGATAAATGTTTCACATGGTTCTTAATCAACGACTGTGATAAGTTGGTCCCCCTTACAATTTAGTGTACAGCGTATCGCATTATTTCGGCGTTATCTGCATTATTTTTGTGGTAGAACAATCTTTTATCTTTCATTTGGTATAAAATTTGCTATTTTGTCTGTATCACTCAAATGTTATGAGCACTTCCTGAAATTACGTTTTTGTGCTAAAATTCCAAGGATTATTTTTTTCTCAGAAACTACAAAAGATAGGTTGGTAGGAGTCTTAATAAAAGTCATCACAAGTATGTCATAGAATCCAAAATGAAATAAAAATAGGCATTGCATTTAAAAATTGAAGTGAGATAGCGCCACCTGGCGGTGATGGGCGTTGATTCAAGTCTTTGTGCCAACAAATGTGTGCCCTTGGAAGATATTTACAAAAATATTTTCATAATTTAAAAATCTTCATCCGCTCTCGAGATATTGCACTGTCCCATTCCTCGCTGAACACGCTGTGTGTATATATATATATATATATATATATATATATATATATATATATATATATACACACACAGGGTGTGCAAATAGTATTGCACCAAATGGGATTATGTAGAAACGGTTTGACATTTAGAATTGACATTTGGTGGGGTTAAAACATACATAAATACCCATATTTTGATATGAGTTTCGTTTGTTTTGTGCGACTGGTATTTGTCAGAGGCAGCCATCTTGAATTTTTTTAAATTGCAACCTAGGTTGAGTTTGATGTCATTTGACAGGTAATTGATTTAGAAACACACTACGGTATATCATAAGCTTATTTATTTTAAAATAACGAAAAAAATTAAAAAGCCAAATTAACTTTGTAAAGAGAACATTTCCTGGACAAAGGGCTGTAAATAAATACAACTTATACAAACATTTAATTCAAATGTAGCATTTCTGTGTTCTCTACTGATTGTTATCAATTTTAGCAATTTCTAATAGGTACTCTTTATCGCTTTTCTAATTTGAACTAATAGTAATTACTACAATACGATATTATCATAAGCTTGTTTTTCTCGTGTAGAGTCGCATGTAAAATACAGTTTGATTTCTGTGGAAATAAGTGTTTTTATACCGTTTGTAAAAAAAAATTATAATAAAACTGTCTTAAGTTAAGATAGGTAAACGAAAATAAATTTGTCCGAGATTAAGCGCATTGAATTATTAATAATTGTTGGATTCGGTGATCGCAAAAAGACCCATTCTGAAGCATGTGATGTGTTTAACGACAGTCATCCAAACAGACCTTCAATCAGCAGATCTACAGTATCGCGAACAGTGCATCAATTAAGTAACTCAATTTTCTTGTTTAATTCTTTTGTTTTATTCACTTGAACTATTTGTTTAATATTTTAATTTTCTTCGTTATTTTAGAATAAACAAGCTTATGATATACCGTGCTGTATTTCTAAATCAATTACCTGCCAAACGACACCAAACTCAACTTAGGTTGCCATTTAAAAAAATTTAAGATGGCTGCCTCTGAAAAACACTAGTCGCACAAAACAAATGAAACTCATATCAAAATATGGGTATTTACGTATTATTTAACCCCACCAAAGATCAAATCTAAACGTCAAACCGTTTCATATATATATATATATATATATATATATATATATATATATATATATTAAAACACGCATGCGCGCCGACTCCCGGCATTCCTTCCGCTTCAAACGCCGTTAATGTTGCCGTGTGCTGTTTAGAGTGTCAGTTCGTAATGTTTAAGACAATTAATCGGCACGCCGATTGTGAAATAAGGTCAGTGATTCGATTTTTGTCAGCAAGAAACGTTTCAGTGGCAGAAATGCATCGTCAAATAACTGAAGTTTACGGTCCCAACGCACTGAGTGACAGAAAAGTGCGTAAGTGGGTACAAGAGTTTAATGCAGGACGGGAAAATGTGCATGTAAAACCACGCTCTGGCCGAGCATCAGTGATCACTAAAGATTTGGTCAATGCCGTGGACGACAAAATTCGTGAAGATCGACAATTCACTATCTCACATTTAGAATTGGAATTTCCGAATGTGAGTCGAACAACTTTGTGTTTGTTGTGTCTGGAAATTTTACAAATTGTGTGCCCATTGGGTTCCTAGGCTGCTTATTGAGTCCCAAAAAATGAAACGAATGGCTTCAGCTCTTGTTTTTTTTGCGCGATATCGTAGGGAAGGTGACAAACTTTTAGACCACATTGTCACAGGGGATGAAACGTAAGTTTCTCACATAACCCCGGAGTCTAAACGTCAAACAATGGAATGGCGTCACACGACATCACCGGTTAAAGCCACTGCAAAGCAGACAATCTCAACACGTAAGGTTATGGCGACTGTGTTTTGGTATAGATGTGGAGTTTTGTTAGTCGACTTTATGGAAAAAGGGGCACCAATCAATAGGCCTACTACGCTACCCTGACGTGCAATCAAGAATAAGCGACATGGACT
>JARFJB010001721.1:5267500-5292500 GCA_036346205.1 Vesta saturnalis | reverse complement strand
TTCGGCTTCTTCCTTCGTTGTTGTTTCTTTCATATACCTTTCCCATTCTTTCTTGCCTATGTTAACCGTGGGTTGTCCTCTCCTTCTTGGTTTTCTAATTTCCTGGTATAATCCTGTGGCATTTTTACTATCTTTTTTTATATCGTTCACCATGTCGTCAATCCACTCCTGTTATTCGTTTCTTATTACTCTTGCTGCTTCTTTCCTTATTTGTTTGTATTCTTCATAATTATTCTCTCTATTTGTTTTTATCCACTTTAACCTTTTCTTTTTCTTCCTTTTCATTAGTATTTCACATTGCCCATCAAACCAACCTTTTCTGTATTGTTCCTTCCTTCGACCTATTACTTTTTCTGCTGTTTCAAGTATCTTATTTTTTATGCTCTCCCATGCTGTTACTATACTGTCATTTTCCTTCTCTTTGCTTAGCTGATTTTTTAATTATTTTCCATGCTCTCTTCTCTTTTCTCTGTTCTGTAGTACTTCTATGTTCCATTTTCTTTTTAGGCTTCTTTCGTGCCTGTTCTACACAACCTTCAATTTCACTTTCGCTATCACCAATTGATGATCCGTGTCTACACTTGTCCCTCTATAAGATCTTACATCTTGTATAATTTTTGCTCCTTTTTAATTATGATATGGTCAATTTGTTTTTCTTCGGTCTTTCCTGGCAAAACCATGTCATTTTATGATCCTCCTTATGTTGGAATAGTGTACTAGCCATTATCATATTCATTTGTACTAAAGCTACATAGTCTCATTCCATTATCTGTGGTTTGTCATGTATGGTATATTTCTCTGCCATCTTCCTTATGTACTTCCTCCTATCTTAGCGTTAAGGTCTCCTCCTATTCTTATTGTGTCGAGTTTCGGCACTATTTTACATACTCCTTCTAATTTTTCATAAAAAATAATCTTTTTCCTCTTCTGTTGCCGCTTCTGTGGGTGCGTTGCTTTTATTATTGTAATGTTTGCTATGTTATATTTTATTCGCACGTACGATATCCTGCCATTTACTTTCTTAAATGCTATTGTTCTTTCCATTACCTCTTTATTTACCATGACCGCGTGTTAAATTAGCTTGGGGATTTTTATAGCGAGTTTGCAATTGTTATGCCTGTTGTGTAATCAACACACGTTGCTTCCCTTGATGGAAATTTGGCATCACGGTTTTAGAATTGAATTTTAACTAAATTTTAAAAACGCAATAATGTCGGAAATTCCACTTGTTCAGATAGGACCAGGTGACTTTTCTTTTTGGTTCTTTCGTCTGAAACTAGGCCTGTGGGAGATATTCTTTCTATAATCCTTTATAAAATTTTACTTAACAAAAGTTACATGCAGCACTAGTGCTGGTTTTTAGTCTCCATAGTTAAAAGATTTATACTACGTAGTGTAGTGTTCGTTTCTACGGATCTTAAAGTTTCTTAACAAACGTTTTCGTCAGATCAATAGGTGAGTTAAACCGCTTTCTGTCTTTTTACACTGATCACCTCTGTTTGAGCATTTAAATCAATAAAATACATGTTTTAACATAATCTAAATACACGTTTAACAATTTATTATGCAACTCGTATCTAAAACAAAAGGGTTTCTCTAGGTTCTTTCTTTAATTGTGGTTTTAGTCCTTTCGTCGCTTCTTCAGATCAATGGTGTAACGGATCGTTTCACCTGTATGTGAACTACTACTACTACTACTGTATGAACGTATGGTTAGCTGTTCTTCGTGACTATTGAATAGTGACCAGGTCTACGACAGCCCGCTGGAAGATAACTCGAGAGGTTACGTTAATCTCGCCTCGTTTTCTGTAAAAAAAAAACATTAAGCTGAAATCACATAAGACATACGAACACTCCTATTTACCATCAACTGATTGGTGATCTTTTAAATGTTTAATTACTTCATATTAAACGAATTACACCTGCAAACAACACCGTTTTCTAGGGGTGTGCCACACATACATTTAACTTGACATTGATTTGAGTCACGTTTAACGAGGTTAAGTACCTAAAATCGTATATGTTTAATTAAGATTTCATCATATTTAACTCCATTCATACTTACTGAGCTGTTCACTTTTACTTTAACTGATTTAGCTTCCTCAGTACTTTATTTAGTGATTAAGATTCGGGAATTATTAAATGTATTATAAACAGCTGTGACAATTTGCAAGTTCACCTCGAAGTTTACTGTTTCTGTATTTAAATAGTAATTCATATGGGGAGATCCACATTATAACCTGACATTGATGTGTTTGTAAAGTAAAACGCTTTATACTGAGTGATTAAACTAATGAGTTAATATTGCTGAAAAATGTAACTGTTGAATTTAGGATTAGTGTTTTGCTGAGTACTAATATTTAAACTTTAATTGTACGTTCTAACAAACGTTATTATAAATAAGGAAGCGATTAATAATTTAGGAACGTAAATATTTTAGCCTTCAGCTAGAATGTTTTTATTTCTTCTTTTTTCATTGCGTTTAGTTTTAGAGTTTATGACATTAAAGTGGACTTCTAATTTATGTTTGTAGTTTTGTGTGCAACAGTAGTAGTAGACTATCATTTTTTATGTGCGATGCTTGAAAACTTTTACTTCACTTTTCTGTCTTGCTTATTAATTACTTTCAGATTTAATGCATTTTGATAGACATCTGGCTAGTATATTTTGGTTATTAGTTTTAAGTTATGTTATGATTCGGTTGAGTTAAAAACCGAGAAACCTGTTGTAAGGAGAGCTATTCCTATAACTGCGGTTTCATTGTTTTATTTTGGGTTTATTTTGTGTTGTATATTTTATTTCTAGGGTCAACGCTGTGCGTAAAAAGTGTCGTTTCATTGTACTATAATTTGATTTGTGTTAATTTACCAATAATTGTTTTCTTCACTACTGCGATTTAGCAGCGAAATCCTAACCGAACCTATTCCCTTCTTGGACTGTGTCCAACTTTATTTTTCACTGTAGCGTATCGCTTACTGTGCCGTAGCCCTTTTCTTGGTCTAGGGGCGATATAAACCTAAATCAAGTGGTGTCCTTTTAAATTCTCTGTGTATCTACGCCAGCCACACGCCCATGCATCCAAGTGCCTAACCGACCGATTGGGATTCCGGCCTTACTCTTACTTGCTGTTACGGCACACCTTTAACTTTTGGTACGACTATACGGTTGTGCACGTAACAAGCTGTTTCCTTGTTTTTCTTCCCCTCCATACATCACTGTAAATTTTTCCTTCTCTATTCTTCCTTCTCCTTTCCATCTTATTTCTTGTATTGCTCATATTCATATTTTGTATCTCTCAATCTCTTTCCCTATTTCTTACACTTTCCCCATTTCTAGCATTGTTCTTACATTCTATGTTCCCATTCTCATTTTCGATTTCTCTTTATTTTTCTTCCTTTTCATTTCTTCTATAATTCTAAATATAATAAGTAAACTGTTCACAATATTAACATTATCGGAATAAAATTAATTGTTTCAGCATATACAACAAGCAAGAATTATAGTATAATCCATCGGAATTGAAAAACGTCCCTCGGCTTCAAACAACCCTCTAATAAGGCGAATTAAACAAAAAAAAAACACCAATAATCGTCAAACACTGTCCAACGCTCCTCAAAACCCTTTCCATAACAATAACTCAAATAGAGTACATACAACCCGCAGCAGAACACCAATATTAAGATCTAAAGCTAATCCATTAACGACATATATTATCAATCAATGTTTATATTCTTGAAATACGTAATAAAGATAAACTACCGAAACCTAGATTGTTTATAAAAAACGTTTCACTATACTACACGAGTTTACATTTAGAAATGTGTTCATACTCAAAAGTTAGCACCCGTGGAAGCCCAAATTATATATATATATATATATATATATATATATATATATATATATATATATATCTAGGTTTTCAAGATTTTGCGAGTGCTGGATATGAAGTTGGTGTTCTTCCGGGTGCGGTCTCTCGCAGATTCTCCTGCACGATTAAAAGAACCGGTGTTGAACTGACGACGTTTCGGCAGAATCTTATCTGACATTTTCAAATCTCCGTGTTCTGCTCCTGGTAACTCGAACAAAACTGAGGTCCTCGCTTGTGGTCGTTGTACATATGGTAGACAGGATTAGGCGGTCGGTATCGCTGGCAGCGATACCGACGGCAATCTATTCATGCAAGATTTTGAGACCAAAGCGCTACAGTCAACACCCCACAAACTAAAACTCTGGCTACGATACGTAGATGACACATTTGTGATTTGCATATACGGAAAATAAACCTGCCCGCATTCCAGGAATATCTCAACACCATCCATCACAAGATCGCGTTCACTGTGGAGGTGGCAAAGGATAAGAAACTGCTATTCCTAGATGTACCGGTGTATAAAAAGGATAATAGACACACTGTATACCGGAAGAACACACTTACCATCAGGTACCTGAATTCCAAATCACACCATCACCCAGCACAACTACAATCAGTGGGAAAGGCACTGATAACAATATCGAAACGGCTAAGAGATGAGGACAACATGGATTCTCCAAAACAAACATATCGAGAGCAGAAAAACCAACACAACGAAAAGATGGCGACACAACGTACCAGTAGCCAAATCATGTCTACCATATGTACAATGCACGACAGACAGAATCTGAAAAATCCTTCGAACACATAACATCAAAATCATCTTCACAATCAAACAAACAAAAAGTTATCCAAAACCCAAAAACTAAAATAGAACTCAAAGATCAAGGAGTGTATTAGATCCCATGCCGGGATTGTTCGCGAACACGATAGTTCAAACAAACAGATGCATCAATGCGAGAAGGGAGGAACATCGTAACGCAGTACAAAAAGACCTGAAAGCATTTTCACTGGCCCAACATGTAGAGGACACGCGATAGATGCAAACATACAGTACCTATCACACCGGATTATCAGAGAAGCTACATATTTGCTACAAATCGAAATCACTTTTACTAAATTACATCTGTGAATCTCCAGATTACCTTAACTGATAAAAAATGAGTCGTTTCACTGCCGATTGGTACGTATTTTAATGACAATTTGAGGGTTTTGATGCCGATTTCACAAAAATAAAACTTTCCTTTTTTCATATTTCATAAATTTGTTCTAACACCCTAAACAATTCTAACAGAAGTGTTACGGGAATGTATAGAATTATATAAATATAAATATAAAAGTACACCATTTAAGCATTAAGTATTAAGTATTTTAAACTTTCCTTTCCTTTCCTAATTCATAGCGTGTTGGTTTGTACTAAACCAAGTCCAGAACAATGTTAGCACCTCAACTCTCCCTGTTTAAGTTTAAATTTCGACTTCATTAAGAAAAATTAGAGCAGTCAATTTTTTCAACCAATTTATGATAATGTAAACCTTCATAGATTCGTAACAATATATGCTGATGTTTAGAGTTTTCTAAACTTTTTTTTTAATATAAATTGCTCAAAGTTTTTATTTTGATAACAATTATACTAAAATGACCTGGTACAATTTTGATACCTAAATTCGTTATTGCTATAATTTTTAACAATTGTCTTCAATTTTTATTAACCAGCCAAACCCTTTTGGAAGAAGTTTGGGAAAATTTCACTACAATTTATTCTTTTATAAACTGAAATGTGGGTGTGAGTCTTGGTGTGAGTGTAGAGTGAGTGTTTAAGTGTGAGAGTGAGTATGAGTGTGCGTGTACGCGTGTACGTGTCCGTGTTGTAATGTAACAGCCTGAACTAATCACTTACGTTAGTAAGTAAAAGACAACGGTAAGTAAAATTTTACCGACGATTTGGGCCTCGCAACCAGTAAACATATCCTACTGTCTTGGAAACAGATATGGTAAATAAACGAAAAAGTCCAATCGTGCAAAAAACATGTTTCTGTCTCAAATAAACTCAATAAAAATAAAATTCAGAAAAATAAAAACTAAAAGTATGTGTGTGTGTGTGTGTGTGTGTGTGTGTGTGTGTGTGTGTGTGGTGTGTGTGTGTGTGTGTGTGTGTGTGTGTGTGTGTGTGTGTGTGTGTGTGTGTGGTGTGTGTGTGTGTGTGTGTGTGTGTGTGTGTGTGTGATGTGTGTGTGTGTGTTTGCGTGCGTGCGAGCGCGCGTGTGTGTGTGTGTTGTGTGTGTTTGTGTGAGTGTGTGTGTGTGTGTGTGCGCGCGTGTGCGTGGGCGTGTGCGTGTGCAGTTGCGTGTACGTGTCCGTGTCCGTGACCGTGACCGTGTCCGTGTCCGTGTTCGTATCCGTGTCCGTGTCCGTGTCCGTGCCCGTGTTTGTGTCCTTGTTCGTGTCCTTGTCCGTGTCCTTGTCCGTGTCCTTGTCCGTGTCCGTGTGTGTGTGTGTGTGTGTGTGTGTCCGCGTATGTGTGTGTGTGTGTGTGTTTGTGTTTGTGTGTGTGTGTGTGCGTGTGCGTGTGCGTGTGCGTGTGCGTGTGCGTGTGCGTGAGCGTGTGCGTGTGCGTGTGAGTGTGAGTGTGAGTGTGAGTGTGAGTGTGAGTGTGAGTGTGAGTGTGAGTGTGAGTGTGTGTGGTGTGTGTGTGTGTGTGTGTGTGTGTGTGTGTGTGTGTGTGTGTGGGCGCGCGCGCATCTGATCGTTAATTACAAACGTATTAAGAAAAGTGGATGGTTTAGTTTAGTTCTGCATATTTTTGATATCCTGTACACACGTAAATGAATCATTGCGCGAGAGAGAAATATCTATAATTACTTTTAAAAAAGTCAGTTCTTATAATTTTTACATTTTTACTCTTCATTATAGCTTTAATTTATTATTTTTAGGCTAAATTCAGTATACCAACTTCTGAGTTTCCGATTCCTCAAGCAACAGCTAGTGTGTTTTTTACGTTTGAAGTATCGAGAGTTAAACCAAAGTTATGCCCAGTTGATGTAAGTTATTTTAGGTTTGTAATAATGTAATTGTAAGATTATTTTTCAGGTAAGTTATGTTTTTGAGGGGAATTCGTTGATACATGAGCCTGGAAAAATCACGTTCAGTGAAGGTTACTTATTCAATATTGTAGACGCGAAACTTGCTTTATATAAAACTATATATTTTTAATTTAACTTTCATTTAATCAACAAATTAGTTTTTATGCTTAACAAGATCAACAAAATAAATAAAATACTGTCTTGCCTTTATTACGTAAGTTAAAAAACTTATTTTAAGTATTTGATAAGCATTATTAGAAAAAAAATAAGATTAAAACTAATTACAAGCATTACTTTGCACAAAACTATAAAACAGAAGTTTTAATTTGCCTCTTCGTAGAGACATAGGAATGCCTTTTATTTTATTTCTAAAGATTTTGGACTCAAACACATATTTTGTTGCCTATTTGATTTCTGACACAAATCAGTCTTGGCTGTTCGTTTCCAAACAAGTAGAAGGATCACCGATGGGTTCGCCGGCATTACTCGTCATCGCCAACTTATTTCTGTCACCCAAACGTGTAATACAGACGCTTGGAAACAGCCAAAAATAATCCAAAGTTAGATACATAAGATATGTAGATGACACTTTCGTAATATGATCGTGTGTGCATCAAAACAACCTAACCTTTTTATACATGTAACATCCTTTTCTGAAATACTGGTTTTTACAAAATTTAACAAAATGTTTATTTCCATGTCGCCTTGGACCAGTAACCTAAGGATATAGATTATATGCGTCCAATATGATAAAATCATAAAATTTAGCGGTGGCTGGTGATAACATTATAACTACACGTTTTCCCAATAAAAGTCGTGTATAAATATACATTTTTTTAATAGAGTCTATCAAAAATTGTTTTATCGAAATATATGCGACATATAATCTAGTAAATTATCGAGTTTCAACGAAAGCATAAATAACATAAGCATAGGTATCATTTAGCGTTGTTCTAATAGTATTTACACAATACTTTGGTACATGGATCCAAGGAATTGGTTTTTAACAGTTGCGGATACGACTGAATAGACGTTCGTTCTTTTCCTGACAAAGTTCAAGGAATAATTTAAGATTCTCAGAAGATTATAATATTGTACCATCCTTTGCTTGTATAATAAACCGAATCCGCATTTTGACGTCTTAAGTCGGTTCGGAGTAATTGTAGGGACGTAGTAGGGGATAAAGTGAAGCTAATAGTGAACTTTTCTTAAGAGAAAAATTGGCAAAGAAATAAGAAATATTTCATGTAATATATAAAATACTTTGACCTGACCAATCACCTAACCTAAGAGTCATGAAATCTTGTATATGGGCTGCTTGCAAAAAATTATTATTCACTAATAAGATATTCTTTAAATTGAATCCTTAAGGAGTGCGACGATGTGTCAATTATGTAAATATCTGGTGTGAAACAACACACAACCTTCCAACCTACCAAATGGAAATTAAAAGTAATGAAGTAATTTTAATAACATTTTTTAGGATAACTTTGCAATCTCTTTTGTAATAAATTCATTACGAAAATAGGCAACATTGTAAAAACAAAAACAATAATCTCTGTCAAGCAGTCGTTTAAAACTTCATGTCAGATGCTAAGATGTTAATAGACATCTAGATGGCTGCAGCTTCTATAAAAATATCGATAATACAGTTTAAGCATTTTCAATCATATTTATTTAATTTTTACACTTATTCCACGTTATGTTAAAAACTTTATAAAGGAAAGCTATGTAAAACTAATTTTCTTTAAAAAATATGTACATACCTGTTCTTATAAAATTAATCATTATTCACTTAAATTCTACCTTACCAATTTTTTTGCCGCTAAACTACGCGTCGTATCAAAAAATTGTTTAAAACATAGTTAATCTATTTTTTCTACTACTAACCTGAGAAATCGCCATTATTTACCCCATTCCTTTAATGAGAAGTAATATTTCTCCCCTAGATTAATAATGAAAATAAAAAAACACCTAGGTAAAGAATGATCTTTTTGTTTCATAAAACAAAACGTTATTGGTTAATAATGAATTATGTCATGTCATTCTCTCAGTCTTACTTTGTCTTTGTCAGTTTGACAAATAATGTCCAGTCTACCTGATATTTTAAAAATGAATAGAAAATAACACAATAATATTCAAGACCTAATTCAACCATGTGACAATTTTAACAGTTTTATCCTCAAGTAGTAAAAAAATTCTCTATACACCTCGGTTGAAAAGGTCATCATAAACCTCGCACATTAAATCCTTCGGCGCTACGCGCCCGGGGTTTAAAATTGTTCAATTAGTAATGGCTCAATTCTCAACCTAAGTGTATAATATACTATTATTTGTTACTCATTTGTAATTGCCAATTTATCAAGTCAGCTTATTGCCATTCAAAGTCAATCTTAACAAGCTAAAATCTGTTTACCCAACAGAAATTGTTAAACTCCTCCCACTAAATTTTTACCAATGTAAGCAGAGACCAGTTTTATACCAACAAAATTAAAAAAAAAAACGGGAAATTTAAAAACCACAAACTGAAATGTGACTTTGTTAAGAATAAATTACAAAGCGTCATGTTTTTAGTATTGGCACTGAGCGGACGTTTCAAGTTATTTATTACTTGTAAAAATACGACATAAGAACATATTAAAGAAGGTACAAGAGATTGCAAATCATTACAGTAAAACAACATTTGGAAATTACAGGTGGACTTGGGTATAAACAAAGATTCGTCACATACTATTTTGTTTTCAAATTGTTTTTAATTATATAAAATAAAGTAACATGCGTGTGCGTTTGCGGGCATGCGTGTGCACGAAAACAATACTAATTTTCATTAAAGGATTTTGAAATTATTAAAAATTGTAAAGGAGCCCTAATACTTCTCTTTGTGGCGAGTGTAAACTAGTAAAAGGAATAGGTCCATGTTTACGCCAATTACAGATAATACTAGATGCATAACATAACATTTCCCTTTTACTTCGTTCTGTGTTATTTCAGTATGTCTTTTAAGACTGCATCATAACTAGAACTCATTAACATTACATTAGCATTAATTTAAAAAAAGCAATTCCAACATAAGGTAATTATATAACACAGTATTTTCATTATCAACTCCTTTTTCCTTCTAATTTTTGGTATGATTTCCATTACCATTTCTAGTATCATTTTCATTGCCATTTCAGCTTTAGGAAACTAGAAAGCAAGGTTAAATACAAATTTCCAAGCACACACGTGTCCTCGTTCTGGACTTATCATGGGTATTAGCACACATCCATACACAAATGGGCGCACACACGCTCGCAAGCACCCGCTCGCTTGCTCGCCCACCACACGCGCACACATGTACACGCACACGCGTACACAAGCACACACACGCACACACGCACACAAGCACATATGAAAACACGCACGCACGCGCACACGGACACACGCGCACACACGAATATTCACGCAAACGCGCAGATGCACACATTATGCACACACGCACACACACACACATCACGCACATCAGCACACGAACGCAAACACGCAACACGCACAGCAAAGCACAGTACCACACACAGACGCACACGTCACTACAGCACAGAGCACACGCACAATCACATGCACTTACCACGCCACACGCCCACCAACCCACGCACATGTACACACGCACATGAAAACTGCACGCACGTCACACGGACCACGCGACACAGCACACAGCACATCACACACAAGCACATAATCACACGACAGCACAACCCCACACACGCACACACGCGCACATGAAAACTCGCACGCAGTGCACACGGACCACGACACAGCAAACGGCCTGTCGATACAGACAGCACATCGCACACACCCACACTCCACACGCGTACGAACACGGCACACACGACACACGCGCACACGCACACAGCACAGAACGCACAGACGCACACACAGCACACACGCACACACGCACGCACACACGCACACAGCACACGCACACAGCACACAGCACACACGCACACACGCACACGCACCACGCACACACGCACACACGTACACACGTACACTGGAACGCACACACGCGACAAACACGCACACCGCACACACGCACACACGCACACACGCACGCACACGCACAAGCACACAGCACACACGCACACACGCACACGCACACACACACTGGCACACAGCACACCGAAATGCACGCACACACACACACGACACACACGACACACACGCACACACGCACACACGACACAGCACACACACACACGCACACGACGCACACACGCACACACAACACGCAAACGCGACACACGCACACACACACACCACACACCACACACGCACACGCACACACGCACACACACGCACACACGCACACACACACCACACACGCACAACCACACACACACACACGCACACACGCAACACCACACCACACACGCCACACACGACACACACGCACAGACACTGCACCACTCACACGACACGCACACACGCACACACGACACACGCACCACACGCACACGCACCACGCACACACGCACACACGCACACAGAACACGACGTGCACACACACAGAACACGCCCAGCACAACCACACAACACCACCACACACGCACGACACGACACACACGCACACAACACACCACACACGCACACCACACACGCACACACAGCACACCACGCACACGCACACACGCACACGCACACACGCACACGCACACACGCACCACGCACCCACACTCACCACACGCACACGACACTGGCACCAGCACACACGAACACGCACACACGCACACGCAACACCACCACACGCAAACACGCAAACACGCAAACGCACACACGCACACCACACCACACACACACGCACACCACACACCCACACACGCACAACCACACCACACACGCACAGGCCTACGCACACACCACGCACACACGCACACGCACCACACGCACACACACGCACACCACACGCACCGCACCGCACCACGCACACGCACACGCCACCACACACACGCACGCACCACACCCACACGACCCACACACGCACCACACGCACACGCACCCCACACACGCACGCCACGCACGCTCCACCACACCCAACACCACACACACACCACACACACCCGCACAAGCGCACACCAACCACACACCACCACCACACACACACACACACACACACCTAAACTTGAAACCACACAGTTTATTTTCGTTACATCTGTCAAGGATAAGTTCAAGTTTAAGATTCTTGGAGAATTCACTGTTAATGAAAGCCTGCAATCAATTAGATTAACTAGATAAAACCATTAGTGATTTATAAATTTAACAGAGACTAATCACTGCAAACGAATTTCGTGTATTTACCGAAACAACATTAAGACACTCTCTTACATGATTTGACCATATATGAATATAATAATAAACAATACATAATCGTTTTTATTCACTTCCACAATCAAATTTTATAGTCTGTTTGAAAGAAAAGAACAAATTTAAAATCAATGTCTACTGATACAAAAGTAATTTTCCTTACATGTTTGGTAAAGGTAACATTAATTCTTGATAATTCTTTTAACAAAGCTATAATTAACTTTAAAAAGTAGTAAATATTAAGATGAATGTAATTCAACCAAACTCTCTATAAGGTCTTCTATTCAAATCTAGTCATAAAAACATCCATAATAGTCTTAACATGCATGTCTAACTTATCATTAAACCAACATATAATTTAACCACACCCCTGAATTGAACCAGATCAGACCACGCCACACCATCAACTACAGTTTCAACTGCCGCAACCACATACTCCACAGTTCACCTCACGCAACAGAAAACACTTTAAACTTCAGTACAGAAAACAACAGCGACACACGCCACCGACTGTGTAACAGTTTAATAATGACCCCAACACGTTATTTCCTAAACAAAACTTTAACAATTTCGTTTTCTTAAATGACCACTGTCATAACGTGAATAGTAATTCAGTATGTTCTACGCACAATGACCTCAATCCAAATAAAGCAGAATTTCAATTGTGAACACAAATTCTAGGCCTGGAACAGAGGTACATCACATCTACATTTTGCAACAGTGAAATCACATAACATTCGGCTACGCACAACGAATGCACACCACTACACCGTAACTCAACATAGGACATTCAAATAACAACCACTAGATAAACCGTACTTAAACATCAGCCCGTCTCTTTTGAATTCGCGTCAAACATCAGCCATTTACGTACACAACGCACACGCGTCTCATCTCAAGGAAATTTCCTTGACGCACCAATTTCACGCACACCAGACATCACGCACAACGCAGCATCCCCATCGCTACCCCAACACCGCACACGACGACAGCACAACACCACTTAACAACCAATTTACACGCACCAGCACATGAAACACGCACCACGCACACGGACCAGCACACGCACACACGACACGCAATTACGGCATCACACGCACACACACTGCACACGACTACGCACCAGCACACGCACACAACACACAGCACACACGCACGACACGCACACACGACACACACGACACACACAGCACGCAACACGCACACACGCCACACCACGCACACGACACAGCGCACAGAAACTCGCACGCACAGCACACGCACCGCACACGCACACACGCGACACACGCACAGCACACACACGCACACACGCACACACGCGCACAACGCACACGTACACGCAACACACAGCACAACGCACAGCACAGCACACACACGCACACACGCACACACACGCACACACGCACACACGCACACGCACGCACACACGCACAACGCACACGCACACACGCACACACGCACAACACGCACCAGCACCACGCACACACGCACACACACGCACACAGCACACACGCACACCCACACACACGCACACACGCACACACAGACACACACGCACACACGCACACCACACAGCACATCACCACGCACACACGACACACACCACGCACACACGCACACCACCACACACGCACACACGCCACACACACGCACACACGCACACACGCACACCACGCACACACGCACACGCACGCACACGCACACACGCCACACGCACACGCACACACGCACACACGCACACCACGCACACGCACGACCACACACGCAAACACGCACACACGCACACGCACAACGCACACACGACACGCACCAGCACCACACAGCACACACGCACACACGCACACACACGGACTCGCACACACGAAACACCCACACGCACACGCACACGCACACACGCACACAGCACCACAACACACACGCACACACGTACACTACGGCACACAAGCACACCAACACCACACGACAACACACGCACACACACGCACACAACACGGCCACACACGCACACCACACACGACACGCACACGCACACACGCACACACGCACACACGCACGCACACACGCACACACGCACGCACTCACGCACAACGCACACACGCACACGCACCACCACACGAACACCACACCGCACGCCAACGACACACACCGCACACGCAAACACGCAACACGCAAACGCACGCACCACACGCACACGCACACGCACACCACACCACACACACCCACACCCACAACGCACACGCACACGCAACGCCACGCACTACGCACACGCACACGCACACCCGCACACACACGCACACGCTACACGCAACGCACACGCACACGCACAGCACGCACTGCACACGCACACGCACACGCACACAGCACGCACACGCACACGCACGCACGCACACCACGCACACGCACAGCACACGCTCACGCACACGCACACGCACGCCACACGCACAGCTCATGCATACGCTCACGCTGACGCTCACATACATCACACATCACACACACACGCACGCACACACGCAGCACAGCACACACGCACACACACACACACACACACACACACACACACACACACACACACTTGTGTTATAACTTTTGGAATACCATACACAAGTTTTATTTTTCTGTTTACTATTGTCTTGTGTTCGAAGGTATTAAGTTTCAAGTTTTAAGTATTTGCTTTGGATAGAAGTTTCATCTTGTTTAATTGAAATGCCTTGTCAATCAATGTTTATGTATTTAACTTAGAAAGTTTAAAACTCATTGTTTAGTGTGTTTTAGTGTTAAATTTTTTAATCAGTGATGGACTAATTTTTACTGATTAGAATTTTTTTTCTTGTTTGTTATTTTGACTTTTCGAAACTAATCATAGTTTTATATGTACACGTTCCTTTCTTTAACATTGAGTTTTGACCATATTATGAAATTTATTTATAACTTAACAATTACATTAAATTATACGTTTTTTTATTTTCAACTTCCGATTGGATAAATATTGCGCACAAAATTTTATTTAGTTCTTGGTTTTTGAAAGGAAATGTGGTAACATAATTTTTATAATATTCAATGTCTACGAGTCGATCACACCAAGTGATATGGTAGCAAGTGTTTCCTTACACTGTTTTGGATAAAGCGTAAACCTTATCCCCACCCCAACTAATGTGCCTTTTGCGACAATAAAGCTTAAATTAAATTACACCTTTTAAAAATGTAAGTTAATGAGTATGCAGGATGGTCATGACAGCGGGTGTAATTGCGCGAGCAAAAGCTAAAACTCCCTATACAAGGGTACCTTACTACTTCATAACTTACTAACGTTCATAAGTAAAATACTGTAATCCAATAAGATAGTATCTTTAACATGGCATGTCTAACTTTATTCATTTAAAAGCCAAAGTATTTTATTTTTCAACATAATCTCCTCTTAATTGGATACATGTATTACGAACCTGCAACGCCTCTACACCTTTCAAAAAAAGTTTTTCATCTTGCTCTGCAAACCAATCTTCCACAGTTTCACCTCTTCGTTAGAAGAAAATGTACGACTTTTAAACTTTTTTCAGTTGAAGAAAGACATGATAGTCGGACGGAGCCAGATCTGGTGAATAAGGGGGGTGTTCGAATAATTCGAACCCCAAACCACGAATTGTCCTGCAAAAACAAAATACCTTTGAACAACTTTCCGCGTCTTCTCTTCATAATTTTTTCTCGTACAGTGGTCAGTAACGTCGAATAGTAATTTCTAGTTATTGTTCTATCCAGCAAATCAATAATGATCACTCCTTGCCAATCCCAAAAAACTAAAGCAAGAAGTTTCCAGCAGATTGTTGAACACTAAATTTCTTAGGCCGTGGAGAACCAGAGTGTCTCCATTCTACCGATTGCTGCATTGTTTCTGGGTCGTAGAAGTGTACTAAAGTTTCATCCGTAGTAACAACACGGCTTAAGAGCACAGATCGAATGCGATGCATCTACACTTGCACGCTTCTGGTTAACATTCAGACATATGGGGGATCCATTTTGCAGAAATTATTCTCATGTCGAAATCGACGTGAACTATATGATAGACGCGTTCGTATGAAAAATATTCAGTGCCCCGGATATTCGTTTTAGCTCAATTCGTCGGTCTGATAAAATCATGTCATGAAGTACATCAATTTTTACGGGGGTTGGCACAAAAACTGGCCTTCGCGATCGGTTTTCATCTTCAATGGAAAATTTTCCTCTTTTGAAGCTTGCAATCCAATTTTTCACGGTCGCATACGAAGGATATTCATCGTCAATAGTATTAAGCATTTCTTCGTAAATCTGCTTACCTTTTAATCCCTTCAAATATAGGTACTTGATGATGGCTCGATACACCAATTTTTAATTTAATAACTTCTAAAAAATTTTGTAATTCCAACATGATTGCGAAAAATAAAAAAGTTTTTTATATTTGTGTAACTTGTATAAATACTACATGTAATTTAAATTAAAAAATTATCTTAAACGTTACAATATAATGTAATATGAACAAAGAGCAATCTCTAAAATGAGCCAGTAGATATTTGTTGTTTAGTAAAATAGTACAACTTTAAACGTTCCTATAGAGCAAAACATATAACTAATAACTTGTTTATAATGACAACAAAATTAAATAGAGATCCAAACTATAACCCAAATATTTGGGACCGTTCTTGTAAAGAGGAAATTATTGTTCCAATTTACGGAAAAATTTCAGGTACCGAACTAAATCTTATTTGCATAGAAAATATTTTGAGGAGTTTTGTTTTTAGGGAGTATTCCAAAATGGTTAAATGGCGTATTAATTCGTAACGGACCTGGACTACTTCAATTTGGTGATATGACGATTAATCACATATTTGATGGAATGGCATTATTACACAGGTAACTTTTTTAAGTTTTTGTTTTTAATTATAAAAAATACGTTCACAACATAATTGCTTTTGTCCCAACAGTAGGTTTTAATAGATAAATATTTATTATTAATTTATAAAAAAATTTTGGTTTCGATACAGTTTTAACTTTTCCCACCAAATAGGAGTTATTCTATTCGATCAAAACATTCAAAATTGAGCGAAGACTAGAAATATCCATTTTACGTGATTTTGTATTGGCTTCAAAGACTAAATAAAGTTCAATTACCTTTAAAGGGGTCCAAAGTTATTTTATGAAACATGCTTTGTTCTTCCAAACCGGTATTGTTTACGTCAAAACGGTACGCGTTTAGGGTAAACCGTTATAATGAACAACTCCTGTTGCAGTAAACTATACCTATACCTATACCAATTTATGTAAATAATTTTAGTCCACTTGTAAAAGTAAATTAGCTTTTGAACCGAAGGTTACGCTATTATAACTTCATCCAAAAGCGAATAGAAATCAACTCGAAACTCCTTCACTGTCTTTGTTTTTCACTGTTATCTAATCTTGAATGGGTCATTGAACAACAGTTCAATGACCCATTCAAAATTGGTTCAATACCTGGATTAGAAACGGTGAGGTTGCGTGTGCATTTCGTAATTTGACCTTCTTAAATTCTGTCCTGTAATTGTGTTCTTAATTACAAGAATTATAATTAGTTCCTTCCCAAACTGTTCATTTGTTCCTTTTAAATTTTAAACGATTTAATTAAACTATCATAAATATCATCATTCCTTGATATTTTTTAGGAATTAACTCAATTCCTAAAATATATTACAGGTTGCTAATACGTCAAATTGTTTTTTTACGTTCTAGTCCCGTTTTAATCCCTGCATTAACATACCCTGCGCCTCCCTTTTCTATTTCTTTTTAACGATTAACGTAATTTTTGACTTCATTGCACATTATGAGTTGGTAGAATTTTTGAACAATTTTAAATTTTCTTATTTTATTATTATAGTTTCAATTTTATTTCATATGTGTACTGTATGACATTCAAGAAATAATCTATGAGAATTTTCTGTGATTACCAGTATTATTATTTATTCCAATTTCATAATTGATTGTGTATTTATTTTGTTACGTTATAGTACTCATGTTAAGTCTTTTTTTGTATGTTCTCTAGTGTCTTTCCACGTAGTTGTAGGTAACATCTATTTACTAATGAATTAATTTTAATATGATCAAATTATACACATTTTTAGATATCTTTCTGATGAAGGTCAAATTTTGAAACGAAATACATATATAAAAGTAAGAACAAATGTGGTAAGTTATTGGCTTTTCCATCAATTCTACTTACTGGAACTAGGGAATCCTTAAGTTAACATCCTTATATACGTTTTAAACTTACCTAGTTTTCGAAGTCATTATATATATATATATATATATATATATATATATATATATATATATATATATATATATATATATATATATATATATATATGATTTCCACAGTATTCATGTTTAAATGACAATTTAACTATAAATAATATCATTAACGTCCTTGTCTTTCAAAATTTATTTTGCTATATATATATATATATATATATATATATATGTATATATATATAGGGTGTCCCTAATTAGCCAAAAGTATAAGGAAGATTACTTGCGTAAAAATAATCCGATTTAACTGAACTTGCCTTAGTCCAAAAGTTGATAATAACGAAGCTACAGGGTGCAAGTTGAAAAAATAATTTTCTTTCATATCTTTCGACTGCTTTGAGCTAATTTTATAAAATTTCTTATATGGGGGTTTCTAGGGATGAGAAATTCAAATTTATCATCGATTTAGGTGTATTTCCTAAAGGGCGCTACAGACGACCATTAGGATATGTTTAAACGGCTACAACTTTTTTGTGCTACGCTGTAGGCCCTTTTAGTATGGAATAGTAATAATACCTATTCTGCTTAAGAAAGGTATACCTTCTTGATATCGCTAAGAGCACCGGCTCCCGAGAAAAACGCATCTAAAGCTTATGATGCGTGCAAATTATCCAAAAGTATAATAATAATTTATAATAATAATAAGGATAATTCATGAAGTGGATTTATTGAAAAAAATAAAGAAGAATGAAGTTTTTCAAGAATAATAATTATTGAAGAAAAAACAATAACAATAATTAACAATATGAAGAACAAAGTTAAACAATCAAATTGCATTATTATCAACCAAAAGCTAAATAAAAATTAAAAAACAAAATTATGTTATGTAAATTTTGTTTTAACAAGTGCAATTGATGGACTTTTCTGGAAGGTATTTAATTTGCTAATTCAACAAATGTTCAAAATTTCCACCATTTTCCTGCATGCACAAGTTAATTCTTTTTAAAAAATTATATTGTACTCTGGACAATACTTCAGGACTATTCTTCAATAAATTGGCCTCATGAATTATTCTTGCCAACAATTCTTCTTGCGTATTAATTGAGGGTGCATAAACTTTTGATTTCATGGCACCCTACAAAAAAATCGCAGGGTGTCAAGTCCGGTGATCGAGCCGGCCAGTTCACAGGTGCGTCACCTCCTCTTCCAATCCAGTGCTCTGGATACACCTCATTTAAATGTTGTCTTACATTTAAAGTAAAATGAGGAGGTGCGCCATCATGCATAAACCAAAGGTCACGACGAAGGAGTAAGGGCAAATCTTCCAATAAAATAGGTAAATTTTGTATTAAAAAGTTCAAGTTCCTATCTTCATTCAGCCGATTTAGCAGTGCAAAGGGACTAATAATAAAAGTGTCTACAATTCCATCCCAGATATTTACTTGAAATTGATGCTGATAATGAGATACTCTCGCTTCATGAGGGTTTTCAACAGCATAAACATGTTCATTATGAACATTGAAAATACCGCATCTAGTAAAAGTAGTTTCGTCCGTGAACAAATTTTTTTTACTAAAATTTGGATTTTCGATTCTTCTATGAATATTAAATCGATATAAAGTTAAACGTTGACCAGGATCCATGGGCAATATGTCTTGAACTTTTCGAATATGAAAGGGGTGCAATAATTGTTCTTGAAAAACTATGAACTGATGATTTCGGAATTCCCAATTGCAATCCTACACGTCGTGTGCTGGTCTTTGGATTTATTTCAACAGTGTCCAAAATCTCTTCTTCTATTTCCACCGTCCTTATGGTTCGTCTGCCTCCTGGTTGAAACTTGCGATTTTCGCGGAGACGTCTTCCGATCTTACCAAAAGCTTGCCGATTTGGAGTTCTACGGAAAGGATATTTTTCCCAATAAATTCTTACACTTCTTCGACCGTTGCAATAGCAGTTCATAGATTAAAAGCATATCCACCATTTCAGAATTAGTAAAACTGTGAGCCATACTTATGGACCTTTATCAACGGAAAAGCGACAGAAAAAAACTAATGTTGGATAGATACATTCAAATATCGATATGGTAAATACAAAGCAAAGGCGACTAAAGTTTTTTACCTAAGTAAAAGCGCTTGCGCAAATGTTCAATGCATTAGAAAATATGTTTTCCTGGCTAAACCGTTCGTCTTACCCAAATTTTCCACGAGAGAAAAAAGATTCAAAATCAATTGAAATTAATTAAAACTAACTGTTATTGCAAAAAAAAATAGTATAGTCAAATAAGTTATTTTGATACTTTCGGATAATTTGCATGCATCACGGGCTTTAGATGCGTTTTTCTCGGAAACCGGTGCTCTTAGCGATATCAATTAAGTAGAAAAGGTAGGAAAAACTATTATTCCATACTAAAAGGGTCTACAATGTCGCACAAAAAAGTTATAGCGGTCTAAACAGGTTCTAATGGTCGCTTGTAGCGCCCTCTAGGAAATACACCGAATTTCTCATCCCAAGAAACCCCCATATAAGAAATTTTATAAAATTAGCTCAAAGCAGTCGAAAGATATGAAAGAAAATGTGATTTATTTTTTCCACTTTGACACCCTGTATATATATATATATATATATATATATATATATATATATATATATATATATATATATATATTTAGCTCATTTTAAATTGGTGATGTCATTCCTGTTAATAATGTAGCTTTTAAAATAGAAATGTGGTAAGTAAATATCTATGATACCATGATAAAGAAAAGCAATGCTACCTGTTCGCGATTTATATGACATATCATTCACATCAATACCGGTTGAGCAACAAATACAAATAAATTGTTGATAGTATTTAAAAACACAATTCTACAAGATAGGTAAGTTTAGAAAATATTAACTTAAAATTTGTTGAAAGTATTAATATCGAATGGGAAATAATGTTTTATTGACACCCCTATTAAAATGTTAATGATCAAATGCGACTGTATTTCGAGAAATGCCAGTTTAAAATTGTTGTAAATGGCCAGCAGATATGTTGACATTGTATTAAAGTGTAGAATAAGAATTTGTAGGTATATTTTTAATTGTATAAATATCATAATATTGCAAAATCGGAAAATATTATGTATCCTCACAGAATGGTGTTGAATTTACAAAATTTTGCAGAACGGAAATTAGTTGCGCACTATATAGAAAGTTGAATCTAGATCTGGACATTATGTGTAATGAATTGGAATGTGCAATTGGATTGTTTGGAAGAATTGTGAAAATTTTTGTGCAAATTTTAAGATGGCAGCGATTTTGTAGTCTCGATTGCGTTGGGGCCTTTTCAGAATTTGTGCGTTGCAAAAACGCGCGATAGAGAACTCCTTTGGGATAGGCTGTTTTGGGTACAACACAAGACACTCGGGCTCAGGGTTATACTTAAGCAGATGGTCGCGCGCGTGTATTTTGTAACGAATTATGCTGGTTTTTATATGTAATTTGTAATTTGTAATTAGTGTCGCAATTGATATATGTTTACCACAAAAACCCATTTTGGAGATGAAGTATTTAAACGGTTATAAATAAAATGATTAATTGTGAATTGGAAATTACTATTGTTTTCCAAACTTTAGGAAGTGTTTAAACAGATTTGTAGTAAACAGCAATCATCGAATTGAAAAGTATTAAGTATAAAGAACCCACTCTTTAAGTAGCTAAATAGAGGTGTATTAACCTTTATGAATTAAATTAAACAGTATTGGACATTCATGTTACCGATTTAAATATGTGTGCGGTTGTTAAGAATACTAACTCGACCATTTATAAACGCTTAAGATATACTGTGACAAAGATTTTTTAGAGGGGCATTTAGTAAATCAAATTGCCCAATTTTTATACGCGTTTAGAGGCGTGAAAAAATACGGACATTGAGTTATCGAGTAGTGAAGTCAATGTATGTAACTATTAAGGCCGGTTATTATTGACGAGTGTGCATGCATACTGAGGATTAATCAAAGTAAATCAACCTTAGTGGATACGACACACACCTGAAAAATGACTACGGAATTTATATATGTAAAGAATAACCTTAGATTTTTGAATGGTAGAAGTTTCATTATCTTTAGAGGTGTTATTGTCTATATTGTAATTTTCACTCAGGCAGTAAAGATAATCAATTCCATTACCTCTTATATGTTTAGATTATAAAATTTAGGGACGTTAATCTATAAGAATTGTTTTTTGGATGTGTTGTTTCTCGGAATCAATATATGTAAATATTTCTGCAAAATTGATTAATAGAGTTTGCCCAGTTAACTTAATTTATTTCTGTTTAAATTTTGATTCCTTATAGTTGAAAAGTTTTAAAAGAGAATCACTATTATTAGATTTTTTATGTGTGCAAAATTACAAAAAGGGTTACACCGTTTAAAAATAGTCAAACTTTTATTATTTTGGCTAAATGATTGATCTAATAACTGTTTGTTTTGGGTCAGATCGATTACAACATCTAATGCACACTACTTATTTATTAAGCAGAAGTTTCAGAATTGAACTACAATGATTCATTCATGCTTCTGAATGTTTACATACATTTTACTGATAAGAATTCAAATAATATTTGATTGAAGATATATGATTCATAAACGACGCACTGATCGTTATGTTCTTCAAGTTTTAAGATACGAATATGTTTTGTGGTTAAAAATCAAGAGAGCGCAAGTGAACACGTGCGAGCGTGTGCGTGTACATGTTGGTGTGCGTGTGCTAGTGCTTGTGTTTGTGCTTGTGCTTGTGCTTGTGCTTGTGCTTGTGCTTGTGCTTGTGCTTGTGCTTGTGCTTGTGCTTGTGCTTGTGCTTGTGCTTGTGCCTTTGATTGTGCTTGTGCTTGTGCTTGTGCTTGTGCTTGTACTTGCTCGTGCTCGTGCTCGTGCTCGTGCTCGTGCTCGTGCTCGTGCTTGGCGTGGTTGTGCTTGCGATTGTGATTGTACTTGTACATGTTCGTGTGCGTGTGCTTTTATGATTGTGGACCTGAACAGGCTAAATTTGGACTATCGTGCTAAAGCACTCAAGAACACTTAGAAGGATGGATAGAGGGATAATGAATTGCCAATAGAAGCCGTGCAGAAAAATGTGGATTGCGCCCGTTTGGTACGACAAGTGGAGATTTGTACTGCATACTGATGATGTGAATGAGCGAACCGAGTGTTTCTCGCAAAGATAGCCCGAGATGGTATCAAAGAATATAATTCAGCAGGACATTAGCCCTTGTAATAACGATAATACAAAGAAGAAACTGAAACCATCCTTCTATGCTCAAGGGACTGTATGTGAGAAGTTAAGGACGAGTCATTTATAAGCCTAATCGCTCTCTTTTGAATAGGATCAACGATATCGAGAGCGTATTGGGGAGCACTAACCCAGAGGTGAGAATTATATTCCAGATGAGGCCGAATTTGGGCCCTATACAGCAGAAGGAGTTGTCGTGAGGTAAAGTACTGCTTAGATCTGTACAAAAAGCCTGTTTTACGAGCAGCTGTTTGGTAGCTGACAGAAGATAGTCAACCCATGAGAGATTTGATGATACAGCCATACCCAACAGAGTAATAGAGTCTGAAAACTTAAGAACTGAGCCATTAATACTTACAACACGAAATGATCGATCTTTTTTAGCGGACACAAGGCAACACTGAGTTTTGTTAGCATTAAATTTAACTAGATTATTGCTTCCCCATTCGAGAATACGCTGAATGTCTTTGTTGATTGAATTTGCCATTTCAGCTTTAATTTCTTGATTTGACATAGAAGGTGAATTAACACTATGAGTAGACTGAGATGAACTACAGTGAAGAGTGCTATCGTCAGCAAAGCAATGGATGGGGTTGGTCGTTGAAGAAATAAGGTCATTTATGTACAGCATAAAAAGTGTAGGCGCTATAACGGATCCCTGTGGTACGTCCGCGTTAATGCTAACTTCTTTTTAAAGAAGCCGTCAACTACAACACGTATTCGTCTTTTATCAAGGAAACTAGAAACCCAGTTGATGAGCGTATCATTTAACCCAAACGAGGTGAGTTTGGCAAGTAAACACTTATGCCAAACTTGGTCAAATGCCTTTGAGATATCTAAAGCGACTACAACTGTTTCACCGGACTGATCTACTGTATTGTTACAAACTTGGATCACATATGAAAGAAGATCATCTGTTGAACGACTTTGCCTAAACCCATATTGGTGGTCACTAAGGAGTTTGTTAGTTTCAAGGAACGTGAGCAGTTGCTGATTGATGGCTTTTTCCATGATTTTAGACAAAATGGAAGTGATGGCAATTGGTCGGTAGTTTGAGGGATCGGTTTATCGCCTTTTTGGGAATAGGTTGAACATTTGCTAACTTCCATGATGAAGGGAATTCCCCAGAAGATATAGAGATCGTATAGAGCTTAGATAGGGCTGGTACTAGTTCGGGGGAACATTT
>JARFJB010001721.1:5002500-5257500 GCA_036346205.1 Vesta saturnalis | reverse complement strand
AGGAAATTTCTTTCTTCTCTGGATGTACTAAAATTAGTAATAAAAAAAGATCTGTGAAAGGTGTCAAGGTTTTTAATTTCCGTCCCTAGAATCTCAGTGTCAGGACCTTCTTCAACTACAACTACTGTAAGGCCATTCTTTTCCTACTCTTTACATATTGCTTGGATAATTTCTGCCTTGTTTCTTTTATTGGAGATGAAAGATTCTTTCATTATGGCATATGTTTTTTTTTCAAATTGAATTTCACGTGATGAATATTTTGGTGTCCTCTTTTGTTGTTCCACAACACTAGTAATTGTTTCATCTGGATAATCGTCGTAACTACCGGGTTGTTGAGTGTGTATTACAAATGAACAATAAATTTTAACAATGTCTGCATATGTGGATTCATTAGGCCATGAAACGTAATGTAGAAGGAAACCACCATCGATGACCACTCCTTCACTTCCTAAGCATGGCTTTTTGAGCTACGTATAATTTTTAATTTATATATCGCAGTACTAGCTCGAGTCCTAGTGGGCATGACTTCTTTAAATAGGGTTGATCGTTTGCTACCGGATTTTCCATGCAGACCAATAAACACTAAAAGGGTTTGATACATATATTTTCCTATTCGAATATAATATCTATACATGCACACTTAAATCTATCTTATAAACTCAATATATTTACACGTAATTAAATACTAAAACTCAAGGTACGCCAAAATAAAACGTCCACCAAATGGTTAGCCCCAGGTCTTGCTTGTGATTTTCCACAAATAAGAGAACTTTTATTAATTTGTAGGTTTACGCGATTAGTAAAAATTATATAGTGATTTCTTAGCTTTGGTTTTATTTAATAGCTCAAAGTCCCTTGTGATAATCACATACCTTCTTTAGGGATCCTGGGCACGCTAAGCTTTGATATCTTATGGGATTATCACCACCTCGCTTATACCACTATTTTGAAAATCCAGATGACACCCTAGTTAGTTAGACTATCTCTAATTGTCACAGATCAAACCAGGTTACCATCCTTCTTGAACTAAGCGCGGTCAACACTTTTGGTAACGATATATCATGCACCTACTGCCTCCTTAGTCACCTCTTTAGATATGTGATCATTTTATTACGCTTTAAATTGTATTACTTATTGTGGGTACATTTTTTTTACACAAAAAGAAATCACATTCTATTATCATCTAAAGGTGGTAGGTGTGTATACTCCATGCCAACCGGGGAGGTACCACCACCCATATCATAGGCTCTTTAATATTGGGTCCCCGATTTTCTGAGCTCGATAAGGGCTGCCGGTTACCTTTTCCATCATCCTTATTCTTCCTTCTCGCCCTCACTGTTTTCCTATCGGATTAAAAGTCCCAAATTAAAAAATAATATGGCTGTGGTGTCTAGGGTAATAAATGTCGGACGTAAAATCCTGCCCCATTCGGATGTCCGGGAGGGAAGGGCCCAAGCGACCTCGGTCATCGAAAGTATCAACTTTCTGATTCACTACTGCAACATCCGCGGTATCAGGTCTAGTCTTAATGCTATTCACCAACATCTGGAACAATTACAACCTGATATTTTGTTTCTATCTGAAACACAAGTCTCCTCTGAAAGCTCCGAGTGACCGGACTTGCAATTTCCTCAATATCACCTTCACTTTAACTTTCGATATAAAGGAGGCGTATGTGTCTACATCAAGGACAGAATTGCTTGCAAGAGGGTTTTTTCCTTAGAAAATAAAAATTTTGACGCGATTTGGTTTAAACATTCTGGTCCTAATTTTGTGAAATTCTACTGTGGCATTTATAGGTCTCCTAATGGCAGTAACTTTCAAGACTTCTTCGATTACCTTAGTATGAAAGTTGACTATCTCCTGTCTCAGTTTACATCTTGCGATATCTCAATTGTAGGCGATTTCAATGTTCATAACTCTAATTGGCTTCAGTTTTCATCTACTACAAATCCCGCTGGTCATAGTGCAGAAACATTTGCTATTTCATGCGATCTCACACAAATGATTTCTGAACCCACAAGAATCCCTGATAACCCTAACCATACTCCACATCTTCTAGATCTCTTTCTTACATCAAACCCTCTTGTTTATAAAACTTCCGTTCTTTCGCCTTTAGGTCTTTCCGACCATTGTCTAATAGAAATCATTTCTACTGTACCTAATTCCACTGTTGTCCGCAAAACCGATAGAACCTTGTGGTGTTTTAAGTCAGCTCCATGGAGTGATTTACGGGATTTCTTTGCAACCTTTCCATGGCGTGAATATTGTTTTAAGTCGTCCTCTTCTTCGGACATCGCTCTTTCAGTATCTGAAGTCATCCTCATGGGAATGGAGTTATACATTCCCAAAAAACAGTACCGTATAGGTCATTCACGTTCCCAACCCTGGTTCAATAAGGCTTATGCTGATGAAATATCTTTAAAAAATGAATATTACATTCAATTGTAAATCTAATAAATCGGTCCACAGTCATGTAGAATACGTTGGTGCTAGAAATATCTGCAAAAGTGAAATCACTAAAACTAAAAAGTTGTTCGAACAACGAAAATGCAATGAACTAGCTACATCTCCTTTAGGCAGTCGTAAATTTTGGTCTTTAGCTAAAGCCATTAGTAAAAACTTTGGAACATCATTTCCCCCCCTGACATCTATTGACGGATCGGTAGTTGTTGATTCTGTAGACAAAGCCAATGTTTTTGTGGATTTGTTTGCATCAAACTCGTGTCTCAATGATTCTGGAAAAGATGTGCTCCTAGTCAACTCTTCTTCATACGCTATGAAACCAATTCATTTTCCCGTCCTTAACTTCTCACATACAGTCCCTTGAGAATAGAAGGATGGTTTCAGTTCCTTCTTTGTATTATCGTTATTACAACGGCTATTGTGATGCTGAATTATATTCTTTAATACCATCTCAGGCTATCTTTGCGAGAAACACTCGGTTCGCTCATTCACATCATCAGTATGCAGTTTTCCTCTCACTTATGATATGATAAAATTTAAGGTAGCTCTTCATAGGCATCTATTGGCAATTAATTGTCCCTCTATCCATCCTCCTAAGTGTTCCTGAGTGTTTTAGCACGATAGGCCAAATTTAGCCTGTTCAGGTTCACAATCATAAAAAAAAAATCATCTCAACTTGATTTCAATTTTCGTATATCTCAAGAATATTACAAATTTTAAAGATTCATGAATTGTCAATAATACTATATTTCATGGATTTTGATATATGCACAGTGTATTTGCATAGTGAATAAATTTTGCCTTATTTCTACGCTGAGTTATAATAATTTTGACTGAGGAAATTAGTGAGGTTCTCCATCTAAAAGAGGATCATACTAATTGTACTACTTTCTATTTTTATGTAGCGGAACATGTTAGGTAAGAATCTCGAAAGCCTTCACTGACCTCCCTTAAAGTGTCAATAACTATTGTTGAGTATTTAGTGGTGAATACAAAGAATTTTGGTAACATATTTTTGGGATTTGGCTTTTTTGTCTCTCCTGTAAGGTTTCTTTTAATCATTATCAAGAAAAATTCATGCTACATTCTTTTTTGTTTCAGATTTGAAATAAAGGATGGAATTGTGACATACCAATGTCGTTTCTTACAGTCAGACTGTTACAAAAAGAATATAAAAGCCAACCGTATAGTTGTAACAGACTTTGGAACAACAGCGGTACCAGATCCTTGTCAAACCATATTTCGCAGGTAATTAATCTTTTTTTTTTTTAATTTTAAAACTCAGTTTTAATTTTGAAGTACCTTAAAGAAAAACAAACAAAATATATGGCTTGTAAAAGTTACATTCGTATTTTTTTGTACTACTTATTACATACATACCCCGCGTATAACAATAATAATTAGTCCCAAAGCAATTTTTTATACCTCAAAAGATGTTAAGATTTATGAAAAACCGTTAAAAATTTTTATCTGTTCTCTTAGTCTCCCCGCAGGTAAATTTAATACACAACAACATGCTCGCTATATGAACTGCCCATACAATTTTCTGGGTAAGGACTTGACCATCCGGATGATTCATACGTTTTATACTCGGACATATCATATCTGGAACCATTCATAGCCAGATCGATTAACATTAAGGCCGATCCATACCAAGGACGATTCGTACTCAAGCCTATTCATATCTAGAATACCGAGCAAGTAACGTAGTGGTGACACGACCTGCTTAGCATTCGGAAGGTAATTGGTTTGATTCCCGTTACCGTCTACCTTGTATGAGGTTTTTTCAGGGGGTTTTCCTTATACACATGTAGCGGCATGGTCACTGCGTATATGCACCACGTGCGGCTACTTAGGCGAATGCTGGAGTAGTATTTTCCCCCTCAGAACCCTAATTCCATTCCTTCCGATTCTATCCTGACCACACCCATCCTTAATCGATAAATTGATTTTTCCAAGCTGATAAAGAATTTTTCATGAATGAACATACTTTTAAAAAAGAATAAATAAAAAGAAGCGGCTTTGCAAAAAATAAAAATAGACGGCTTTGAAGTAGTTTAGTGTCTGTCATAATTTTGTTTTATACATTTTTATATTTAGCTGGTACAAGCACAACGCATGTATTTAAACAAATATCCAGAGAGACAGTAGCCTCATGAAACCACATTTGGGAACTTATCAATTGGGGGAACATGGTGCATTTAAAAAGCCTGTAAATTCCTGTAAACAACCTTGCAATGAAGAAAAAGCAAATAATGTTTTATTAGCTATTACGAAAAATCCAGGCACGGCACATTGAACAAACAATTGGATTCAACCATTCTACTGCTCATTTTATTTTACAAAAAGAAAAAATACCTTCATTTAAATTTAGAATGTGACAAGGACTTCGACCAGGGGATTCAGCTAGGCCAGAGAGTTCTGTGAATGGTATAACAGGCAATATGTACATAATAAGCAATTTCTATATAAAATAATTTGGTCGGATGGAGGTCATGTGCCCAATAATGAAATTTTCAGCAAAGGAAATTCCCACTATTGGGCGAACGAAAATCCTATAGTTTATGAAGTGCACATACACCAACACCGGTTCGGTTTTAATATGTGGGCTGGAATATTCGGAATGGGAATTTGAGGTCCATTTTTCTATAACGGATCTTTAAATTCTGAACGCTACCAAAATTTATTAGAAAATGAAGTAGCAGCTTTAACTGATTTACCTCAAGCTGGTATTGAAGATTATTGGTTTTTACAAGACGGTGCTCCGGCACATAATTCCAGAGCCGTCCAGGAATATTTATCGGCGAGGTTTCCAGCAAGATGGATTGAAACATATTCGAGAGTAATATCGCCAGCACGATCCCCCAATATAACGCCTCTTGACTTTTTTCTCTGGGGATATGTCAAAAAATATATTTACCAGCACAATATTGAGAAATTCCGGAATTTAGTTTTGGAAGCATTTGAAAGTATTACGCCGCAAATTCTTCGCAATGTTTTGAATTCAACTGTAAGACGGTGTTATTTGTGTTTGGAAAAGAATGGAGAACTTTTTGAACAACTATTATAAGACTTTTAAATAATTCTTGCTTTAATTTATGCTAAAAACAAAAGGAATTGGTCATTTTTCCTTTTACTGTCAATTTGTTTTTGATGATATTAACTTCTAATATTAAGAAACTTTATTGCGGTGTGTGTAATAATCATACGGGAAAGTTATTGCATCAACTTCTTGAAAATGAAGGTCTGTATTGAAAAATTTCCTGATGATGGTCCATAAAAGGTTCCAAACACGATCAGACCATCACATGTGATACATTGCTGAATTTGTAATTAAAAAACCTTTCATAAGCACTTTTCAGAATATCAGCATGGTATTTAAAGAAAATAGGGATGATGGCTATAAAAATAGGAAACGTCCGATTGAAAAACTGACTATGCCATGTTAAACCCCGTAACAAGCTGCCATGAAGAAGTTTTTACACAACCTTTTTCCCATTTAACCGGTATCTATTACCATTTCCGAGATCCCCATAGTGCACGATTTACGTTATCTTGGAAACAGTGTATGTATGTATGTATGTATGTATGTATGTATGTATGTATGTATGTATGTATGTATATATATATATATATATATATATATATATATATATATATATATATATATATATATATGGTGTTTAAGTGATATTGGGTCAGTTCCTCTCTTAAATATAAATTGGAAAAAAATTTCAACTCAAAATGACTTTTGATACAGATCGTCAAAGTTTAAAGAAATATCATCAAACGGTTTTTGGTATAACTCGTGTAAATTTAAACCGATTTTGATGAAACCTAGCACTAACATAAACAAGCAAAGATCTTTAATTTGGCTATTTCAGGTTTTGTAGATGTCTTCCAGTGGCGTAAATATTCAGGGTTGTCTTCCTTTATCTTTTTACGCCACTGCATTTTTTTCAAATTAAAAGTCTTTTTTTAATTTTAAATTTAATTTAGAAAAAGGAATTTTTCTTGGAAAATGTTGATCAGTAATTTAGAAAAAAAATTTACAGTTGTAATTTTTGTATTACAGATCACCGATTAAATATTAAACACAACAAGATAAGAACAATAACATTTTTTAATAATAAATTGAATATTATCCAAAACTAAATTTATTATTTCTTATAGTAAATGTTCAAATTATCACCCTTCCGCATTGGTACAGGCTTGACATCGTCTTATCGTTGAATTGCGAACTCTGTCTGACATTTCTTGTAATTCATGGAAGTCGGCAAAAATTCTGTTTACCAAGCCATCGCGATCAACAGGAGTGTCATAAACTTTAGATTTGACATACAGAAAAAATCAATGGGCGTTAAATCGGATATATATATACTCCCATTATCAAACCTACAGTGGCTTTGTTTGGTTGTTAGTACTCCTACTGAACTGCTGTCTGTTGCTGCTTCCTGCTTATATTCCATGTTGAGTTCCTCCTGCACGATTTTCCTTTCTTGCTTTGTTGATTTTGCAGTTCTCTTGAAATTATTTTGTTGATGGCTTGTTGTGCTCGCTGCGGTTTGTATTTGTTTAGTGCTAGTTTCCAAATGTTTGGTAGTCTTTATGCGTCATCTCTTGTCTTGCAACTGTGTTGTGGTTTTCTATTTCGATGGCTTCTCTTATTATTCTTTTAGTTAGGTGGATGCGATCCTTTCTGATTTTTAAAAAGGTATAGTATTTAACGTATTTTGCGGATATTGTGTTATGACGATGTTGATGTATTTCTCTTAACTGCAAAACGATGCTCTTCCCGCCCTGATTCATCTATTTGGTTGCAAAACATGTTTTTTGACAATCGGTGCATGGTATTTCATAAATTCCTTGATCGTCTAGATCAATTTTTATTGTTGGATTCGGGAGAATCGTAGCAACCCTTTTATTTGTTGTGAATATGGTTTTTGAAGTTGTGTTTATTGAGTATTTTGTTTGTTTTGTCTATAGTCGTTTTTTTGTATGGTAGAAGCACTTTGTTGGTTTGTTCATCTTCATTTGCCTTTTTAACTCTTTGTGGTTTGACGTATTTTTTCTTTAATTCAATTCAATGCTGTTCTTGTCAGAAAGTCGATTTGTTCTGAGTACTAATGTTTTAACTACGGATTACGTCTCGGTTGGAGATGGGATTTAGCATTCAAATATCTATCTATGTTAACTGATTTGGTGTATGCCCCAGTGTCCCTTCTACACTTTTTTGGATTAGTACATCCAGAAATATTAGTTCTCCATTTTACTCTACCTCCGCGGTAAACTTAATTTTACGGTGCACTCCATTGAGATTACGAGTTTGATCAGTTTTCTTTACCGTGAAGCCATACCGCTAATGTATCTTAACCATAATTTTGGTTTGTCGTCTGTTGATTAATGAGGTAGCAATTGAAATTCTACCATTATCGTTAACAAGGAGAATTTCGGTATAAAAATACATTGCTTCAAGATACTTTATATAAGCAAATAGAAATGGATACAACATATCTAAATAAAATAACATGAATAAGAATAAACAACAGCAGCATTAACGACGGAATCCAAAAATGATTAATACCAAGAGAAAAGCCGTCTATTCTATGAATTACCTAAAATTCACAACGATGGAGTTCTACTAAAACGGATAGTCAGCTCCATTGATGCAGAAATACTTGGCGAAACAACTTCAACCTTGCGAAGGGAAATCAACACATTACTTGAAGGATTTAAACCACTTTTTGGAAATTATACAATAAGAGAGGACTCACTCAAACAGCTTGTTAACCAGCTTTAACTTAGTCTCAATATTTACAAATATCCCAACTGAGGAAACAAAAATGTAATGTACCGAAAGAGACCAGAAACCTTGTTGAATGTTTCGTGAAGAACACCTACACATATGCGTATAAGGAAAAAAATATAAGTCAAGGTAGCACCGATGGGTTCACCACTGCCACCAATGATCGAAAATTTATTTATGGATAACCTAGGGGAACGAGTTATGGACACAGCAGGCGACAAACCAAACATATGGACAAGATTTATTGACGACATATTTGTGATATGGACTAACGGTCGGGCAAAACTTGACAAAGTAATTTAGTTCTAGTGAGGAGAAGCAAACAAAGCAACTATAAGCCACAATTAGAAATCTAGTTCCTAAGAACTACAATAAAAACACACCAGAAGAAACCGTAAAACAACGGTCGTTACTTGTTGATATTTAGGATTTTACAATTCTCAGGGGGATTACGACTCCGGAGATTTAAATAAAGACTACCCTTTATTTGCTTGCCAAGATTTCGGCATATATTATCAGATGCCTTCTTTAGGGCTACGACAATTAGCTTAATATTAACTTGATTAATCCAATACTTCCTTTACTTACACAATATGTGAGGTTATATTTAAGAATTGTTTCGCTAATATTGTACATCACATTAATTTATTACTATCTGTTTGGCATTAACTTAATTTTTTTATTGATGAACTAATTTTGATTATTACAATTTTATGATTGATGAGATGATTTTCAAAGTTTGTTACATGTTACATTAAAAGCCAGGATTACTAGTCATCAGAGCGACCCCACATACGGCAAAAGTGACGATTTAGGTGGACAAAAATATATAACTATGGAAGTTGATTTGTTAAGTATGAGTTTAAAATAATATGACATTTAATGAGTAGTTAAGCAAGAATACCGACTTTAGCATTAGGTACTGACATCCTTTGGTGAAGAAATAATGGTTTAATTCACAATAATGAAATAAATCATTAAAACAAAAAATATTGTCATGAAAATAGATTTATTATGGAACTTTCAATTTAAATTTTAATCGCGGGCGATTTTGTCATCAGTCTCACCATTATTATCATCGACATTATCATTCCTCATTGATGTATCTTGCAAGAATTCCGGGATATCAAGCATTGATATAATTTGTGGGGAAAAGGTATACTTTTGTGCTTTTTAGTTTTCCTTTTTCCATGTATACAATACGTTTCAAATGCAATGCACCACTTAGAAATAATAATGTTATGATTTTGAAATTTTGGCAAAATAATGTTTCAGTATCGTATAGAAAACGATAGAAGTTTCAATGAAAAAGAACAAGTCATTATGTACTTTGCACCACTGTTAACATCAATTATCAACAATTTTTATTTATACATTTTAGGAAATCTAGTCGCTTAGTGTCAATTTTTTGTTGTTTAACTGACATATTTATTCTGAAAAAATGCCCCCAGTAAGACAACGACGTAACTTTGCTCAAGTTTCAGATTTTGACAGGGGTAGAATTATCGGCATAACAGAAGCAGGTTTGTCACTTCGAGAAATCGGCAGAAGACTTAATCGAAACCACACCACGGTGGCCCGCATTTGGTCTTCTTGGTCTGAAGAAGGCATTCAACGACCATCGTTACTGCCCCCCCCCCTCCTTGCTTTGGCTGATCCACCACAAGACCCATTTGGCCGTAACATTTGTTTGTAATATCAGCTTTCCTCGAATTTACACTGTCTTTGGAGTCTTTGCCTCTTGCTGGCCACTGTTTTATGTCCAGTTTATAGGAAATATTAAGAAGATACTGGAAACATCTCAAATAAGCATGCAAAATTGAAATACCATATTTATATGAATCTTCTGAATTCTTCTGAAGACTAGGTTATTCATATCTTTTGGCGTAGCTTTACAAATATTGTATGGATGCTGTTTCTGTTAATATATTTACAGTTTTCCCATCGACCATCGTACATAGTAATTTATGTTTAAAATATATTTGCTTTCCGTTAGATAGTACTGGTGTTAGATTTAAATTAATAATTTGTTCATTGATTTTGCTAACATTTTCTTTAACACCATGTGGTGTTTCTGTTATTATTTTTATCACCAGTAGACATATCTAATGGAACAAGGGTACATAGAATAATATTAGAGTCTCCATAAAATGAATGATCAGAAAAGTTTTGTTTGTAAATGCTGTGACCTCCACTCCCATCTATGCCCCATTTGTAAATAACATTAATTGTATCAATTTCATTTGGTACATACTGCCCTAAAAGTTCCGATTGTGCTTCAACTAACCGTTTAACAGTGTGGTCTAACAAATCTTGCAACGGTACTTCTGCACCTTTTTCAGTAATAAAAATGTTTTCAGGATAACATTTTTTTTGTCTCAGAAATTACGGTGTAGGGAGGACAAATATTGGCGTTCCTAGCTTTGGCTCCAGTTTGAATGTTTATGTAGTCATATTTAGTCAAATCTGAGTCTATTATAAGTTTAAGAGCCTCTTCTGGTGTATAGGGACTGATTATCGAAACTGTGGATGAAGTTTCCTTAATATTCTTTAAACTTTTTTGGCTGGATGATCCAGCTAAGTGCACAACATCGGCAGCAATTCTTTTACCTTGATTCATCAGTCCTTGTTCTGGAGGTAAAATTAACTTATTTGGACTAAAATTTCGTATAAGATTATCAACATTATGCTTTTTAGTACTATTGTTACTATCTAAAAAATCTTTTCTTGACCTGCCTACTTTAGATATAGTAGGTGTTTGAAGAATTTGCGATTGACGATCAGCTTGCGTAGTAATTGGCAGACGTAATTCCGCATTAAGCCATTGTGAATTCTTATTTACAAATTTATTATATATTTGTTTGCTTGATTTCCATTTTGAAATTAATTTTGATAAAAAAAAGTTTTAATATAGTGTTTAACCGTTCTTCATCATCTTTTGGACAACCACTAATGTTAAATTTTTCAAAAATATGGCTTTTTAATCTGTCCTTACGTTTCCTCTGAGAACATTTAAAAAACTTAGAATTAAAAATAATTCAAATTTGGTCGTCATCACAATTTTGTAATTAACGTTTTAAATAGATGTTTTCCTATCTGTCAACAAAAACAACAATTACTTCTAAAGTGATAAAGTGATAGGATGACGTCATAAAATCAGATCTACAAATATTCGTGTATTTTAAACTTGTAGTTATTGTTAATTCGCGTATAATAATAAAACCATTAAAAGCATTTGCTTTTTTTATCAACATTATATCAATCTGATGTTCTTAAAAAACATGTTAATTTAATTTAACTCTATGTTATATATAAGTAATTATTACTTTCCAGTCATTTTAATGAGGTTTTTATAACTGTTAATGAACACGGTTGTATGAAATCAGACATAATTTTCCGAATGTATAGGTTGGGCCTGTTTAGAAGGAGAGAATCTGCCTATATAAAAAGCAGCATTGCATAAGGGTAGAAATTATTTATTATTTCACGTCATATTTAATTTAGACTTTAATGTATTCAGTTTTGAACTGTAATCTGGTTTCAGCAAACTGTGAGACATGATTTCGGTTGATTGATTGAGATTGATCTGATTGATTTGATCGGGCATGATTTGTTTGAGATTGATTGGTTAATTAATTAATTAATGGATTTGTTTGTGTGTGGTAAAGAGCCGAAAGAGAGAGGGAGAGAGAGAAACGAGATAGAGTAAGAGAGAGGTGTGCATGGTCAACTTCTACTATAGAAAATGTTGATTAGTCTATACGCCACTAGATGGCGCTAAAATCAATTTTAACTCAATGGGGCCAGGGCGCAGACCCTGATACAAGTCCTGTCTTACAAGGCTAGGGCCACCTTATTAGAATACAATTTTTTATGACGGGACGAAGGCGTACAACTGTAAGATTAAGTTAGAACCCATATACAATTGCACCAAGTGGGGGCACGATAGGAGCCAAGGCCCACGAGCTAGTTTCTGCACCTATATATAAGATTAGGGCCCCATACCATTACCAACCAGGGGGCCGCGACAGGGGGCGACGGCTCGAGAAAAGATTTTGAAGATCTACATGTGTCTTACAAATTGGCATTAGAGCCCCCTTATTTCAAATTTCCCTGCTAAGGGACCACGACAGGGGCGCAGACCCTAACACAAGATCGAAGGTATACATGGTACTTTTTGCACTTGTCTTACACGTTAACATTAGGATCCCCTTATAATACTATTTTCAGCCAAGGGGGCCGGGGTGCAGACCTAACATAACTTCTTATATCTGTCTTATGAGATAGCATTAGGGCCCCTTATTAGAACATTGTTCGCTCACGCATTTGCCTACCTTCCAAAGACTAAACTGCCAAAGGGGCGGTAATTAGGGTAAAAATTCTATCAAGGGGTTATAAATGATTTCCGAAGGGAAGCCATAGGTGTAAACCGACAAAAAAGTTCTTAACACAACCAAAAGGGCTCTAATTAGGGTGAAAATTCCATCAAGGGTTTAAAATGGTCTCCGAAAAGAAACCATAAAATAAGGCCGACAAAAAGTGCTGTCAAAGAACCATAATTAGAGATGAAAATTTCATCAAGGGATTGAAAAAGGCCTCCGAAAAGAAACCATAGGGGTGAAAATCAAGGGGTTAAAAAGGCCACCGAAAAGAAACCATAGGGTGGAAAATACGGTCTCCCACGTAGCAGGCCCTGGGAAATTCCCAAGGTCAAATGACGTCATAAAAGTGAAAGGTGAGGTGCCCCACTTCTACTCACAATTTAATAAAACATATGAGTTCCTTAGTAATAGTACTAATAAATGGTACCACGGTACGAATATGGTTCCATTTGAAAAAAATGAGTATTGCCCCAAAAACCATTTTGATGAACATTATTTGCTCATAAATCACGTAATTTAGTATTTTTGACGGGATTTCGAATTTCCTACCATTACACGGGTCACTTATTTAGCATCGTTGGATTCAGAAAATCACGCAGAATTAAAAAATGCAATAATGTACAGGGTGTTCCATTTAAAAATTGAGGGTTAGTGTCACTTCCGGCGAAACCGTAAACGAAAAAAAATCGCTTATTATGTCAAAAAGTGCCGCTTATTATGTATATAGGATATCCCAAGTTTCAATCAATTATCTTCAAAACGAAAGGAGAAAAGTGGGGTGTACCATGATCCTGTTACACCCGGTATATAAAATTTTACAATTCTCAGGGAAAGTACGGAGATTTAAATAAAGACTACTCTTTCCTTGCTTGTCAAGCTTTCGGCATATATTATCTGATACCTTCTTCAGGGCTACTACAATTAGCTTAATAATAATAATAATACTTTTACATTTTTATATCCTATTTTGTGATCTAAATTGATTATGTGAGAGGCCAGGAGCATCCTTCTAAACCTTTTCTAGCGTCGCCACATTCGGCAAAAGTGACGATTTAGGTGTATAATAATCGATAATACCGATATTCTTCAATACGTACGATAATATGTGTCAACATTCTTTAGTGTTTGACAGCATAGTAATGCAGTAACATCATACACTCTTTTACGAGAATACCCGCAACTTGCGGAATGCTTATCGGTTGCGTACGCACCCCAGTTAGGCATGCGCTTTAGCCCTACACTAATTATAGTTTGCATTCGTATGTCTTTTTGATTTTCTTTTTGTGTTAAAGAAGGACTCCTTGCCTGTAAGTTCTGAATTATTGACTATTGTATAACTAATAACTTCAGAACTGTAATTATTTAAATAAATTCTATTAAATTCACTCGAAAACAATGATTTCATAGAGAACAAAAAAGTACCTCAGAGCCCCTCATTTATTTTTTGTAATAACATTATTCAAGTCTTTTAGAAAGTCCATATAAAAATTTAGCTATCACTTTTTATCAGTTTAGAAGTAATTGTTGTTTTTGCCGCTGTGTGTGTCTCAATTAAGATAGTGAAGTGGTCGCTACCATAAAGATTGGTTAACGGTGACCAAGTCAAGGATGCTGCTAATCTTGCATGGCTTATTGATAAATCAATACCAGAAAATTGATTATTGGCTGTGTCACAGTAGGTAGGGCTTCCATCATTGAGAAGGACTGCATGATCTACTTTGTCCAGTAACTTTCCAATTAGTTTACCCTTTGAGTTTTACTTTATATTTCCCCAAATTGTATTTAGAGCATTCAAATCTCCTAGCAGGATGTAAGGTTTTTCAAGTTGTTCAATTTCGTGTATTTCCAGTATATAATTGGGCGCTGTATATACATTGCAGACTGTTACCTTGTGAGGTAGTCGAATTTCTACTGCTACGGTTTCTAGGCAGATTGTTAAATTTATCAGTCTTGAGAAAATTCCATTCTGGACGCAGACACTCACTCTCCCACTGGCAGGTTTCTTTTTGTTGTAAGTAGTGTAACCTCTTAAATACTCAGGCTTTGAGTCCTTACTGTGAGTTTCTATAAACAGAATAGGTTCGGTGTATATTCCTCTGCAAGTAACTGTATTTGATCTAATCTTTTAAAATAATCTCTCCAGTTAAACTGAATTATCCTCATTATGTTTGACTATTAAATTATTATAAGTATTTGTTAGTTAATAACACGAATCAGTGTCTTGAGTGTAGTTATTATCGGAGGCGACTGATGAACTTTCTTCTATGTTTACATGGCGAAGTTGTTTGCGTATGTTGTTTGTAATACGTGTAAATCTATATTTTATTTTCCTATATGTTAGTGGATACAAGACTTCAATTGTGGTCAAAAATGTGTCGATGCTATTGGAGAATTCCATGCTACTTCTAGTGTGTTGTGCGAGTCTTTGATTTTATGTATAAATTGTACTCGTTGTGGGTAAAGTTGTAGGTACCTTTGTTTTTGGTGATGATTTTTTCTGAAGGTTTTAGAAGTTCCTTTATTTCTGGTTGTGGTTTATTGTCTAGTTTGTTTTTTCTTTCCTTGTCTAAATTTTTTTTGTTTATTTCTGTTGTTTCGTGTTTACTGTTTGTTTGTTAGAGTAATCATCCTGTGCAACTGATTTTTCGATATTGGGTTTTGGACTTCTTTCTTGAATGCCGAATGCCTGGATCTTTACGTTCTATTGAAGTGGTTTCGGTTAGTGAAACTGCGCGTTTCAAACTTGGTTGTGTGATCATTGGAGGTTCTTGAAAGGTTTTATTGAATTTTTCTGAAGTGTGTCATATTTCTTTACACTTAAAGCATCTTACTTCATCTTCTTGAATATATATATATATATATATATATATATATATATATATATATATATATATATATATATATATATATATGTATGGTTATTGCCTTCAAATGGTATCATGATTTTACTCGGTATTGGTACGTTTCCTTCTTCTACGATGCAAAGAAATCTCCGAAAGCTAATAAAGTGGTTATACTCGACTTCGCGAAATCCTACTTTTACAAAAAATATGGGCGATGTAATTTTTATGTTTAAATTACGGAAGGCTGATTCAATTATAGGGTTTGGTGTAGAATGTCTAACATTATTTGAAATGGGAAAACCCACAAATTCCGATATCCTGCTGGGGCTTAAGTGAGGTGAAGTGATTAAACTAAACAATTTACTTGAAATACAGATAGTACCTGCATGACCACATTTAAAATTAAACTTTGTATATTTCGAATTTATCTAAATGGTAGTTAAACGTTTTTCCTTATTTATAATTTTCTTGTAGAAAATTGTACAAAAAGAATTTATTTTAAAGACTACATTAAATTAAATTCAGAACCATTAAAAATGCATAATTACAACTATGTATGAAGAGGATAACTAATTACTATCATAAATCCATGATAAATCCATAATTACAAGTAATTCTACACTCAATTGAAATTTTGAGACATTTTAAAATGTAAAATTTATTTCAGCGACAGGTTTTGGATGCTTACCTGCATTTAATGCAACTGGTTTTGCGATAAGAGAATTATCGTACTTAACTTTTAATTTTAAGTGATGGGTTATCCCATTTCAAATAATGTTAGACAGTCTATATAGATGGACACACATTGGATAGCATGATCTTTCTATTTGAGTTTCTTAATTTCCTTATTTTTATATCATTATCCGCTATCGTAATTGCTTTGCGGTCATTAATTAGTTTGTCGGTTTTGTTTGAGAGGTAGATTCCTATACCATCGTGTGATATTCTGGAAGCTGCTAGGATATTTTTTGGTTGTACTATGTTGCCGATTGCATATACATATGTAGTCTTTTATTTTAATTCCGTCTATGTCCTTTTTTCGGGTGTGGGAAATTGTTTTTTGTGACGCTGGAACATGAAGGTTTTGTGGTATTTTGGGAAGGGGGTTGTAATTCGATAGCAGGGTCAACCTCGCCCCTTTGGCTGTTTGGAAATAACACCGGGGCCCCCCGGGCTTATTTCCAAATATTTTTACTATTACATTTTCTGTATATTGTTGAAGGCATGCATTGAAAATAACATAAAATACGAATCAATGACCCTCATGTCGTATGATTATAGTTATCACATAAAATGAAGTCAGAGCAAAACCACTACAAAGTACATGCGGCCCAGTTATTCATCTCGTTTGAGTATATTTGATTTACGATAAAACTTTATTTGAACGCTTTAAATTTTAGTAATCAACTACTACGTTCCAATCACCCAAATTACCATACATTACAATAAACCTAAGATAGGAATACTCACCTCCATAATAACGCTCTCTTAAATTCCATAATTATAATTTTACCCATTCATAAACACTGCAAGTGTACCCCTTTATTTAGACCACACATAAACTAATAATATTATTAATTGGTGCTTCCAGATAAAAATTACCTGTCATATAACACGTGCTTGAATCTGTTACTTTCAGTTAGCAACACCTAAAGCCGCCAACCGGACCGCCAAATCCTAAACCCGGCCAAGGACGACTTCACATTTCCATCACCACAATAAAAAAACGGAATCCATACAATTATTTATTAAAGTCACTGTTCATTTTATACACTCTAATTATTGTTACTTTTATTTTTTGTTAAAGAGAACTTTATTTTGATCTATATTCGGAGATACAAATTTCATTTGTAAATAAATTGTTCTGAACCGATTAGCCTGGGTCTTTGTTACAATAGGCAACCAACCTTACCGCCAAGTAGTGAGATTCTCAAAAGACAAATAATTAAAAATAAAAATTGTATTAGCAAGGGGTAATACAGTGTGCCGACATAGAAAATACTTTTCGGCATAGCGGGATTTTTCCGTCGCGAAAATTCCGAATACCGCTAGAAACTCTGTGGTTTTGTGGTGTATACTTTTCTTATCTGATTTTTTGATTTTTATCACTTTACAGGGTATCGTCAGCATTCAGTTTGAGACAAGATTTACCAGATAACGCTGTAATTTCAATATATCCATTTGGAGATGAAATATACGCATTTTCGGAAACTGGAGTTATGTTTAAGGTAGAAAGTGAAAATCTAGAAACTAAAACTAAGTTAGATTTTGTAAATGGATTGGGCATTATTACCCACTCCTCACATCCACATTTAACAGAAGATGGTAAAATTGAGTGAATAAATACTGTTTTACTACTAATTTGTACTTTTAGGTACAATTTACAATCTGGCTTTATCTTTCACGAAGAAGGGCCCACTTTACCATATCGTACGCTTTCCCACCAAACCCAAAAATGGTTAATGTCTAATATAGTGTGTACAACTAAGTATATTTATTTTTTAGATGCAGAAGATTACTCCATGTTTGACAAAGCTCACATCGTTGCTAGCATTCGTTCTCGATGGTCCTTACAACCCTCATATATACATTCTTTCGGTAACTAATTCTTTTACTGTAAACAACATTTAACTATAGTATCTTCAGGAGACTAATAAACTCGTCATTATTACTGTCAATTTCGATAGTTTAAGATGTCTTTTATTTGTGTATTACTCGTTTCAATCTAATGAGTGAAGTTGATTTTGATAAAAAATCTCAGATACAAACGATCTATCAGAATGATGAATACTGGTCATCAGTTACCACTCCGAAGGATACTTATTAGTCTCCTGAAGATAAAATCGTATATTGCGTTCAATGTGTAAGTTGATCAATATTTCACCTGAGCTCAATGATGATCAACTTACACGTCTTACATAATACTCTACTATTATAATAGGTATAACGGAAAACTATTTTATAATTGTTGAGCAACCATTGAGTATCGTAATTCCCAAAGCAGTTTTTAAGAAGATGGCAAACCTTACCATACGTCAGTGTATGCGATGGAAAAAGAAAAAAAATGTATTAATGCTTGTTACTAGTTTTATTGGTAATTTAACACAATCTTTTTAGACTAAAATTAGCGTAATTAGTCGGCATAATGGAGAACTAGTAAAAACATTTTATACTGGAAAATTTTGTTATTTTCACTTAATTAATCAATATGAATATCTAAATCACATCGTTCTTGATATTTGTACATATAAAGACGCTTCTATAATTGATGGCACATGCGTCGATACGATAAAGGTAAGTTGATGTTACGATTTTATTACGTTATACTGACTCTTCATCTATTTAATTTGTACCTTGCAACCTCCATATACATAAGTAAGAACAGGGGGTTATGCAATCGACTTTCTTTCACTATCGTTAAATCCGCTGATTACAATTTACAACGTTTGACCAACGTTTTGCCATGATGTGTGTGGTGGTGGTGTGGGTGTGGGTGTGGGTGTGGGTGTGTGTCTGTGTCTGTGTCTGTGTCTGTGTCTGTGTCTGTGTCTGTGTCTGTGTCTGTGTCTGTGTCTGTGTCTGTGTCTGTGTCTGTGTCTGTGTCTGTGTCTGTGTCTGTGTCTGTGTCTGTGTCTGTGTCTGTGTCTGTGTCTGTGTCTGTGTCTGTGTCTGTGTCTGTGTCTGTGTCTGTGTCTGTGTCTGTGTCTGTGTCTGTGTCTGTGTTATAACAAATAAATTAAAAAGGGGTGTGTTGTTATATTAGAAAGGTAAGGTAACTTGTACCACAGTCTAGCTCAGTGAGGTACAAACTTATAAAACTTACTGAATATGAGAACTCGATCATCAGGTGTGAGGAAAGCAGAGATATTTTCATAGATATAATCAGTATTAGCATCTGTTTTATTTGGGCACCACTCAATTTCTAGGTTTAATTAATAAAATACAACAAAAATTGAGAAAGGTTGTATCTCAGAACATAATAGGTAATCTGAATAAGCACTAAACATCTGTAGTTATATGTATATTTAATAAAGCAAAATGTCTGATTAATACCAGAATAAAATAACTAAACCATACTTCTTGTACTACCTTACAATCTTAAAGTACTAAATTAAACACAGTAGATAAACGTACAATCAATTGTATACTTAGAATTCAAAATGTAATTTATTCAACATATTCAATCATGAAACGTATATTGACCAATGTCAACAAATTACAGTTGTGATAGGTTATGAACTCAAATGTTTTTATTTCAGGAGCAGGACTAACTATTCCTTTTCTTAACCGTATCAAAATAACACCAACTGATTTGTTATTTACTTAACTGCACTAAAAAGGATAAGTACTTACTTGTACAAAACAAATATTTTAATCTCGTCTTAAACGAACTGTAGCTTGAGAATTTTCATTTCCAATTCCAAGACAAATATACGATAATGTAAAGGTAATTTCCATTTGTAGTTAACGTACAAATAACGGAACATAAACGTAAGGAAGGCACTATAACTTTCCTATGTCTTCAACATAAAAAAATAGACGTACTGTAGCATTTGGTAACCTTCAAATATTAGCACCAAATGTTGTTAACCCTACAACAACTGAACGATATAATGAACGTAGAATCGAACGAAAACGCAGAATATGTGTAACAGCATATGTGATTGATGCAAAACAAAGGTATCTTCATTTATGTTCATAAAGATGACATTGCATTAACCGGCCATTTTTTAACAAAGTAACTGTACGTGACGTCATACCCAAGCCATACAATGATACGTAAATTTACCAAAATAAAAGCTTTTCTTAAAGATACTGTATTCTTGTTCCTACCTTTGTTCCTGATTCCTAGTCTAATTTCCTATTAAATATAATATATAGAAAATGTAATTAAACGCCTTTACATACCTTATAAAAGGGAAGCAAAACTTAAAAAAAGATAACGTGTTAAAGGAACGACATGATGTACGGAAATGCCTCAGCATGTGATTTAATTCACGTTGCGCATAGAACTAAAACTGAATGTCTAAAATATATACAGGGACGTCGTAATTATGTAGACTGAAAGAAAATATTGCGATATAAAAATTTAATTATTGAACGGAAAAGAAATGCTTAAAATACTAATGTAATGTAAATATACTTATCGATAATAATGCAAAGTTCTAAATTTAAATTAAGGTAACGTCAGACAAGAAATTGGCACGTTACAGTGTCTGTGTCTGTGTCTGTGTCTGTGTCTGTGTCTGTCTCTGTCTCTGTCTCTGTCTCTGTCTCTGTCTCTGTCTCTGTCTCTGTCTCTGTCTCTGTCTGTGTCTGTCTGTGTCTGTGTCTGTGTCTGTGTCTGTGTCTGTGTCTGTGTCTGTGTCTGTGTCTGTGTCTGTGTCTGTGTCTGTGTCTGTGTCTGTGTCTGTGTCTGTGTCTGTGTCTGTGTCTGTGTCTGTGTCTGTGTCTGTGTCTGTGTCTGTGTCTGTGTCTGTGTCTGTGTCTGTGTCTGTGTCTGTGTCTGTCTCTGTCTCTGTCTCTGTCTCTGTCTCTGTCTCTGTCTCTGTCTCTGTCTCTGTCTCTGTCTCTGTCTCTGTCTGTGTCTGTGTCTGTGTCTGTCTGTGTCTGTGTCTGTCTGTGTCTGTGTCTGTGTCTGTGTCTGTGTCTGTGTCTGTGTCTGTGTCTGTGTCTGTGTCTGTGTCTGTGTCTGTGTCTGTGTCTGTGTCTGTGTCTGTGTCTGTGTCTGTGTCTGTGTCTGTGTCTGTGTCTGTGTCTGTGTCTGTGTCTGTGTCTGTGTCTGTGTCTGTGTCTGTGTCTGTGTCTGTGTCTGTCTGTGTCTGTGTCTGTGTCTGTGTCTGTGTTGTCTGTGTCTGTTCTGTCTGTGTCTGTGTCTGTGTCTGTGTCTTGTCTGTCTGTGTCTGTGTCTGTCTGTTCTGTGTCTGTGTCTGTGTCTGTCTTGTCTGTGTCTGTGTCTGTGTCTGTGTCTGTCTGTGTCTGTGTCTGTGTCTGTGTCTGTCTGTGTCTGTGTCTGTGTCTGTGTCTGTCTGTGTCTGTGTCTGTGTCTGTGTCTGTGTCTGTGTCTGTGTCTGTGTCTGTGTCTGTGTCTGTGTCTGTGTCTTGTCTTGTCTGTCTTGTCTGTGTCTGTGTCTGTGTCTGTGTCTGTGTCTGTGTCTGTCTGTGTCTGTGTCTGTTGTCTGTGTCTGTGTCTGTGTCTGTGTCTGTGTCTGTGTGTGTGTGTCTGTGTCTGTGTCTGTATCTGTGTCTGTGTCTGTCTGAGTCTGTGTCTGTGTCTGTGACTGTGTCTGTGTCTGTGTCTGTGTCTGTGTCTGTGTCTGTGTCTGTGTCTGTGTCTGTGTCTGTGTCTGTGTCTGTGTCTGTCTGTGTCTGTGTCTGTGTGTCTGTGTCTGTGTCTGTTCTGTCTGTGTCTGTGTCTGTGTCTGTGTGTCTGTGTCTGTGTCTGTGTCTGTGTCTGTGTCAGTGTCTGTGTCTGTGTCTGTGTCTGTGTCTGTGTCTGTGTCTGTCTGTGTCTGTGTCTGTGTCTGTGTCTGTGTGTCTGTGTCTGTGTCTGTGTCTTGTGTCTGTCTGTGTCTGTGTCTGTGTCTTGTGTCTGTGTCTGTGTCTGTGTCTGTGTCTGTGTCTGTGTGTCTGTGTCTGTGTCTGTGTCTGTGTCTGTGTCTGTGTCTGTGTCTGTGTCTGTGTCTGTGTCTGTGTCTGTTCTGTGTCTGTGTCTGTGTCTGTGTCTGTGTCTGTGTCTGTGTCTGTGTCTGTGTCTGTGTCTGTGTCTGTCTGTGTTGTCTTGTCTGTGTCTGTGTCTGTGTTGTGTCTGTGTCTGTCTGTGTCTGTGTTTGTCTGTGTCTGTGCTGTGTCTGTGTTTGTGTCTGTGTCTGTGTCTGTGTTGTGTCTGTCTGTGTCTGTGTCTGTGTCTGTCTGTGTTGTCTGTGTCTTGGTCTGTGTCTGTGTCTGTGTCTGTGTCTGTGTCTGTGTCTGTGTCTTGTCTTGTCTTGTGCTGTGTTGTTTGTGTCTGTGTCTGTGTCTGTGTCTGTGTTGTCTGTTTGTGTCTTGTCGTCTTGTGTCTGTGTGTCTGTGTTTGTTGTGTCTGTGTCTGTGTCTGTGTCTGTGTTTGTGTGTTGTGTTGTGTTGTGTGTTGTGTTTGTGTGTTGTGTTGTGTTTTGTGTTGTGCTGTGTCTGTGTTGTGTTGTGTGTCTGTGGTGTTTGTGTCTGTGTGTTTTGTTGTGTTGTTGTGTTGTGTTTGTGTTGTGTTGTGTTTGTTTTGTGTTGTGTTGTGTTGTGTGTTGTGTGTTGTGTTGTGTGTTTTGTTGTGTTTTTGTTTTTTTTTGTGTTTTTTTGTGTCTGCTGGTGCTATTTGTCTTGCGTTTTTTGTTTTTTTTTGTTTGAAATTTTGGTGTTTCTTGCTTTTGGGGTTTTCTAAAGTGCCCTTTTGTCTATTTGTTCTATGGTTTTCTGTTTTGTTGTTGTAAGTTTCTTTTTTCTAAAATTTCGTTGCTAAGTTCTAATAAGTTGGTTTTTTTTTTTATTATGCATTTTGGGCTTATTGAAACTTGTTGTTCTTGTTTATGGGCCTTAATAAGAAAATCTTTGGTAAAATTATTATTATATATATGTATAATTTAATAAAGTTTAAAAATTAAATTATTTTAAATTATAAATTATTATATAATATTTAAATTATTTTTATTAAATTTTAAATTTTTAAAATTTATAAATATAAAAATATAAATTATATAAATAATAAATAAAATTTAATTTTATATAAATGTATAAAATTTAATAAAAAAATAAAAAAATTATAAAAATTAATATTTAAATTTTGGTTTTATATTAATATATTTAAAAAATAAAGTTGTTGTTATATTTAAATTGGGGTAAAAAATATTGTAAAAAAAAATAAAAATATTATTTTATAGGGTTTTAAGTATTTATAAAAATTTATAAGTATATATAATATATATTAATTATTTATTAATTTAATATTTAATAATAAAAAAAATTTAATATTTTAATTATATTTTATATTAAAATAATTTTAAATTTAAATAAATTTTATTTATGTATTTAATAAATTTAATAATAATTTTTAATATATTAAGTTGTGTGTTAACCGTAAAAATTACTATTAAAACATACATCATTATAGAAGGTTAACGTTACAGACCCTAGTTTATTAACTTTAGATGCGAGTATATCGCGAATAGTAAATTACACAATCACTAAAATTACCTGGCGTTACTTATGTTATTACTAAAGCATCATACTAGCATTATAATTTGTAAAATTATTCTAAAACCTGTAGGAATTTGCTCCTAACCTTTTTTACAAAGTTTAAACATATGATGTTTAGCTTCTTTTAGAACTCTCACACTATTCCAAATTATTGTGATATGGTTACGTGTGCACCACACAGATTTGTACTTCCTCTATGCAATGATTACAAACAAGGCCAACATGAAAATCTGATAACAATTGCTAATACCACAGCTACTGCTTACTTAAGAAAAGACGGAAGAACGTTTTTACAACCTGAATTAATAATTGACATTGTATGTGATACACCAGCAATATTTTATGACAAATTCGTAGGTAAAGTATGTAGAGTAAAGTTCATTTTAACATCATCACTATTCACTCACCATATACATTCCCACGTTATACTGGGTGTTTCAAAAAAAGTTCCGCTAATTTCTAGGGTAAATAGAATATTAAAAAATAACGTTAGTTTGGTTAATAAACATATGTTCGAAAACGCCTCCTTAAGAAGATACGGCCCTGTAAAAGTGAACCCAAAAATCCTTTCGTTTATTATCTCTGAAACTGTTTAAGATATCTAAATGAAATTTTGTTCACAAATACCTTTGATTAGGTCATGAAAAGTAGTGTTGACCAATTTTTAATATTTGTAAAGGGGTTCTTATTTTGCCCCAAACTTTTTTATGGGGATGTTTTTAATTTTTTGGGAAAAAATAATATTTTTTAAACAATTTGCTGAAACTCTTGTTGAAAGTCAAAAAAATTACTGGTTTTGGAGTTATGCGAGGTTCTAATATGTTTTGCTTAAAATAAGAAAATAAAAGAAATATTGAGTTAATTTAATTTACTTGAATTAAGTAGGCTTAGACTGCAGACTCGCAATGTTTTTTGTTTGGCAGATTCGTTTTATGTTTACTATGAATTTCTGGATAATCGTTTATTTCCGCTATTAGAACGTTTGCCTCTTGATCTAAATATGGTTTTTATGCATGATGGTGCTCTACCTCATTTCAGTAGACAAGCTAGAAGATGGTTCAACGAACATTTTCCAAATCGTTGGACTGGTGGAGGTGCTGATGCTCCTATCCACTGGTCACCAAGATTCCCTGACTTAAATCGCTTCGATTTTAATGTGTGGAGTTTAGTTAAAGAAAAATCTGTTTCTGTTTGTTTTGTGTTATTCATGGTTGTTTTGTTTCCTTTGTCTGTTCTATGTTAATGTCAAACAATTAAGTTCTAAATAATTTACAATATTTTTATCTCATAGTTGTTTCTGAAACCATCAATATTCCCTGAGATAGTTCGTTCTCGCGCATGAAATTTATTAATTGTTTCATTTTAAAATAAGTTATTAATTCGGTCAGCATTACTTGCTAAAACCTCAAAGAACTCCAAAACCAGTAATTTTTTTGACTTTCAACAAGAGTATCTTTTTTGTGGCAAATTGTTTAAAAAATACTATTTTGGCCTAAAAAATTAAAAATATCCCCATAAAAAAAGTTTGTGGACAGAATAAGCGGCAACCCCCCTTTAGGGACGCTCCTATATAAAATATTAAAAATTTGTCAACACTATCTTTTATGACCTAATCAAAGGTATTGGTGGTCTAAATTTCATTTAGGTATCTTAAACCGTTTCAGAGATAGTAAAAAAAAAGAATTTTTGGGGCCACTTTTACAGGGCCGTATCTTCTTACGGGAGTATTTTCGGACACAGGTTTATTAACCAAACTAACGTTATTTTGTAATATTCTATTTATCCTAGCAATTAGCGGAACGTTTTTTGAAACACCCTGTATATCCTCAAAATTTCTAAGAAAAAGTAAAACGTGTTAAGTATTCTATGCATACCTTTGTAGGAAAAAAATATAAATACTTTTACTCAGCAGCTGCAATGTTTGCTCCGGTTGATACCGGTGTAGTAAGTACATTCTTACCACCATGCAATATTTAATTCTTTTTTCTAGCTTGTCAAAATAAATGTTGATAACAAAACATGTATAAAGTGGAGTGAAAAATATTGTTATCCCGGTGAGCCAGTTTTCGTTCCAGTACCAAATCCACAGGTACAGTTGTTAATCGAGTATGCATTTGCTCTACATACATTTTACAGAGTGAAGACGATGGAGTTGTTTTATCTTCGTTAGTTCACAGCCAAAACCAAAATACTGTCTCTTTATTAGTTTTAGATGCAAAAACTTTTACCGAAATTGGAAGAATACAATTCGATACACCAAGTCCCGTACCTAATACTTTTCACGGTTGGTACTTTCCAAATAAGTGTGATATGTAGTGGTTAATACATTGAAGTATATTTGTTATTGTATGTAATTATTTACTCCTTATTTTCTAACTAAAGCATGCAGAAAAGACTTTAAAGTAAAAATGTAAATGCGCTAATATTGGTTGTTAAATATTTTTTAAACTGGCGTACTGTCCGGAATCGCAACCTCCTTCCCTTAATCGCTTGCGTGAATTCCCTTGCTAATAGTCAAGGAACTCAAGGAACTCATACAGCAAACAATTTTTCTTTATTTACCGTCCCCTAATTGAATGGAGAGCACAGTTATAATGAGCACCACACAACACATGTACTGAGGTAATTATAAATAAATATTGAATTTCAATAAAAATATTGTTTTCCTTTCGATTAAAATAATATCTTGTGCAAACATCTCAGAAAGACCCTACTAACGGGTATCTGAAATTGGGAGGCGAAGGTTTGACAATTCTTACCAAAATGGTTACAAAGACACGTCAAACCTTTGCCATTCAACACCAGATACCCGGACTCCTAACTCAACTAGTACCTGTACCACCTACTATCTCGACCATATCTCCATAATTACATCGCCTTTACCGTAAGCTACATTTGCCGTAAGCTAACACCACCATACCTTGTCACACATCATTCGTAAAGTTGACCATGGCAAAAATATCTCATTAAAAGCTCACTAACTACCGACAAGTACAACTCCCTGTAATCTTCGAAGCCATCATAGAATAAGTAGATGTAACGCTACATCTGGTCTCTGGGCCGGGTCTATTACATTTCGCCGCGGTTTATTCGCCACGACCGTCCACCGCGACCGTTTCGCCGCTAGGACTGTTCACCGCGAAGACGGTTCGACATGATAACGGTTCGCCACACGGTTTGCAGGGGGATGTTTTTAGGCAAATATTTTTGTGTTTGTAAACATTTTGTTAAACATTTCGAAATTTCTAATTGCACTTGTATTAAATAATTGAAAAGGTTCAAGTTAATGGGCAAATTAGAAAATTTTATTGAAATAATCTTTTAATAGCATTTTGGGTATCATTGTGTTTAGATAATTAAACTGTAAATTACAATTTAATTACAATTATTTTAACAAATACGGCACAAAAATTTTAGTACCCTGATTATTATTAATGAGTCCTTAATATCATATTAATATAAGTACTTTCTCTCAAATGAACTATAAAAGGAAATCATGTTGGGGAAGTATTTTAGTGCTAGATTTTTACCCATTGCATAATAGAATAAAAATAAACAAAAACAATTTATTTGCATTTATATTAAGACTTCTTGGTTCACCGTCACCCCGCGGCGAACCGTAATTGCGGTGAATCGCTTTCATGGCGAACAGTCCTGGCGGCGAAACGGCGCCGGCGAATCGACCGCGGCGAAACGTACCATTCCCCTCTGGGCGGGTGTCCGACACTTAATCACCACCACTCATGAGCGCCATACACTGTTATATACAAACCCATTTTATTGCTAAACAAACACACAATTCTACTTATTTCCAGCTTTATATTAATGTTCCTTATTACAGCTGTAAAAATTTATGGCCAACGGAAATTAATCATCTATTATTTTTATTGCAATAATACGTTACTACTATTATTACCTTTCAGAAATAGATTGATAACCTTCTTTTTACATAACTACCTTTAAAATATGTAATTCGTGAACCTTAAAGATAATAGATATGATAGCATCAATAATACAGTTTATAATACAAAGAGTATTTATCAAGTAATAACTGAAGTTATCGCATTGTCAGATAATCTAACGTGCACAGCAAGAAATACATTGTGCCACGGTGACTCAACTGACTCAGGGTTAGCTCACCATTGATGCTGATAGTTCAAATGTATTTTCTTTTGAACAGAAACAACCCTTTGGTAATTAATAATTGTAACAAGTCGTTCAACTCTAATAACACTGTGAGTAAATAAAATATGAAATACTTAAGTTACTCAGACGCTGACTAGAAAAAAGTTAATCGGTGCTTTAAATACATGTAACTGTTATAGTTCACTACAACTGATATTAATATTAACAAAGTGCAAGAGAGTTTTATACAAATAACAGTTATGCATTTACAGTAGATGTATAAAGTTCATTAGCTATACAAATACCTTATAATGAAGCACACGCAAAAAAATAGATTTCAAAAATTGTTTTATATATAAAAAACAGAACGAGTCATTTAACTAAGTAATTTAAATAAAAAAATAATTGCTGGGCGAGTGCAATATTAGCCAAAATGTAAATAAATTTGCGCATTCTATCATAACCAAAATTTAAATGCTTTGAATGTATTTAATAGTGAAAGAAGTATATTTGTAATTTACTCAAGTTAATCTTCTCGATAAATATAAATATCAGTAAGCTTATAAATGTGAATGGGAATCTGTAATTGTAGATGTTGCACTCATAATAAAGCAACTTAAATTCTGAAATCAAAAACACGTACACGGAAGTTCACAAGTGGCAATTTTTTAATTTTTTTCCCAAAAAAATTTTTAAAATTTAATTTTTAAATTTAAGTACGACGTAGAAAAAAAAAGGGGAAATTTTTTTAAAAATTGAAAATTAAAATTTAAAAAAAATGAAGAACAAAGGAAAAAAAAGGTTTGGGTTTAAAAAAAACTTTTTCCCCAAACAAATTAAATTTTAAATAATTAAAAATTTTTTTTTTTTTTTTTTTTATTTTTAAAAAAATTTAAAAAAATTTTTTGGTTTTCCTTTTTTTTAAAAAAATTTTAAAAATTTAAAATAATTTTTAAAAAAAATTAAAACCCAAAAAAATTTTTTAAAAAAAAAATTATTAAAAATTTTAAAAAAAAACCAAATTAAAAAAAAATTGGTTAAATTTTAAAAAAACAAAAAAAACCCAAAAATTTTTTTAAAAAAGGGAAAAAAAAAAAAAATTTAATTTAAAATTGAAAATTTAAACAAAAATTTAAAATTTAAAGGCCAAAAAAAAAATTTTTAATTAAAATTAAATTTTTAAACAAAAAAGGAATAAAGGTTTTTTAAATTTTAATTTAAAATTAAAATTTAAAAAAGGTTTTTAAATTTTAAATTTTAAAAAAATTTAAATTTAAGGGGGAAAAAAAAAAAAAAATTTAAAAAAAAAAGAACCCCTTTTTTTTTTTTTTTCCCCCTTTTTTAAAAAAAACCTTTTTTTTTAAAATTTTATTTCCTTTGGCCCAATTGTTAAACCCTTTTTTTTGTTTTTAATTTTTTTTAAAATTTTAAAATTTTAAGAAGAAGGGCCCTTTTTGAATTTTCCAATTTTTTTTTCCCTTTTTCAAAAATTTTTTGGTTTTAAAAATTTTAAAAAAAAAAATTAACCTTTAAAATTAAAAATTTTTTTTTCCCTTAAATTTTTTAAATTTTTTTAAGGTTTAAAAGGGAAATTTTTTAAAAATTTTTTTTTTAAATTAAAAAAAAAAACCAAAAATTTTTTCCTTTAAAAATTTGGGGAAAAAAAAAAATAAAGGGGAATATTAAATTTTTGGGTTTTTTTAAAAATTTTTTTTAAAAATTTTTAAAAAAAATTAACTTTTTTTTTTTTTGGGAATTTGGGGAAAAAGGGAAACAAATTTTTTTTAAAAAAAATTAAAATTTAAATTTTTTTTAAAAAAAAAAAATTAAAAACTTTAAAAAAAATTTTTTCCCCTTTTAAAAAAATTAAAAAATTTCAATTTAAAAAAAAAATTTTTTTTTAAAAAAATTTTTAAAATTTTAAAAAAAAAAAAGGGGCCCCCCCCAAAAAAAAAAATAAAAAATTAAAAATTTTGTGTTTTGGGGGGGCCCCAATTTTTTTTTTTTTTTTTTAAAAATTTTTTTTAAATTTTTAAAAAAAAAATTTTTTTTTTAAAAAAAAAATTTTTTCCCAAAATTTAAAAAAAAATTTAAAAAAAAAAATAAAACCCCAAAAGTTAAATTTTTAAAAAAAATTTTTGGGTCAATTTTGGGGAAATTTGCAATTTTTTAAAATTAAAAAATTTTTAAAAAAAAAAAAGGGGAAAAAATTATTAAAGGGGAAAAGGAACGAAAAAAAAGAAAAAAAAATTTTTAAAAAAAAACCCCGGGGAATTTTCCCCCCAAAAGGGGGGGGGTTTTTTTAAAAAAAATTCCCCCTTTTCCAAATTTAAAAATTTGAAAATTTTTTAAAATTTTGGTAAATTTTTTTAAAAAAATTTGGAATTTTGAAAACCTTAAAGGGTTAAAAAAAAGGCCCTTTTGGTTTAAATTGGCCCAAAATTAAAAATTAAAGTTCCTTTTTTTTTTTTTCAATTAACCCCCCAATCCTTCCAACCCCCGGGGGTTTTAATTTCCAAAATTAAAAAAAAAAATTTTTTTTAAAAAAAGGAAACAAATTTAATTTCCTTTTTAAAAAAATTTAAAAAACCCCCAAAAAAAAACCAAATTTTTTAAAAAAAATTTCCCCTTTCCCAAAAATTTTTGGGAATGCTTTTTCCCTTTTGGGGAAACCCAAAAAAAAAATTTTTACCCCCCCAAAAAATAAAATTTTTTTTTTTAAAATTTTAAAACCCCAATTTCCCCAAAAAACCCCAAAACCTTTTCCAAACCCTTTTACTTGGGAAAATTTGAAAAAAAAAAAAAAAATTTTCCCTTTAAAAATTTTGGAAAAAAATTAAAAAAAATTTTTAAAAAATTTAAATTTCCAAAAAAACCTTAAAAAAAATTTTTAAAAAAAAATTTAAAAAAACCCTAAGAAAAAAAAACCTTTAAAAAAATTTTACCCAAAAAATTTTCAAAAATAAATTTTTTAAATTTTATTTTGGGGGGGGAAAAAAAAAGTTTTTAAAAAAATTTTTTCCCCCAAAAAAAAAAAAAACCGGGTTTTTTTAAAAATTAATTTTAAAATTAAAAAAAAAATTCTTTTGGTTTTTTTTTTAAAATTTCCCCAACCCCCTTTTTAAAATTTTTAAAAATTTTTTTTTAAAAATTTTTTCCCTTTTTGGGAAAAAAAATTTTAACAAAATTTTTAAAAAATGGGTATTCCCTTAAATTTTTTGTTTTAAAAAAAAAAAAAAAACCCTTAAAATTTTTTTTTTTTTTTAAAAATTTTTTTGGGGAAAAACCAAAAAATTTTATTTTAAAATTTTTCCCCTTAAAAAAAAAAAAAAAAACCCTTTTTAATTTTTTAAAATTAAAATTTTAATTTAAAATTTAAATTTCCCACAAATGGCTTTATAAAATTTTAAAAAAAAAAAGGGGAATTAAACCCTTTTTGGAAAAAATTTTTTTTTTTAAAAAATTAAAATTTTAAAAAAAATTTTAAAAAAATTTTTTTTTTTAAAAAAAATTTTTAAAAACCCAAAAAAAAAAGAAAAAAACCCTTTTTTTTTTGGAATTTTTTAAAAAGGAAAAAAATAACCCCTTTGCACCTCTCACCATACCACCTCACCATGTATGCCATTCCAACGGGGTACTGGGAGACATTACTCCAGAAAAACTGAACCAAAGCTGAATTCGCACCTGTCCCTGGAATAAGCAAGTTTATTCAGAAAAAGAAGAATAAAAGAACTGCTGTTGCAGTAAAGCTTACTAGTACAGCTTACAAAAAAGACCTTCAGGAAAAAAGAAGTCGCTACCAGAGAGCAAACGTAAACCAAAAGTGCCGTAACGAGATAAATCAGCCTTGGAAAAAGCAAGTGTTACACCTAAAAAACCTTCAGTTTATTATAGATATGTAGATGACACATTTGTTATTTGGAGATATGGAAAGAGGTACTACATGAGTTTTTGGTTATTATAAATGGTATACATCCTGGCATCCAGTTCACCATAGAAAAAGAAACTAATGGAAGTTTACCATTTCTTGACATATTAATATCTAAATATAAAAATAATAATTCACTATCTTTTAAGGTTTACACGACACACTGATAGGTACTTTCATAAATTTTCCAACCACCATCCACGTCAAAAAATGTGTGTAATTAAATCTTTAGTAAATCGAGCAAAACGAATTTGCGATCCAGATTTTTTGTAAGATGAACACAAATATTTAACAAAATCCTTACAAGATAATGGATATTCACTTACAGATATTAATAATGTTATTATACCTTCTAGACATTAGCTTAAAGAAAAACCAGTTCTTAATGTTGGTACTGCTTTTCTTCCTTTTATAGCTAAAGTTACAGGTAGAATTGAAAAAATCCTAATTAAATATGGCATTAGGACTTTTTAAACCTACACGAAAAATTAAAAAACCTTTAAAGTCACCTAAAGATGTTACAAACCCATTATTATGTTCTGGAGTGCATAAGTTATCTTGTTCATGTGGAAAAGTATACATTGGACCCACAATATGTAGCTTTGATACAAGATGTAAAAAATATATGAGATTTTGCGGATGAGGTTAACCAGAGAAGTCTACGGTAGCTAACCATGTCTTTAATAGTCTAAATCGTGACATTCAATTTGATAATATGAAAATATTGTCAAGACAAACTCATTGTTATGTTCGTTTACAACGTGAAGCTATTGAGATATATAAACACCCTAATAATTTTAAAAGACAAAAAGAAAATCTCCGTTTAAATAAGTTTTGGCATCTTATAGTTTAAAAAAGGCATAATGGTACGTCTTGATTTTAATTTTAATTTTAGCTTTTGGTATGTCTAAGTTTATTCTGTTTTTTCCTAGAGCTCGAAGTAAATGCTTTACCAATTATATGTTAAATTACTACAGCACTATAATTTAATGTTAGTTAAAATTAAAATTAAAAATTACATAAAACGTTATGCATTATGAGCAAGTGGTACCGGGACACCTTCCGCCGCTATTTTTTTTGTGACGTCAGCCTTAGGACACCTTTGGTTGCCATTTTTATATACCCACATGGGAATCGTATTTTCTTCACCAGAGAATAAAAAGATTTAATCTGTTATTAATATTTATTAGGGTTGTTTTTATCAAAGGCGATTGCATAATTGTTATTAAAATTATTATTCTATTTCTTTTAATACCCATCTACAGATCGTGACCTAATTTATTTATACATTCGTAATAGGGTTTTTATAAAGAAGACTGCACAATTGTTATTAAAATTGTTATTACATTTCTGTTGAGTTCCATTTGAGGGTTGTGGCCTTTACCTATATACGAATTTTATTACAACATGCTTATTTTTACCTTGAGAAAGTCACCTTCAACATTGTACATAATTAAAAATGAGTAATTAAGTTGTCATGCTTTAAACGATTTCTACCTTGAGAACGTTAAATTATCTGTACAAGGTCTAAGCAGAAATAAAATGCATTAAATGGTTACACATATGCATAAAATCCCTTTTTACGCTTAGTTAATACACATATTAATTAAAAGTAAATATTGAAGGTCGACTGTTAAAATTATGTGTACAAGGTCTAAGCAGAAAATAAATGCATTAAATGGTTACACTTATGCTTTATAGATTGTTTTTACATTTTGTTTTGAGCTCCTTATAATGGCATAAAAATTGTTTTGGATTTTAATAATTGATTGTCTTTTAGTATTAATAATGATTAATTGGGAATCCTCTTTATACCTCACTCATAAGTAAATGTGTGTTAGTTAAGGGATGACGTTTTAAAATCAATTGCATTACTTTTAACACTCAGATTCAACTACATAAATTGATTGAGTATTGATATGGAATATCACACTTTCTTTAAAAACAGTAAAATATATTCATAGCCATAAAGCTTCTAATACAGATTACTATTCTTTACTTATATAGAACAGGGTCGCAAGAAAGGTGCTAAATTGATTGAAAACGCCCTCAAATCTAGGTAATCCACAATCTCATATGTTAAATATTAGTGTGAAGACATTTACGGCAGTCAAGTTTTTTGGGATGGATGCACTTCCCCTTATGTTCAAAATCAAGGGCAGCGTAAGTTAACCTATCTGGATCCTTCATAAAAAACATCACTACCAGCATCAACTTGACCGTTTTCATCTTGAGCGGTTATATAGCTTGTTAACAAGTAAAACAGCTAATACCCTGGTACTGTTTCATAATAATACTCATTCGATTATAATTATGCTTTAAAAATATATGTAGCGGATAATATACGATCTTTATTTACCGCTATTATTATTACACAGATACGGGGTTATTCTTAAAAATAGCTTAATTTCCCCATACCACCTTGAAATACTACATAGATCTTCACTTTTTCTTCATCCCTGAAGTTATACCGCATACATTTTTCTTGAGATTATCTAATTCCTGATCAGTAGCATGTTTTCTAATACACAAGACAGCATCTTCAATATAGCGGTGTATACGCCGACAAAATGTCTTGCGTCTTGTCCTTCTTTAAGCTAGATTTTGTTTCTATACAGTATACAAGCTCTATCTTAACTGAATTACCTCTGTCAAAACAGGGGATATAATCAAATTAAGTCTTATTAAAACACTATCTTTTTAATCCTTGAAATTTTACCCATAAGGGTCTGCCATGCATGCTATCACATAAGACGGCTTTACATACAGGTTCTGTCTCAGCTGAACTGTCCAAAAAGGATTTTAGATTTATAAAATGCACGCCCAGGAGAGATATTGGAGTGTTGGTACAGGAAACAAAAAAGTGTACACCACGCATAAATCTACAGCGAGAAATTGACTCGAGGCATGTACATTGCGAGTAACATACTTTTTCGAGTTATGGTGGACTGATCTTTGTGATATGCGATCTTTAAGTAATCACAGTAATGGATAAAGCTACATACTAGCGGCTATCAAGATGTTTCGCAAGAGGATTTGGATATGAGTTCTTAAAACGAAGACTGTCGCATCTGAAAGCATTCACCGTTGTTTTTAAGAAAAGCGATAAACTTCTTCATATAGGTAAAATTTTGCGGCGCGAGGCTTTCGGGGTAGTCTGTTTCGGTGACCCCCTACTCCAACCCTCCTCGAACATAACCGAGATTGTAAGACAGGTGTAGGGCATCGCAACCTGTTCTCAGCCATTCGCCCCTTGACGTGATGGGAACATGTTCGTGGGCTTTCGTGTATTGTCGTGGTACCGTTGGCGGAAAATCTGAATTTGTATTTTAATAATCGGGCCTAATGCTAACTTATAAGACAGGCGTATGGTTTCGTAACTTGCTCTCGGGGCTTCACACCCTTGGCTGTAAATTTGAATTTGTATTCTAATAAGACACGTATAGGGTTTCGCAACCTGCTCTTGGACCTTCACACCTTGTACCCTAAATTTTAATTTACCTCCAAGGGACTAAGACAAGGGGCGAAGCCCCCGTTGTTTGATTTGATCGAGGTGTATCGATTGGTTTGAGGCCCAGGTTCATACGTCTTACCTTAAAAGCTAGTGTTAGACCCCTTATTTAAAATTTCCCACCATAACCATTACAGGGATCTGTATGCACTTTTAAAATATACCGCTAGGTGGCGACAGCTATATTACAGAAAACATTCGTTAGTCTATACACAAGTAGATGGCGCTATTAACAAATTCAAAATCCACTTAAACCTTGAGCATATAATTTAGCAGTCGACCTTAAATATTTTACTTTTAATTCATAGCACTATTAAAGGAAGTACACAATGAAGCTTAAAACATACTATAATGCATATGTGTAACCATTTAATGCATTTTATTTCTGCTTAGACCTTGTACAGATAATTTAACGTTCTCGAGGTAGAAATTGTTTAAAGCATGACAACTTAATTACTCATTTCTAATTATGTATAATGTTGAAGGTGACTTTCTCAAGGTAAAAATAAGCATGTTGTAATAACACAACCCTCAAATGGAACTCAACAGAAATGTGATAATAATTTTAATAACAATTATGCAGTCTCCTTTATAATAAACCCTATTACGAATGTATAAATAAATTAGGTCACGATCTGTAGATGGGTATTAAAAGAAGTGTAATAATAATTTTAATAACAATTATGCAATCTTCTTTGATAAAAACAACCCTAATAAATATTAATAACAGATTAAATCTTTTTATTCTCAGGTGAAAAAAATACGATCCCCACGTGGGCAAATAAAAAATGGCGGCCAAAGGTGTCCCAAGGGTGACGTCACAAAAAACAAAATGGCGGCGGAAGGTGTCTCGGTATTACTATCATGCTTTTCATTGTTAAATAGCACTTACACTTATTGACAAAGATATTTCTTTGTTTGATTTAACTGGATTATTTTAATTGATGTCATGTTTATATTTGTGAATGCTTCTATCAATTTCAAATTGAAGTTTTTCACAATTTTACACTTACATCGTAATTTGATTAAATTTTGTTAAATCTGTTTTTTGGTTGACATTTTAGCATCGATCGCCTTCGACCGTTGTTCTCATTTTTCATCTTTAAAAAAGTTTAACAATCTTTAAATTTTGTAATAATCTAGTTATTATTTACTAAAATTATAATCCATAATGGGCTTTATACGTTTATTAAACTGTTATATTAATAGCAGGATTATGTTTATGTTTTGATTTGAAAATTTCACAAAATTGTTTCAACATATTTAACAATTTTAATAGATATTGCTACTGATGAAGATAACTGTAAGTGTTATGGAAACGTTTAGATTGTATAATTTCAAATACACCATTAAAAAACCCAAAAAAGATAAGTATTTTAATATGTGTAATAATGGTGAAAGTTTACATTTTCATATATTAGATATAATATTTAACCCAGAATAAATATGTACCATCAAAGTACAACATTGCAAAATTAAAATTTACTTATTATACGTATTCCCTAAAATTTGTCAATTTAAGTAAGGTTAAGCGTAAGTGTTGTGTTCAACAAAGTAAATGGGAAGGATATCTTACTACATGAATGAGGAAAATCAAAATTGCATAAATATAAAGGTTTTGTGAAATATGCAAAAACAAAATAAGTAAGAATATTGTAATGCGCATTGTAATGCGCATTACAGGTTTACGACGAAATCATATTGTTAAAATTCCTATCAAACTAAAACTATTAAACGAAATATTTAGCCAAGAATAAACGACTATCACCAAAATAACATAACATAACCTTCACGCCATTCCCTTGCGGGGTAGGCAAAACAATCCCTGCCTCATTTATTTTTCATTCACAATCTTTCTCCATGCTTTCCTATCTCCGCATACCTCCCTAGCTTCCGCAAAATTCATACATTGTCTCTGGCATGCCCTTTTATTTTTAAACCTCCTTATCTTTCTTTCCTTTATCACACATTCTATTACATTCAGCCAAGTTTTACGCGGCCTACCAGGCCCGGCCTTTCCTGCCGAGCTGGTAACGTAGTGGTGACACAACCTGCTTAGCATTCGGGAGGTAATGGGTTCGATTCCCGTTACCGTCTACCTTGTATGAGGTTTTTCCAGGGGGTTTTCCTCATACACATGTAGCAGCATGGTCACTGCGTATATGCACACCATGTGCGACTGCTTAGGCGAATGCTTGGGTAGTATTTTCCCTCTCAGAACCATAACTCCGTTCCTTGCGATCCTATCCTGACCACACCCATCCTTAATCCCACCATTCATATATACGTAATGTATATATGTATGCTGGGAATCCGTGATTGTGGCTGAAGGAGCTAGGAAAGCCCGAGCAGCCCGTCCTCCCCTTTGGGGAGGGAATGAAATACATGGTCCTTTTCCTTTTTCCCCTCACCTCACCCACATATATTTGTTTCGTTAATCTTGCGTTGTTCATTCTCTCAATGTGACCAAATCAACGTAGTGTACTACTTTTGTACCTATCAATCATCGTCTTTTCCTCGCCACACTCCTTATATACCAAACAATCTAAACTACCTCTTAATTGCATTGATTTTAATATATTCAATATTGCTTCACTATATACAAAACAAATGATGTGTGTAACACATGACTGTGTTTTTTTTTTGCTACTAAAAATTGGGTACAGTTTTTTCATACCATTAAATGTTTTATTACAAAAAATCGTAAGACTTCGACAGAAACAATTAAATATGACGACCAAGACACTTTATTTTAAATTTAAGTTATTATTAAAATAATACCTATAAAACTTGACGTACTAAACAAAAATGATCACGATCGAAAAAGTTGATCAGAGAAAGTAAATAATCATAATCACCCAGTATACATTTATTTAGTTCTTAAATTGAAAACGTGTAAATATGTGCACAAAAGTCAATTTTTATAAACATATAAATCCACTTGTTCCCCATATGTTTCTATTGATGCGGTATCATTTTTACATTTATTCCATACTTAACTTCGTTGTTGCGAAAACAACAGTTGTTTATATAATTCCTAAATGACATAAATTCTGCTTAGTAATAAAAAAAAGTAATTGGAATTCTGACATTTTAAAATTTATCATAACGTGTAAAAATGCAAAAAAAATTGCGAAAATTTTTGATCAAAGCGCCAAAAATTTGTTTTTTTCCAAAAAAGCATCTGAAATGGTCAGAAATGGCTCAAAACGATTAAAAATGCAAAAAAATTTTTTCGAAAAACTGACCTAGGGGCCAAACAATTTTTTTTTTCCAAAAATTATCTCAAATGGTCAGAAATGTCTCAAAACGTGTAAAAATGCAAAGAAACATTTTGAACGTTTTTTAGGAAAGGGCCAAAATTTTTTTGCAAAAATCGTTTCAAATGGTCATAAATGGCTCAAAACGTGTAGGAATGAAAAGTATGAAATGAAGAATGAAAGTATGGTGGCTCACTTTAAAGGAAATTTAATCTTCTTTAATAATTGAGATCTACTTTCTACCTATTTTCTATGTTGCGATAATTCACAAAAACTAAAGTGCTGCACTCGAAATTTCGTATTGAGAGGTAAAAAATCAAAAGTATGCTCATAAAAGCACAATGAACCTTAAATAAGCACTTTTTACTAAATAACACTTCAATAAGCTTATATGCATTGCCTTAAAAATCCGTAGACTACTCATATGATTCCACTCTTACTTGTTCCATTTTAATAAGCAAAGAAGTTACTATTGTATACCACTGTAAGAATAAAGATTACATACAAACTGGTATAATAATTAAAATCAGTGTGTAATACAGCAATATCCAATATTTAGAGGAACATTGGTTGAGAGAACTTCTGGTCTTATGTACGAGTCTTAAGACACCGTTCTCTCTCTCCATATAGAACTGGCAACACTGGTCATAAGATTTAGCATTAGCTATCTTCCGTCTACTGTAAAGTCAGGCTGAAATACACTATAGACACGTTAAAAACAGTAACAACTGTCAACGGTTACAGTAATGACTCCAGCCATTATCGAGTGAGTCTTTTTTTGTTTCAGAGAACAGTCCATTTTAGTCAGTCAGTAATAAAGTAGGTATTTGTTTATTAACTGTAACATATTTTTCAAAAATAAACCAAGTTAATAAGTTGTGCTGTAACTGCTTTGCTTTTTTCTAAGACTTCATCAGAATTCTTCATATTTTCATCACACATTTTTACTTTTTTGACTGATCGCAAATTGTAAACAAACAACTCTAGCGTCCCTAGCAACCCCGGTAACCACGATAATTATCCATTTTTGCTTGACGCAGGTTTGAACAAATGCATTTTTGGTTCTTCTTAATTTTAAGTAAGTTACGTTATTCGTCCGGTACCGCGATATTACGTACTCATTACGCCAACAAATTCTGACTCGGCTTCCCCTCGTCCAAATTAATTACTTATTCGGCCATAATGTCCGTTGTACTGGACTTATAACGTAAATAACTATTAAACGATCATACTGTTATTTACCCCTTTTGTGTCCTCAGTCTTTAACAGGAAATCACATCACAAAGGTAAGTGTTTGTACTAGTACTTTTTTTCAAGATTGCGTTATTAACAATAACAACAACAAGCACAAATTTATATTTTTTCGCACCGTAAAAAGTAGCTTTTTTAATATTTTATTGGTTGTAAAGAACAAAAGTTTATTTTTATTTATTTTCTTTTTTATTTTCTTTAACTATTTCGTCATAACGCATGTCGAATAATTTTTATTAACCTTAACCTTCGTTTATCTCCAAGTGAACGCATTGTTGCCGGCCACATTAAATAAATCATTATTCAATTAGTAACTTACAAGAGAATTTCAGCAAGATATAAAGTTAATATTCTTGTTATATTTTTGTTATTTAATTTATTTGTATGGTGTATCTAACCAAACTGATTGCAATTTTATTCTGTATAACATTTCATAATCCTGTTATTAGTCGACAATAGGTACGTAATAAGTAGTATACGTTTACTTATAAATATCTGGTATAGAACAACGTACGACCTTCCAACCTACAAAGTGAGTACATTCATAACAAAAATAAACAACGTTATAAAATCAACAATAACAATTTTTGTCAGATTTCAGTTCAAACCTTCGTGTTCAGGTGGAAAACCGCCCTCCTCTACAAAGTGTTTAAATATCACCGCTAAAAATTTTAGGCTGTCGAAAATTAAAGAAGGTTTTTCGTATAAAAAGGTTTCCTTTAAGCCCTCTCCGATGAATTAAGTACCTACACAGGGCAAGAAAAAAAAGATTTTCGTTTATTTTCTCACAATTAAATGTGGACACCACGGACAGCAATTTTCTAGATTGAACATAAAGATTACGTTACATTAGTTGGTTAATTTTATTTTATTATTTGAAAACTATTAGTTTTACGGCAAAATCTAAACAGTGGAAAAAAATTGTTTAAATAAATTGGGACAACACCCATTTTTCTTTATTATCACTTTTTCTACTTTTAAAAACTGATAATAAGAAAATTCATGGGGGTTGGTAATATTATTCTCTTCTAATAATAGGGAAGAAGTGCGACACCACTCATAAATTACCTTTTCTTAATTCTAAAACATCCACCAAATATTATTGCTTTACATTCCTTTAATTTGAAGAAAATAAATGAAAGCCTTGTTTTTTCCTCCCTCTTTGAAATCGCTTAACTCAGACGAAACCTTTTTTTACATGAAAGGCCCGCTTAATTTTCGACCAATGTTTCGTATAAAAATATTCACAGTACAATTTAAACATTTTCAATCTTATGTATTAATTTTTAACGCTTATATGGCTTTGTACTAAAAAATTTATAAAACAAAGCTATGTTGACAAACGCTGAAATTCCACCTGAAGGACACGTAGACGTACGTAGACGCAGAAGCGCACGCACACGCATACATCCGCACACCCACACACACAAAGAAACAAACACACACGCGCGCACACACACAAACAAACAGACGCACACATGCACTCTAGAGGAAAGAGATCCAACACGCAATAAATTGTCTCTCTTACACACACGCGCGCGCCCACGCACGCACCCACCCACCCACCCTCCCACACACACACAAACACACACACCCACGCACGCACGCACGCACTCACTCTCACACACGCACGCGCACGCACACGCACACGCAAACGCACACGCACACTCACACTCACACTCACACTCACACTCACACTCACGCACTCACGTACTCACGCACCCACGCGCGCACGCACGCACCCACACACACCCTCACGCGCACGCCCACGCCCACACACACACACACACTCACACTCGCACTCGCACTCGCACTCGCACGCGCACGCGCACGCACACTCACACTCACACTCACACGCACACGCACACGCCCGCGCGCGCACGCGCACGCACACGCACACGCACACGCACACACACACACACACACACACACACACACACACACACACACACACACACACAGACATCCACCCCAGAGGAAAAGAGAGACCCAACACGCGTGCGCACACGCACGCACACGCGCACACACACACACACACACACAGTCAATTTAGCGATAGTTAGAAATATGTCGATTGCATAACCATTTTTATACATATATATGTATGTCTAGGTTGGAAGGTGAAAATGTTTCAAGAATTATATTCGTGTACAACTGTTTGATGATTAGTGTGTGCTTTGAATTTGGTTTCCACCACAAAACGAAGTAATATATTGTCTGATCAAGTCTCATTTTAGTTACACGTCTAGTTTCTTACTTATTAAAGTAAAATAATGCGAAAATAATCCTGGAAAAGCTGAAATACGAAGAAAATTAAGGGAAATAGTTAATATTTTATTAATTATTAATAATGTCAACAATCATTAAATGGGGACGTATTCGAAAAAACGCTCGGAACTTTTTTTAAACGTCACCTCCCGCCTATTGTGACATTTTTGGATTGTACGGCAACTTCTAGACGTATTTTAGATACAATGTCCTATACCTATGCTCAACAGATTTTGGATTATTTAAATTCTTTAGGAATTGCATTTTCTTATCTTTTTATAAAATTTCACTAAACTAAACTTGATAATACAAAACTAAATACTCAAATCGAATTTTGAATGTTGCCCCTCTTCTTTCTTTCCAACTGTTAGGAAACATTCCACTGAGATAAGTAAGAGCAACAGCCGCATAATGAATAGATGCTCCGTTCTGTTGAAAATTGGTCACTTGAAAGATCTGCTTCTTCTTGATGTGGACAAAGAACTACAAGGGTTGGAATAAGATCATACTGAAGTAATTCAAGATATTTGTGACCACCTGATATATTTTCATATTATCTATCTATGTCTGTTAAATGTAAAGATTGCCTCGTCCGAAAAAATAACCTTATTTTTTATAAAATTGGGGTGCACATTGCATGCAGTCTGTATTTGTTCACAAAATTTTCTTCTTATGGATAACAAAACATCTAGTTCATCATGCTCCGTTCTTTCACGAGGTCATCCTGTTTTACTTAAATCCCTAACGTGGTCATATTGTCTAAATGTCTTCTCTATTCTACTTACTACGGTTTGTGACGTTAACGGACAATCTGGATGCATTTCATTAAAATATTGAGCTGCTTCTTGTTGTGTGCTTGACCTATCCACCATACACAATACTTAATATCAATTATTTTAATGGGGAAGTGAATGGTATTATATTTTAAATCTTCAATAAAACGAGGACAGCTAGAAGTTCTCTCTGTATGCTGTTCGGCTGGATATAAGAGACAAAGATATACAAGGACCCATAGAAAACAATATTCATCATTATTTCTGGGATTATCAACCGCTCGTTTGTTAGCTATAAAATTTATATACGAGGGTCGTTTTAAAGTAAGAACCGATTGCGCATCGCGGCTATGTAGGCTATCACGTGACGTCCGTTCGTTAGTTAGTTACTCTTGGCCAGTCTCCCTTTACGCCACCATTACGTTTCATGTCTCTGTTGGTGTTGGTAGTGTGGTTATACTGCTTTGTTTATCACGGGCGCTCTGTTATTCCGTTTTTAAACGAAAAAAAGGTCCGTCCTGCTGAAATTCATCGGCAGCTTGTTGAAGTTTATGGTGAAGGTGTAATCAATGACGGAAATGTGCGTAAATGGTGTAGGCTTTTTAGTGAAGGAAGGACAAATGTTCATTATGAAGAACGATCTGGCCGGTCTACTGTCATGAATGAAGATTTGACACAAAATGTTGATGAGGAAATTCACCAAAACAGGCACTTCACTATTAACGAACTTCATCAGAAATTTCCACAAGTTTCAAGGTCAGTAGTGTATAATAATCTTGTTCTGCTTCACGTTATTCGAATTGAGCTGCTTTACTTTGTTTTTCCGTTTCACTGGGTTTTCTGTGGATTTCATAAGAGGTCTACTGTGCTTTATTGCTTGACGCTTTTTGTTTAATACCAACTTCCATGTGTTAGTCAGTCTCGTATTAAGGCTGTTTGGGCATTCTTCGATTTCTACAGCTTCTTTTATTATTCTCTTGGTTAGATGTTCTGCTGATGATATCCTTCTGGTCTTATCAAAATTGATGTTGTGTGATGTCGATTCAACATGTTGTGTTAAAGGTAAAGTTGTGATGTTTTTCTTACCGCTAATCGAGGTTCTTCCAGCCTAGCTTGTTTGTTTTACCCATGTTTGTTCGGTCACAGTTTCCACATGGAAATTCGTATATGCATTGATCTTCTAGCTTGTTCTTGGTTTTTGGGTTAGGCAGTATGGTTGCGATCTTTTCATGTGTCTTAAATATCATTTTGATGTGTTCTTTAGAATGTTGCTAATCCGGCCTGTTGTTCCTTTTATTCGCGGTAAGAGCACTTTTGTTCCTCTTGTCTTCTTGTTTTTCTTCTTCGCCTTTTGGATATGTTTCTCGGTGAACAATTTGTAATAGAGATGACTTTAGTGTTTTCATTTCTTCCTTCATATTTTGATGGTTTGCCAATCTCTGGGTTCTTGTAATTAGTGTTTTGGCCACGGCCTGTAGTTGTACTGAATGGTGATAGGATTGAGCCTTCAGCTACTGGTTGGGGTGTGTGTGGATTGTATATAAACTTTTATTCGTACTAGTTGTTCTCTCTTCTTGTAGATTAATACGTCTACAGACGGCAGTATTCAATTGTCTTCTATTTCCATTGTAAACTTTATTTTTTCGTGAACTCCACTTAGATGTTGTAGAAATCGATAAAATTATTATCTTGCTTCTGCCCGGATTAAAACAGTGTCGTCCACATATCTTAACCATAACTTGGGTTTATAGCTTCACGTTTATATTGCTCATGCTTCTAGATCGTTCATAAATAACTTAGCTAGAGCAGGCGATAGTGGTGAACCCATCGGTGCTCCTTCGATTTGTCTATACCTTTGGTAACCATCGCTGAAGTAAGTGCTTTTACGCAGTGTTCCATTAGGCTGGTCATGTCGCGTTGTGGTTGGTACTTTGTTTAATTATGTCGATCGTTTTCTTGATCGGAACGTTGGTGAATAGTGACGTGATACGATATCGAAACTAACTAATAGATAGTCATGGTTGTGTTTGCTTTTTAATTATAGCTATGAAGTGACTCGAATTTTTTATGTATGATTTTTCTGCGTATGGTTTCAGCTGTTTGCAAGTTTTTGTAAAGGTGATCCGATTGAAGACATTATTGGCCTCAGTGGTGCCCCAGATTTATAAATCCCATAGAATTTCAGGAAATTCGATGACATCACGTGATATAAGTTTTTGTTGAATTTTTGGATCGATCCTGGTGTTTCTTATTTTCGTTTTTGTCGTTTTTCCCAAACATGTTGGAGGATCCGTTGCGATCTTTTGGTATGTTGGGTCTTGAAAAAGATGGTTTATCTTATTGTTGTAGTCTTCAAAATCTTTAAGGACGGTGGCGTTTCCTTTGTCTGTGGGCAATATTGCGATCTTTGTGTTTTTCCTCGGTGTTTAATGACTTGACTTCTTCTCCAGTTAAGTTCCTCTTTGATAGTTTGAAATTCCTCAGTACTCTGGTCACCTCTTGGCGTATTGTTTCCGCTGTGACATCTTCCATGTTTGTAATCGATGATTGAATACTGCAGACAATGTCTTCCAGTGGGAATCGTACTGGTGCTAGCGCATAATTGAATCCTTTAGCCAAAAGTGTTTTTGATGTCTCACTTAGTTTCATTTCAAAAATGTTTCGTACCACTTTATCATGTTCAATTGATATGGTCGATTTTGAATTTGATTTTTGTTTATTGTGCAGCTTCTTGAATTTTCTTTTTTGTTTTTCCGTTATTACTGTTTAAAATTTCCATTCAATATTCTTAACGGTTTCTAAGAAATGAAAAATAAATTGATTGAATTTCGAAAGGTATGTATTTTCGGACGTATGTATATGACAAGAAATAACCCAACTGCAATATGGCTGTGCAATTTTCGAACACCTTTATAACATTAAATGGCGTCAAATTGTAACAACAATAAAAATAAAGCCAACTTATTATAACAAGAAATAATGTAGTGATAGGTTTTAGAAAATTTAAATGTTATACTAAAGTTCAAGTTTAATAAAAACTCTTACGGTGATGTAATTTGTATAATGATTAAACGCCAATTGTAATATCTCTAACTGTGATGATGTAATCTGAACGAGATAATTCATAAATAATGAAATTAGGTAAAGTTCTCCCTAAACACAAATCGTATAACTTAATGGAGATACTAACCTTTCACCACTAATTGTGCCGTCTCGACTCCAATCGGTAGATTAAGAAAAGGGCAGGTTCTAATGTACTGATTTGCTCATATACCTGAAATGCTGCTTTTTCCCATCTGCTTAATTATTTTCTCTTCACTACATTAATAAAAAATGCAATGTAAACAATAAAATGATACCTCGAGCGCCACGTTGTCTTTAGTTATTAATATTCGGAAAACAACGAAACCGAGTTCGTAAATAATAAAACATTCATCAAAATTAAAATAAAATTACAAGATACACTTACGTTTATTTAATATCCAATTGAAAGGATTATGTCAAAGAGGTCTTAAATCTATTCGTTAGTTACACAAAAAAATATCATTAAATAATTACCTTGGAACAGTTCTATTTTATTACCGCTTGTAACACATGAAACAGAATGGTGAACTTGGTGAGGTCATTATCTTGATAATTTATTCTTAATATATTGTGTCCATAAATTTAATGCATTTCTTTGAAGTTTAAGTATGTAAAACTTGCGTTGTAGAATGTAATCCAAATAATAGTTCCATTACAATTTAAAAAATAGCAAAATAGGGCAAAAGTAGTAAAATAGTGCCATTAAAGCCACAAAAAAATGGTGCCATATACATGTAAGTGCCTGGAACGAGCAAATGCTTTAGTTTTAAATATAATGAATTAGAAAATAACTTACTATCAAAATCTGATGGCACTAAATATAAAAAATTAGGTAATAACCATCATAACAATGCCTTCTGCTGTAACATTCAGCAGCAAGTGAAAAATATAGCGGCTTTCAGAATAGCTCCTCTAAGTGTTTCCCCCAAGAAGTTGTCACGCGTTGCGCGGATACAATGATCAGAATCCAATTTTTTTAAGAAAGGGAACTATAACTCTTTATGAAATATTACACCTAAAAAGATATGTTCTAGGAAATGCAAATTAAATTGCCTTTCTCAATTCTACATTTTAATAATTAAAAACTTTTCTAATATTACGCCAAATAAATGAACGATCTTAAATTAATGTATTATTTAATACAACCAAAAAAAAAGGTTGTTACACCTTGTATAGCAAGTCGAATGGCTGATGTATATAAAAAATTAAATTTACCGATCATTATTGCAAAGTATTTTGCACTCCTGGATGATATATATATATATATATATATATATATATATATATATATATATATATATATATATATATATATACATATATATACCGAGTGTTATGAGGCATAGTATCATTTCAATTACCGAATTAGTTTTATATTATAGATAGTTGCTCAATTATTAATTATAAAAAGCAATTTAAACTGAAATTAGTAGTGTAAATTAGTCCCTACTGAATCTCCGTCAGTTTAGCTTTGTGACCGTATCGCTTCTTATTAAAAGTAATAGTCTTTTATCCATCATTGATGACAAGCAAGTTTGTAAAAACGGAAAATGTGACATTTGTCTTTGTGCCAAACCACCTTCCCGCCCAAATGAACTATAATTTTAGGGATAACTTCAACCTCTGTATCGAACTCTAAAGGTTAGCTCCACGGTGGGTACCTGGTGGCGTAGAGGTTCAGCAGTGGCGCAAAGACGAGCTGGATCGTATTATTTCTTGGGGTGGCGCTCGAGGAATTCAGTTTAAACACTTGGAGAGTAGAGGCCGACATCCGCATTCGTCCCTAATGAGATTAGTTTTTTCGTTACCATAGTAGCCAGTTATTAGCACAAACTTCTGGCATTAATTTTATGGAATTCCGTGTAAATTATGATTGAATAAACGCACCGTACGATAAAATTTGCAAACGTTTGGTAGTCCGTGTAAAACCAAAGTATGGAAGTAAAGTTATCCACTTAAAAATAATTAATCCGAAATCAAATCCCTAATTTAAGTAATATATGCGTAAAAATAAATTCCTGTTAAATACTGGCAAGTAACCCCTAAAAATGTTATGTAATGAATTATGAAAGAAAAAAAAATTTAAATACCTTTTTATTTGAAATAAAGTAGTTTTCATAATAAACAAACCTAAAAAATTTAAAAAGTTTATGGCGTTGAATATGAATACGGCTTTTCTTTTATTATTTCTCAGTTAAAGTACGACGAATGTTAGGGAAAGATTTTGTATTATAATGCATACCTTGAGCGAAAAACCTACAAAAAAGCCTTCTATATTTATTTAATTTAGAAATTGATTAAACTCCAGCATTCAAATAATTAAGAATTGGTTTCCGACGAGTGTAATTAGTCAATACTCAATTAGCAAATAATTAAAACTTGCACCGTTCGTGCTGATTAATTGATTTATATTGTAAAAGTTGTATGCTAAGTGATAAAGATTTAACCATAAAGCACACCTCTGTGAATAAATTTTATTTAAAAGGTAAATCTCAAAGGTAATATTAACATATTTTTCTAGCCGTCAACGACTACCGGTAATAATTGTGATAACCATTGTAGTTTACGTATATTGTCAATACGCACTAAATGACTTTGAATCAATAGCGTTCAATATTAAACGATCTAATTAGAATGTAACTGTAAGATTATACAACAAAAATATGTCTGTTAATCTACCTGCTATTGTGTAAAATACACTGCATTGTAAACATTATATTTAAACGTTAACATATGTAAAGAATTAGGCAATTGACTTCTTTAATTTTTAGTTATAAGTTGACAGAATTATCCTTAATTAATACTTAAGCCGTTATGTAAACAATTTTTTTATGTATAAAGCGGTAATTTTATATCAATCCCTCCGTTGTGGCAATAATTCTAGCGTAATGATGTATGATATATCAAAAAATCAATAATTCTCTATTAAAGGCACTAATGTTAAGGTTACAGAATATACATTTAATAATTCGACGTGTGCAAATAGTAACATCGTAACTCGATTTTTGACGAATTTTGGATTTTCGACTATTCTGGTAAAACAAACTGTGCTCTTTTGAATAGAAGTGGCCCCAGGTTCATATTTCAAAAAATAAAATTTTTATTTAAAGAAAACTTTACATTGTAACTAAATTTTGAAAATCAGAAAATCGTAACTTTATATACGATTGCTATTTTATTGTAATTTAACATTCAAACGAATCATAACATTTTATCTATAGACACAACAAATGATGGAATTGTTTTGACAAGCGTATCATCGTAGTTGCAGATACGATGTTGTGCTATTGCACTTCCTTCTCAGATACGATGATTTTAAGTGTCAAATTTAGTAATTCTAACCTTAAAAACTGACGGCAAAGCAAACCAGAAATCGCCGGTGATTAACATCTCTTGAATTTCATTTTTATTATGGCTGAGTGCAATATGCAAGTGTAATATGAGTTTAAGAACGAGAATATTAATGAAGCTTGCTGGTAAGTAAAAATCCTTTTTGTGGGGCGTCTGCTTTAGTTTATTTTTATGGTTAGGATTTGTTAATATTTTTACAATGTATTGCAGAAAAAGCTTTTAATAACGAAGATGTATCGTCTGAGGACATTGAATGTGAAGACGAGTTGTAAGATGATGAGACTAACAGTTCGTCGTTTAACTACGAATCTGCAAGAAATCCTGGTCCTGGCATTCCTGGCGCTCATACTGGGTATTTAGAAGTAGATTGTTCTGAATTATTGAATTATAATAATAATTATCCTAATTATCAAAATGCCTCTGAAATTCCTGATGCGGAAGAATCAAACCATACTTTGACAGAATTACAAAATTGTTCACCAAATCTTCTTACTCATAATAATTACTGTAAGTACATTTATTTTCTTTTAGTTTTATAATCACTTTAGCACGCATTTTTAATATTAGCTCAATGTTCAGAAATTTGTTATCCTTCTGGTATTATGTTCAATGACTCAACAAACGTTGAAGGTCGTTATTTGGATCACAGGGAGTACACTGTTCCAAATGGAGATAAAAGCCCAGAAACCCGAAATTTAGATTTGTCTGTATCGCCATTGCAAAATATTCCTGTTCAGCCTTTAGAGATGTCATTTATTGGCACAGAACCTCCACAATAATTAAATATTAGTACCAGCAAAAATGGAGAGATTGTGGTAGCAGAGGCTAACAACAATTATAAGTTTTGTTATGAACGAATAAGTTCAAAGGTAAATATGTAATTAAATTAATTTTAATTACTTTAACTTACTATTTCACAGTTCAAAAAAATGTGATTAGAGTTTGTAAAACTTTTTTTTGAATGCGTTGGATATTACCGATATGTGGGTGCGTACAACTATGAGAAAGTTATCAAATTCCGGTATAGGTGTCGGAAGTCCTGATAATAGAGGACTGATTGTGAAGAATGGTAGCAAGAAGCTCCCAGATCAAATAATAAAAGGTATACGCCAGTATATTGATAGTTTTCCTCGTATGGAATCCCACTACATTCATAAAGATTCTGCTAAAGAGTATCTTCAGGTAGACATTCAATCACTCTCGCAAATGTATAGACTTTATTTGGAATTGAATAATGGTAAAAGTCACGTAGCCACTCTCAGTCAATATCGAGAAGTGTAAAACACAATTTAATATTGGGTTCTTTTTACCTAACAAAAACCAGTGTGAAGTGTGTGATAAATATGCAATTTCTACTGAGGAGGAAATAGAAGAAAAGAATCTGACAGTTATAAATAAACATAAGAAGAACAAAGGTGCAGTCCGAAAGCCGATAAGGAAAGAGCCAAGGAAGATAAAGAATTTACGGTCGCATACTATGATCTACAAAAAATATTAATAACATTTTACAAAGACGATAGCATATTCTTTTACAAATTAAAATAACTTTCAACTTCACAGTGTTTGATATTGGGAAATACCAAGGCAGCTGCTACGTATGGCATGAGACAGTAGCCAAAAGAGGAGCAAATGAGATCGGAAGTTGTGTTTTAGAATTCATTGAAGAAAAGTGTGCCAGTGGAACCAAGGAGTTTGTTTTCTACAGTGACAACTGCACAGGGCAAAACCGAAATTGCTTTATCTTTGCATTGTATTCATATGCCTCACTAAAATACAGCTATACAATTACTCACCGCTTCTTAGAGAAAGGTCACACACAATCAGAAGGTGATAGCATGCATGCTTTAATCGAAAGGTGCAAAAAAGGCAAGGTGATATACACCCCGGAACAATGGGTTATGCTAATCCGCTCAACCAAAGTATCAGATCCTCCATATTCCGTATATGAATTCTGCCAAAAGGATGTGTACGATTTGAAGTATCTCGTTAATACTAGAGACAATTGGGTAAAAACGGAAAGTGGAGAAAATATTAAATGGAAGGAGGTCAAGGAAATAAAAGTGGATAAGGAAATGATTTAATCACTAATAAGTAATAATAATAACAGTTTGAGAATCTGTCCTTTTGACACTAACAAATTTTTCTCCCCGATATAACTATCCCCATAACAGCAATGAAGAGTTATTGAAGTAGGTTCCTAAAATATTAGCGATTGAATATAAGTAGATACGATTATTTGCTTCCCAAATAATATAATGCATTTATCGTAACTGAAATACAATTCTAAACATCTTAAATATTGAATGCATAAGTTCGTAACTAGCATAAAATTTGCACTTTTTTTTATATTACCTGACTTTAAAAAAACTTAATTTAATGTCGGTGTAAAATTACGTAAAAATCTGTTTACATTTTTCCACAAAATCAACAAAAAACTTTAAACGTTCTACCGAAAAGTTTGTGATTTTGAGATACGGTGTTACTATTTGCACCCGTCGAATTGTCTCCCACCACTAATGAGACCGAGGTTATATTAGCAGGCTGCACAAATATTTCACCAGCTTACGTGTTTATACATTGAGCCTGTACGTACTGCAATAGTGTATACATTATGAGATAAAATACTATTTTAAAATGCCTGATTAAACTTACTTTAGTTGACACTTGCTCAAAAATTAATATTTAAAGTAATTTAAGTTAATCCTCGTAGTGACTAACCCTATCAATTCGCAGTCGTGCAAATTTCTCGACTGCGGTATCTCTTTGGATGGCGTCCGAGGCACTATTAATCTCCCCTGAAACCGACAGACCGCCGTCATTATTCCGCCCAGGAGTTGAGATACCAAACATCGTAAATAAATAAAAACAATATATACTTAACTTTTAAATCTAACAAAACACCGTTACCCCAAGAAATGAAAAATGCATGTAATTACAAGATGCAATTAAACATTTTTTAAATAAACTAATACCTCTAACAGGCGTCACTTGCAATTGACTATTACCCTTGCAGACACCGAGATCCAAGTTAATTGTACCTATATGTTTTATGCACACCTTTCCTTTGAAAATTTAACGTTTATGCGTGGCCCATCAACTATATTTGTAAAAATGAATTTAAATCCGAAACAATCCTATGGACATTGGATAGAGTTACATATATATTACTATATACAATTTCACATTATGAAAAGGAAAACTTTCATGACTAACGTTCAAAGTTAAAATACATAATTTTTTAAGCTTTAAGTTAGAAATCGCGTATTTAAAAGCAAATTTTAGAATTTATGAATTTTGTTCACATTAATATTTCTAATACTTTTCCACTTTTACTGACGAGGATATCTGCAATTGTTATTGAAACACGACTTATACCCAAAAAAAAAACAAGTATTTTGAATTCTCCTTATTTTTTATTTTTTCCTAGATAAAGCCAAAATTATTTAGTTTGGAATGTAATTAGAAACGTTTATGCCCTTTTGCATTAATATTATTTGAAATAATTCAGCATAATATTTTGTCTTACGATAAAAGATACATGTGCGTAGGTTAAAACTTTAAATATAGTATCTAAAGGTATTTACTAATTAAGTAATAAGAACGTTTTTATTGATCGCTTTGCATTACAGCGCAGCTAATTTAATAACAATCTGCTTAAAACTGATAGTAACGTCAATATTTCACAACGCTACAGTCGCAGTATTTGATTGTAATTGTTTATGCACGTCGTAAAAAAGTGGTAATAACAATCGTATGTTTCAATAATTGCTTTATCTTTTGCTGTATATTTAAGCTATAATAGAGTAGAGTTAAAAAGGATGCGTACAGGGTGGTCCAACCATGACGTTCCTGTACCTTATCTCGAAACCTGTGGCAATTAAATTGGAAGTAATGATTATTTTGTTTTTGAAATTTTTATGTGTACAGGGTGTTCAGTTTTGCTTGGACTGAAACCAACTTTTTTATTTTAAATGTAATACCCTATATATTACAGCATATTCGTATTCTGTACTAAATTTGGAATATTTAAAAAAACTAATTTACATTGTTCAAGCTGAATTGAATGTGAAATAATTTTGCATATCAATCAACGGATAGTTGCACTAATACTTTTTAGTAAATTTATTGCTTAATAATCTACAGGGTGTTGTGAATAATATGCCAAAAATTTCAATTTTCAAACATGTATATCTTATTTATTATATATTTTATTTTGTTATGATTCTACATGCGAATGTCTATCATTTAATATATAGGTATATGTCATATTTCGAAAATGTGTAGTTTTGTAGTTATTGACAGTTTTCTTGCTTACTTGTCATTAAATGTGATATTGAAATAGTAAAATTCAAAGTTTGCTGTATTTATCAAATGTGAATCTAGCATTATGTATGTTGACACTTGCAGGTGTATATATGTATAAAACACGATGGCATACAGTGTAAATGAACAATCGAATTTATATGAATGTTACATCAGAAAATATAAACCTCCATCTTTAGCATTAAAGGAGTACCGCAGATTGTATCCTTAAAATCGAGTACCGACTAAGACCATATTTTCAAGAATTCGAAGGGATCTCCAGAGTGGTGTAGTTATTAATAAGAAAAGAAACTTTACGAAATCAGTGCTGAACAACAACAAGCACTTGGATGTTCTTCTATACTTCCACGAAAATGATGAAAATTCTCAAAAAGATGCTTCTAAAGATATCCCAAATATTAGTAAAACAAGCATCCAGAGAACAATTAATAGTTACGATCCTTATAAATTTACTCCTACACAACAACTATCAACAGCAGATTTTGTAAGGACATTCAGTTTTTGCAACACTGTGGTGGATAAATTGTTTGAAAGTGATATTTTTCAGAAATCCTTTGGACTGACAAGGCGATCTTTAATACTACTGCTATATTCAATGGAAAAGATTCACATTATTGGTCTACAAGCAACAAGCACATATTAAAAACAATTCAACACCAGCGACATCAAAGTGCGTATGTATGGTGTGGGATTATTTGTGATCGTGTGATTGGGCCTATATTTTATAACAGAACTCTTAATGAACAAAGATTTTATGATTTATTGGTGAATGAAATACAACCCTTTATCGATGAATTACCAAATCACATAAGAGAAAATGTTGTATACCAGCAGACTAAAGCACCTTACCATACTGTAGCCCAATCGTCCAATACTTAAATAATACTTTTGATATTTGGATAAGCAAAAACGACACTATAGTCTGGCCTTCTCAAAGTCCAGACCTAACACCTTATGATAATTTTGTGGAGGTATATAAAGGAGCAAGTTTACAAAGATGTGATAACGTGGACAAATTGAAAAGAAGAATACAAGTCATCCAAAATATAACTAGGTGTAAGAAACACTAATAGTAGACTTCAAACTGTATATATGACATGCATATTAATGGGAGGCGGTTATGTTGAAAATTTGTTATGAAAATTAGATTAGTTATGTTCTCTTATTATTAATGGTTTTGTTAGCATATTGTTCCTATCTTATTGTACTTCACATTTGGTATACTTCTATAAGCATCCCTGCCATGCAACAACTATCATCAAAATCTGCTGCTGATAGTTGTTGCATAAGAGTAAATTTACAGGGATCGTAACTATTCATTGTTAATGTTATCTGGATACTTGTTTTACTTATATTTGGTATATCTCTAGAAGCATCTCTTTGAGAATATTCGTCATATTCGTGGAAGTATAGAAGAACATCCAATTGCTTGTCGGCATTCAGCACTTATTTAGTATGGTTTCTTTTCTTATTAAAGATTACACCACTCTGGAAATCCCTTTGAATTCTTGAAAATATTTTCTTAATCGGTACTCGACTTTGAGGATACTATCTGCGGTACTCCCTTAATGCTAAAGATGGAGATTTATTATTTCTGTGGTACATTTACTTTTTTCAAAAAAAAAATGTACTTTAAATCAGGGACGTGATTTTATTTGTTTTTAGCACATTTTTTGTGGATGGTACCTATTCCGCATTGAAGAGTTCATGTCTTTAATATCAAATAACGTCAAATTAATTATTCAATTAATATTAAATGTTAATACTCTGATTGTTACATTATTCATTTCAATATTACATTTAAAAGCAAGGAAGCTAGAAAATTGTCAATAACTTCAAAGCTACACATTTTCGAAACGACATATATACAGCAAAAAAATGGGGTCAAGTTGAATTTCCCGCAAATTTGAAATTGTACACAGTTGGTAGGACTGCGTCATTTCCTTTATATTATATATGGGCATAGCATTTATAGGGGTTACAAAGTACATATTTCAATATTCTAATTAAACTTTATTTCATAAAACGAAATTCCATTTTTTTTAAATACTTGGTTTTAATGTAATTTAACCCAAAAAACTTGTGTATTTTTCACTCTAACAGGGCCTCTATTGTATTGTCAAAATCAGATGTACAAAAATAAATTAGGACTAGATACAAAGTCAAATGTGATTGTTAAATAAAAAAATATAGTGTAGCTAAATTCCTATTTAACACGTTGAACGCCATATGAAGCAAGTGTGCTTTGCACCTCTTTTTGCTAAGCCCCGCCACGTATGCTTCGCATGTAGATTTTTACTTAGAGCTCCGTTGCTCGCATTTGCTTCACGTTACAATAGAAACCTTATGGGAACTAAATGTCAGTGGCCTACCGAACAAACACAATTTATGATCCCGTGAAAATTTTTGAAGTTTTGATGGACATAGATTTCAAATTTTTTGTATTTTGTACGTAATATTGGGTACATATTTCAATTTTTTAGTAGTCTACTACCTATCTAACTACTGATAATTTAGTATAAGTAATAGTAATAATGTTTTATAATGATTTTCCTAATACATGACAAAAAGCTAAAAATGTCAAATATATACTAATGCTGATAACAGTAATTTCATTTACAATAGTGCGAGTAACTGATTTTCATTAGAAATGAGTAATTAATTACAAAGAAATCATACGTTTAGAAAAAAAAATAAAATCAAGTAGAATACATCCAAAATAATAATTATAATACATTTATGTTATTTTACAAAGAAAAAAAAACAAAAACACTTTTTATAATGTACAAGTATGAACGGAGGTAAAACAGGATATGCAGTAAAACTTATTACACTGAATACACTTGTAACGTGAATGAGTTGCTTTTGAAGATGCGTATTTTCTACGATGTTGTTCAGACATATTTTTGTAACAAACATCTGCGACGACTGCTACTCTCCACTTCTTGAATGAAATGTCGTTCTTGTAAAGGGACATTTTCTTTTTCGGATATTTGAAGAAAATGTTTGACGAGCTCTTCTCTAAATTTCGTTATACTCATTTTACTTGTAGTAACTCGTCTAAATAATATATAGGTGTTGATAACGGTCGACCCCAAAAGAACCTCTATGGCAATTTTCCGGTACCACTTGATAGTACGCCTTAAACAAGAAGCATAGGCTTTGAGCTGATCGAATAGATTGATAAAACTTTTATTTTCATTATACTCCGTCACAACTTCTGGCTTATCTCTTTCAGTTTCACGTTTTGACTTCACGGAAACCATATTATCTTTATGTTTTGTTGTTATCATCAAAACCTTTCGTGTATCATGCCATTTTAGAACGACCACCCCTGTGTCACTTTCCCTGGCAATCACTTCCCCTTTTTTTAACTTCTTAGTAACAACATCTTTAGGGTTTAATTTTCGATTCTTCCTGAGAGTTCCAACCAGATGAGTCTGTCGATCTAACAATTTATGGGCTAGCTCAAGGCTGGTGTAGTAATTATCAACAAATATTGTACGCCCACTGTCCAACAAATTAGAACAAAGTCCCATAACAATTTGTGTTGGTACGCTGTCTTCTGAATTACCTTTTTCGTTACCACAATATATTCTAAAATTGTAGGTAAAGCCTTGTTCAAGACAGAGTTTGAAAAATTTTACACCAAACTTGTGCCTCTTATTTTTTATGTACTGCAAAAATGCCAGACGTCCTCGAAACGGCACTAGTGTTTCATCTACGCAGATGTTACGAGAGGGTATAACAGAACTCTGAAATTTTTGACTCATATACTCTACAAGCGGCTTAATTTTGTAAAGTATATTGGAAATGTCTGCTCTTTCATTATTACAAAAATGCCAATTTGCCAAAAGAAGCTCAAATCGGTTCCTTGACATGACTGGTTTTATCTCGTTAGAATAGAGAGCATTACTACTCCAGTAACATGAAAATTACGGCATCTGAACCAATCCCATCCACATCAAAAGTCCCAAAAATATTTTCATTTCTTGAATGTTTGGGACCATTAGATTTAGGTTTTCATCTACAAATAGCAAAAAAAAATTTATCGGTTGCTTATCGCTCATATCTTGAATATTATTGTGTAATTCCATGCTTTCTGAATAAGCAGGAAAATTTTTCAATTTATCACCGGTTACCTCGCTCCAATTCAATTGATTCAATTCATCAACTACTGATTCATCAGACGAAGAATCGATATGCCAATGAAAGCCTCTTATTACATCCTCAATTGTTTGATCAACGTTAGTAGAAGCAGATTAAATATTTGTAATCGCATCTACTTGAGTAACATTACTATTATTAGATGATGTACCCCGTTCATCCGGATGTATGGTTTTACGCAATTGTTCTTTTCTCTTTTTCTGTACAGGAGAATAATGAGACTCTGAAGACTCACCGGAACTGTTATCTGCGACATAACTATCTGAAGAGCACTCAAAAGGTTCTTCCTCGGACATTATTTCATCCATTAGCGCTTCTAAACGTGTAGTTGCTTTTTCATAATTTGCCATTGCCACACTACTAAACAATAATTTCACTTTAGTAATTTCTTTTTACAATATACGACTCACAGTAAGCCACAAAAACAAAACAAATGATATCATTTATGTGCGTTTTGTTGGCACGAACCCGATAAAATGCTGAATACTCGAAAGTCGATGCCAGAATGGTGCCAATAAAATAAACTGATAAACTAGGTGCATTTGTTGATACGATTAGGATACTGAGCTGAATGAAAACAATGAGTACGCGACTTAAATGGTGCCAATAAAACGAATTTCCTGTGAAGCATGTACGCTTCACGTGGCCCTAGCATAAATATTTTGTGTAGTAGGCCGCACGACGCACACTTGCTTCGCACATCAAACTCATGTTTGCAAAATAAAAAAATGCCTATTGTTTGCGGCGAATCATTATTTATCACATTTCTTATGGTTTTTAACAAAAAAAATGTGTGTCCGCAGGGGTATGAAAAAATCTTAACATTGTGTTCAACGTGTTAAACATGTTTATAGTATGTATAAATTTAGACAAAAAACTACAGTAAAAGTTCAAAATGGCGGCCATCATTGGCTAAACACAAATTTACTCGTCTTTTCTTATTTTTTTATAAAGCTACCAAAGTATTTCCATACATGTTTTGAACTTCCCTAATAATTGCTTCTTGTAATTCTTCTAAAGTATGTAAATGGTTTTGAAACACTTTATTTTTCAAATGTCCAAATAAAAAGAAATGTAAAGGCGTCAAATCAGGCAAACGTACTGGCCAAATTCCTCTGCTGATTAGTCTTCTAATCAAAAAATTGTTGTAAAAAAACTATGCTTGCATTAGCAACATGTGGCGGTGCATTGTCCTGCTGAAATACTCATTTCTGATTTCATCATCATGCAACTCTTCTATGAATGGTTGCAACATGTGTTCGACAACGTTCAGCATTTATTGTATCATTAAAAAAATATGGTCCAATTATCCTATGTCTTGACAGTGCAATCCAGACTCCTATTTTCAATGGGTAAAGATTGTGTTCAACAAAATTGTGTGGATTGTCAGCTGCCCAACGCCGAAAATTTTGATTATTTATGTAACCAGACAAGTGAAACCATGCCTAATCCGACATAAATGTCAAATTTAGAACATCATCGTTGTTCAGATTATTGTGGAACCATTCACAGTATTGTAAACAGTGACCATGATCAGCAGGTAACAATTGTTGTACAGCTGTCACTTTGTAAGGGTACATATGCAAATTCACTTTCAATGCTCTGCGACAAGTAGAATAAGCCACACCTGCAAAACAGATCGATTACGTTGTTAAACGAACATAAATTTAAAGAACATAAATATTAACTTAAACACTCAATTTGTGGGCATTAATAATTATTGTAATTTGTTTTTAGTAATAAAATACTAAAATTTAGAAGTGTAAGAAACTCACCTAATCGTGCACTTAATTTTCTCAACAATTTGGTAGGACTTCGTTCTATTCGTTGTAAATCATTTACAGTTTCTTCAGTTGACTTGTGGTCGGCCAGTTGACTTCTTCTTACGGATACAATTATGAGCATCAAAATGTGGAACAATTCTATGCTTCTCTTTCACAAATGTTTTGTATGGTATATGAACATTGGGAAATGCTTCATCAAATAGTTGTCGGCATGACTGCAGCGAACAGGTCCAGCTTCCATCTTCGTTACGCGTACCACTTCGATAATGAGCTTTTAAAATAACAGCCTTTTGCTCCTGGGATAAAGGCATTTTCTATTGTTAATAAAATACAAAAATTACACATCATAACCTCAATTTTATGTTTACTCTTACCTTATTGAAAACACAACAAAGCTGTTTTTTCTGAAAAGAACAGTTCTTGATTAATTTATTTAGGCAGATAAAATAGAATGAATAGAGATAATTTACAAAATTCGTAAGCGACGTGCCGGCAATGAATTACAGATATCAACAAATATTTTACATGGTGACCAATTGAAGAAATTCAAAACTATCAAATTATGTGGCGCGAAATTCAACTTGACCCCATTCTTTTTTGGCTCACGCTGTACATTAAATGATAGGTATTCGCATGTGGAATCATAATAAAATAAAATGTACAAGTTGTTCTATTTAAAATAAATAAGATATTCATGTTTTAAAATTGACATGTTTGGCGTATTATTACAGTACCCTGTAGATTATTAAGCAATAAATTTACTAAAAAGTATGAGTACAACTATCCGTTGATTGATATGTAAAATTATCACATTTAATTCATCTTCAACAATGTAAATTAGTTTTTTTTTAAATACTGCATTTTCACAAAAAAAAGTTTAAACAATATATACTCAAAAACTATAAGGAATTTTGGTATACATATATGTATTAATAAAAAATATTCCAAATTTAGTACAAAATACGAATATGCTATAATATATAGCGTATTACATTTAAAATAAAAAAGTTGGTTTCAATCCAAGCAAAACTGAACACCCTGTACACACAAAAACAAGAAATTTATTACTTCCATTTAACTTTTGTATTTAACTTTTACCTCACAATATGAAAGTATTGGGAGGTATTGTAATCGGTCGGGGAACTTTCGAGTGCAGAACTTGAGTTTTTGTGAATTATGGCAAAATTGAAAATAGATAGAAAGTAGATCCCAGCGTATTATTAAAAAGGATTAAATTTCCTTTAAAATGAGCTATAATACTTAAAAATTGCTTTACCGTAAGTTGGAAAAAAAGAGGTTCAAACATGAAAGTTTCAAAATGTATGTCTATCTGTCTGTATGTGTTCCAGAGCGATAGCGTTCACAAAGATAATCCGATCGTCATGAAATTTGGTACTCAGGTTCGGATCCATGAGTAGACGAATGATGAGCTTTTGAGCAAAATCTGGCCAGTCAAAATGGAATTCCAGATTTCGACTATTACAGAGTGTATAAATACGAAAGGCTATTCGTAGCAAACCGGCACGTCTTTACGTAGGCAACTAAGTGAATCATCGTAGAATATCTACCAAGTTTTTCGTTTGTTCGTGAACTCCTCCGGTAGCGCAATGGCAGCGCGTTTGGTTGATGTCCCTTCGTCTCGGGTTCAAGACTCATACTGTACGAGGTTTTTTTATCTTATCTTATTAGACGTGTTAAAGCATTTCTGGCCATTTGAAATGATTTTTGAAGAAAAAAATGTTGGCCCTTTGTTAAAAAATTTTCGAGATTTTTTTTCATTTTTATACGTTTTGAGCCATTTATGACCATTTAACATGATTTTTGGGAAAAAACTTTTCACCCTTTGCTAAAAAACGTTCAACATTTTTTTTTGCATTTTTCCACGTTTTGAGACATTTCCAACCATTTCAGATTTAAAAAAAAAAATTTTTTTTGGCCGTTTGGTCAAAATATTTTTTGCATTTTTACACGTTATGATAAATTTTAAAATTACAGAATTCTAATTACTTTTTTTTATTACTAAGCAGAATTTATGTCATTTAGGAATTATGTAAACAACTGTTGTTTTCGCAACAACGAAAGTTAGCTATGGAATAAATGTAAAAATGATAACCGCGTCAATAGAAACCTATGGGTAACAAGTGGATTTATATGTTTATAAAAATTGTACGTTTATGCACATATTTACACGTTTTCAATTTAAGAACTAAATAAATGTATACTGGGTGATTACGATTATTTAGTTTCTCTGATCAACTTTTTCGATCGTGATCATTTTTGTTTAGTACGTCAAGCTTTATAGGTATTATTTAAATAATAAGTTAAATTTAAGATAATGTGTCTCAGTCGTCAAATTTAATTGTTTCTGTCGAAGTATTACGATTTTTTTAATAAAACAATTTAACAATTTAATGATATGAAAAGACTACAAAATTTCTAGTAGCAAAAAAAAACAGAGTACGCAAGTTATAAAACACATCACATTCTTTCAATTTTACTTGTGCTTGTTTAAATTATCAATTATATTGTAATGTGAGGTCACGTGTTGCACACATCAGATTTTTTTCTGTAACTGCCACATGTTTCAGGATAAGGTACAGGGTCATCCTGGTTGGATCACCCTGTACATAAAGCGCATGATACCAACCTAGCTTAGTGGTAGGGTAGTGATTCCTGTTTAAAACTAATAGGGAACTCGTTGGCATTCAAAAAATCTAACATAGGTAATAAAAGTCTCACAAAATCGTCAACGCCATGAACAAAATTAAATAGTCCGCATAGAAACAAACTTACACATTCACCAAATACTCCACATCCAGTGCTCTAACCCTCACTTCACTTATCTTAATTTTTTTTGACAAAACCTGTAAACTTACATGAAAATTGCTATCAAAAGGTCGTCGCAAATTGTTATAATAATTTGCGAAATGCGCTCACTTCTAAGCTTTAAGCTTTCTCAATAAACCTGAAATTTCGTTAACTCAAAAACTTCATCATTAAATTAGCCTCAAAACTCAAAACATTAATTGCATTGCCGTTACCTTTACTTGTTAGAATTAACCTAAGATGAAAATATTTGACTATTTAAAGAATTGTGTTAAGAGTTAAACTCGTAAAAGGTAAAATTCATAGGAACGCGACTGTTGTTGCAGATAAAGAGGACAAATGGTTGCGCGCACAATTTAAAGTAACAAAATTTATTTATGTTTAAACGTAGAGTAATTTGTTAAATAATGATTGAAATTTCAGAATTTTGCAGAAAAACGTAAAGCCTATTCGTGGTTTAGTTATTGTTTCAATATAAAGTTAAATCAATACGACGACATAAATTGGTGTTTCGGGAATATTTCTTAATTTTCCTTCAGTAGGTAAACTATATGTCGACTCTACAGGTTTACAACGCATTACGTAGACGTTTTCATGTTCATGTAATCGATATAGTTTTCAAATTCTAAGTTTTTACCAAATAAACCTCTGAATTATTAATACGACGAAACTTAAGTAATTAAGAAATAAGCCTTCTTTCATTCAATTTAATATTGATTAGTAGAATTTGTTGGTAAAATTTAAGGTCCCTTGAGACTTTTTATTTTAGCGATCGAGAGCCCACCGATAGTGTTTGGATTTTGTCACCTTCTAAATAAAATGTATGGATTGATTTCAAATTTAGTGCAAAATTAGTATTTTCGACCACGTGAACTTTCAGCTACGAAAGTTTTTTGGCATTACCTAATTTGATTTTAAAGCGCACATGATGTAAAAGTCTAATATCAAATCCTACACATAAGCGTTGTTTTCGATTACTTAACTCCGAATAATGCTTAGTAACGTACTTAACTGTTATTTATAGTTTCATAATCATTGGGACAAATAAATAAATCAGTTATGAGTTTTTAGTAATTAGTGACGGAAATTGTTTTGTAAATTATAAAAACACTTTCGATATAAAAAGTTTGTCTTAGACAGACTGTGGCGTCGCAGTTATTTAAAACAAATGGATTAAGAGTGAAAGGCTTCTCGCACAACGTATACTTGGTTTTAAACAATTAAACATTTGGAAAGCTTGAAATAAGTAAAACTTTAGCAAGCTTCCACTCTAAATTCATTTGAATTAGAATCGCTTATTATTTTTTACTGGCGCACTGACTAGTTATTTATGGTTCGTTAGAGAAGGTTTGATTAAAATTACGTTTTTGTTAAACCTCTCTCTAACTGATATATCGTTACATCAATTTGGTTTTATATATAATTAGCGGATAGTATTTTGAAATGCCTAAAGGTTTTCGACTTATTTTCCAAAAACGATTTTCAAAATTCAACTTTGAGGGCCTGACACACTTTGTAGCCATAGATTTTAGAGAAAAATTTGATCTGACTTTTCGTCTTCAATTTATGTGTAGAATATACATTTGAAGCAATACTAATGTGAATGGATACAACACTCGCGGAAACTTAAAATATAACACAGATATATATATATATATATATATATATATATATATATATATATGAAACACTGTTGTTTATCCGGACGTTGTCTCGCGTCTGCTAGTGATGTTTCTGACTCCTGCCAGTACAAAAACGACGTTTCGGCAAAGTCTCATTTGCCATTTTCAAGTTTTCTCCTTCTCCAACTGATTTGTTCGGCTCCGTGTTACTCGAATCGAACTAAGGTCCTGCTGTCCTGTATCCTGTTTATATTCGGTGTTGTGTACTTTCACTGCTTTCACTGTTTTCCCTGCTTTCACTTTCCCTTCTTTCTCTTTCTCGGTGTTGGATGGTGCTGCTGTGCATGATGTTGGTATGGATGGTTCTGGTTCGGGTGATCGTTTCCTTATGTGACGATGTTCTGCTAGTGTTATCTTCCATGTCTTTGGGAATCGTCTCGTGTGTTAAGGTTCTGTTCCCGTTTCTCAATCTCGATCGCCTCTCGAATAGTTCTTTTTGCCGCATGAGTAATGCTGGCTATCATCTTTGTGTTTTCAAAAGCGATGTTGTGTGATGTTCTACTGGCGTGTTGGGCTAACGATGATCTAGCTATATTCTTCTCGACACCATTCTTGTGTTCCTCTCGTCGAACGTTGATCCGTCTGTTTGTTTGTCCTATGTACACCTTGTCACATGTAGCTATATTCTTCTCGACACCATTCTTGTGTTACTCTCGTTGAACGTTGATCCGTCTGTTTGTTTGTCCTATGTACACCTTGTCACATGTGCCGCAGGGGATGCTGTAGACTCCTTGGTCCTCCAAGTCGATTTTGGTTTTAGGTGTTGGGAGCACTAATGATATTTTTCTGTCCGTGTTGAATGTTGTCTTTATGTTGTGTTTGCTGAGGATTTTTGCAATCTTGTCTGTCGTTCCCTTTACATAAGGAAGTGTGGCCTTGGCTTTTGGTGGTTCCTCCTCTTCTGTGGGTTTCGTATTTCTTGGTCTTGACGCGTTCCGGATGTTGCTCATTGTGAATCCATTTTGTAGTAGAGCTGTTGTGAGAGTTGCCATCTCCTCTTTCTTGTGAGTGGAATCCGTGAGTCTTATTGATTTCGTTACCAGTGTCTTTACAACCGACTGCAACTACGAAGGATGATGGTGTGAGTAGGCGTTGAGATATCTATTGGTGTGCGTCGATTTTCTGTATACTGTGTGGCCAAGGTACCCATTCTTCTTCTTGTAGATCAGTACGTCCAGGAATGGTAGCTGCTTGTCCTCCCCTACTTCCATGGTGAATTTGATCTTATTGGGGGCGCTGTTTATGTTCTAAGAACTTATCGAGCTGTTCTCTTCCGTGCGGCCATATGACGAAGGTGTCATCAACGTACCTTAACCATAGTTTCGGTTTGAGGCTGGCGGTGTTTAGAATTTCCATTTCCAACTCCTGCATGAATAAGTTGGTTATAACAGGTGATAGTGGTGATCCCATTGGTGCTCCATCTACGTGTTTGTACCATTATCCTTCGTAGATGAAGTAAGTGTTCCTCAGGCAGTGTTCCGTTAATATCAGGATGTCTTACGATATTTGATACTTTTTCTGGATGATTTCTAGTGACTCGTTGATCGGAATGTTTGTAAATACTGACACGACGTCAAAACTTACTAGTAAGTGATACTGGTTCACTTTCTCGTCTTTTAGTATCTCGAGGAAGTGAGTGGAGTTCTTGACTTATGATTCCGCTCGTTCTGCATGTGGTTGAAGTTGTTGAGCCAGATATTTTGCCAGTTGTTGTAGCGGTGACCCAATTGAGCTGACGATGGGTCTCAATGGTGTGCCTTTCTTGTGAATTTTCGGTAGCCCATATAGTTTCGGACATTTCGAAGATTTTTCCCGTGGTATTAGTACAAGTTGTTTCTCCTTGCTGATCTTGCTGTCCTTGACTTTGGTCTTGGTGGTTTTCTCCAGGTAGGTTGTGGGATCCGTCTTTATCTGCCGGCTCTTGTAACAGTTGTCGGATCTTAGTGTCGTGGTTTTCTTTGTCCATTATCACCGTGGCGTTCCCTTTGTCGGCTGTGAGGATGATGATATCCTTGTTGGATTTTAGGTTTCGTAGCGCGTGCAGCTCGTTTTTCGGTAGATTGCTCCTTGGCGTACGTGCTTTCCTCAGTACCTGAGAAACGTCCTGTCGTATTGATTCGGCTGCGTCTTTCTCGAGTTTTGCGATGGATGACTCCACTCCACATATGATTTCTTCCACAGGAATTCGTTGAGGTGCGATCGCAAAATTGAAGCCTTTGCTGAGAACGCTTCTTGATGCTTCGTCTAGTTGATATTTGGAGATGTTGTGAACCACCTTGTTCGCGTCTAAAGCTGTGGGTTTTTTACCATTCCGAAGAAGAGGAGGAACCACCAAGAGCCAAGGTCACACTTCCTTATGTAAAGAGAACGACAGACAAGATTGCAAAAATCCTCAGCAAACACAACATAAAGACAACATTCAACACGGACAGAAAAATATCATTAGTGCTCCCAACACCTAAAACCAAAATCGACTTGGAGGGCCAAGGAGTCTACAGCATCCCCTGCGGGACATGTCACAAGGTGTACATAGGACAAAAAAACAGACGTATCAACGTTCGACGAGAGGAACACAAGAATGGTGTCGAGAAGAATATAGCTAGATCATCGTTAGCCCAACACGCCAGTAGAACATCACACAACATCGCTTTTGAAAACACAAAGATGATAGCCAGCATTACTCATGCGGCAAAAAGAACTATTCGAGAGGCGATCGAGATTGAGAAACGGGAACAGAACCTTAACACACGAGACGGTTCCCAAAGACTGCCTATTACATGGAAGATAACACTAGCAGAACATCGTCACACAAGGAAACGATCACCCGAACCAGAACCATCCATACCAACATCATGCACAGCAACACCATCCAACACCGAGAAAGAGAAAGAAGGGAAAGTGAAAGCAGGGAAAACAGTGAAAGCAGTGAATGTACACAACACCAAATATAAACAGGAGACAGGACAGCAGGACCTCAGTTCGATTCGAGTGACACGGAGTCGAACAAATCAGTTGGAGAAGGAGAAAACTTGAAAATGGCAAATGAGACTTTGCCGAAACGTCGTTTTTGTACTACACTCGCGGAAACCTAAAATCAACCATATATATATATATATATATATATATATATATATATATATATATATATATATATAGAAGATAACACTACAGAGGGGACTAAAACTCAATATGTCACGTTACCTTATATTCCATGCTTAACTCCAAAATTAGTACATATTTTCCAAAACCTTAAAGACATAAAGATAGCCACCAGAAACATTAAAACTGTATCACTGTTATACACTAAAACTAAAACTCCACTTAAAATTCTGGAAAAATCCAACGTGATATATTCGGTACCGTGCTCGAGCTGTAATAATGTATACATAGGCCAAACATCGAGATGTCTGTCGGGTAGGATCACCTCACATAAAAGTGATGTCAAGCGTAAGGTTTTGTCCTGTGCCTTAGCCGAACATTCCATAAATGAACATCATTCTTTTGATTATAATAACGTTATAATTCTAGAAACTGAGGCTAATTATCAGAAACGTATTTTTTTAGAAGTGGTACATATAAACCAGAATCAGACCGTCAATAAAAAATCAGACATAAAAAATTTGAGTAATATTTACAGTCACATTCTTACGTTTGATAATAAATAATATTTAGTAGTCAACTCTTTACGTTTTTTATGTTTATTTGTGGTCTGTATAGGAGCAAAAATAAAATTGTAGTATAGGCTGGTTTGTTATATATAGTTGGGTTATTGTTAAAGATTGATTATTTTCCTGTTTTGAGATTGTTCACATACTATCTGTTCATATCTTAGCATGATTATTTTTGTAAACAAATTTGTTAAATGTTTGTAATATACATTTTACATTAACCTTATATTAGATTTGGTGTAGTTTTAAATTAACGACAAGTCATTGTAATAAGTGATTTCTAGTTTATTAATGTTTTAATTGTGAAATTGTTGTAGTAATGCAATTGTATTTGGAAGTTGTACATTGGTTCACTTACATCTACTTTAATAGGTTGTTTTATGGTTCTTGAATCTTAGTATATTTTAATATAAAAAACTTTTAATTGCTGATCTCTCTGGGTAGAAGAAAAATTTCAATGCTGCTTTATTTATTAGTCTCACGACATGTAAGTTCTTTAAAAATGTTTAGTATTACTGGCATGTTCCTATGTAACAATTTTCAGTTGTCTTGAAAATGAGAATAAACCTTCTCGAAAGCTCGGCACATATCAAAGAGTCTGCTTAACCCTGGCCTAACTAAACCTACATAAATTGACTGCCTCCTCAACAAACTAGTATTATTAATTACTATCAGTCAATAGTACCTACTCTTTGGGTATATATATATATATATATATATATATATATATATATATATATATATTGTAATGTTTGATTGATTAAATGATTAAATAATCGAATATGGGGATAGGGATCAATTAGTTAGGAAAATAAATTTAATTTTTGAGATGTAATTATTTGCATTACACTTTATAAAATTATCACAAATGTATAAGAATGAGTCTGAATATAATTTACTTCCAACGCATGCGTTGTAACGTTATTGAATGAAGTGAACAATGTCAAAATTGTCAAATAATGATTTGGAAATTTACTGTTTACGTCCACAATTAAATTTAGAATATGAAAATAATTTAAAATTTTGTTTCCTTTACAGGTGTTTATACAAGTATTGTTTGAAATTCTAAACCAATACATATACCTAATAAATAATAATTTGCAGGAATTTTAACACAACAATGTCCACAATAAATAGGGTTATAAAAAAAAATGTGACTCGCATATACTGTTCCCAATGCAAATTGATGTCTTCGAGTTGTTCCAATTTGATGCAGGCACTTTCCACTTGATTCCAGCTGTTACCATACACCCATATGCTGCTGACCGGTACTCGGGTTGTCGATGACACCAACTTCCAAAAACTAATAATGTTTCCTTCCAAATCGGCAACACTCCAGTCACTTATTTTATCTTGGTAAAAAATTTTTATTTAAATAAATTAAAGCTTATTGATTGGTATCGTTTAAAAAAAATGTTTAAATGTTGTCCAAAATTTTGTTATAATTTCACTTTTATTTTTAGATGCCGGATCAAATTTAAATTATTTAGAAGAAATTGTACCCAGAAATAAAACACAAATAACCAAATAAATGTGATTTTAATTTGGTAGAATGGGATCAAATCACGTTTGATAACACGAAAACTTTTAACAAAATCGTAACACAAATTAAATCGTAAAAATATTTTCCGAAAACTAACAGGTATCGGAGACCGAATTATATAATTTAATCGCCGGTATAAAAACAATTGCTCTCGAATATTTTCTTCGTTAATTATAACTTTCTTTACGATAATTAAATCAGGTTATGAAAACTTACTTATTACACAAATGCACAACACTGCTTTAACCTTTTTTTAAGATTTGAACAAATTCTAGAGAGAGCTTAGCACTTCCAGGGCAATTCCTTTTATACCTTTTTGGTTGTTACTAAAAATTCAATTTTTTTTGAGCCATTTTACCTATGTAACTAAGGCTCTGATTGGTTGACCCATTTTAAAATTTGGACTAAAATAGAAATTTGGCCATAACTTTCTTATATATTAACGGATCTAAAAACTAACAACAGAAATGAAAACTACATAAAATTTCGAACAAAAAGACACCTAACAAGCTATGGTTCCTAGAAATAATATGCGAAATCACTTAATCTAACTTGAATTTGCTTATAACTACCTAAACTTACAAGCTACACTTAATCTAATTACATAAACGGAATCCTGGGAAAATTTTACATAAGAACACACACTTTTTGAGTTAGAAATCTCGAATTTAAAGAAATTTTATGTGTATGTAAAAATATTCTAAATTCACCTCATATTTGACGAAATTTTGCGGTGAAATGCAATGTATCCTTTTAAAAACTGTGAGATACTGAGAAAGAACTCCTATTAATTACTTTAAGAGCATAATTTAAGCCTAATAATATAAAAAAACTATAAATTTATGCAAAAAAACCTAGAAATTATAACATAACCAAACTTAAATCTAAAATAGTAAATAACTTATATTTAAAAATGTTTTTATCACTCAAAATGTTATGTTAGAGGTTTGTAATACTTGTCTTTATTATATTCACTGTTCATTTCTAATGCATTGTCATATAGTGTTGCATTAAAAAAAAATCCCTTCGTCTAACACACTTACTGGAATTTTCATTATAAAAATCTATATAACTATGAATGTCTTTATGTTAAACTGTTCTATGCATTGTTCTTGATGTTAAACTTATATCACAATGTTTGTCACAGAGTTGCTTCCAGAAATATGTGAGAAAAATGTCTAATATGTCCATATTATAACCCTTTTATGAAATTTTCACATTTCCTGCATTCTAAAACTATTTACACAATATCCCTAATATAATCCTAACTATACAATTTATGTTTAAATACCTGTAAAATGTTCACTTGCCAAAATACCCTCGAAAAATTGACTTTTATTGAAATAAAGGAAATACTAAATTGACTTTACGAAAATAAGTGTATTTAACATTCTTGACATTTTTGTTGGCAGCACAATGCTTTTTATGATGAAACCAAACTGTATAAATAATATTCAGACTATTTTGTACAAAACAAATCTACTTTAAACACATCGTGAACCAGATTTCTATCAAACAATGTCTCGCATATGTATCGAGCTTGAAATCACCCCTTTTTATAACTAAATTAACATTTAAACTGTCCGATCCTTCTTTTACTTCTTTCTGAACATCTCAATATATATATATATATATATATATATATATATATATATATACATCCTTTGTTATATTAACTTCTTGTTCTTCTGTTTTCTCTTTTCCAATTCCATGTTTATTTAGTAATAATCTGCCATATCTTAGCATTTGGAGAATGAATTCGTAAACAGTATTGTGTTATATAATCTATTCGCTTTTTTGTGTCGTATAAGATGTTAGCTAATCTTACATTCTTATTTACTAACTTTATAATCATAATTTATATTTATTGTTCTAATATCCATTGAATTCTCAGGTCTCTTCAATAATTCTACGGTATATGGATCACCTGTAGTACTACCAGAACTATCTGTATCTTCTGTTTTACTATTTTGCGCTCTAACTTGACTTGTTGTTACGAACATATTAGTTAATTTTATATCATCTAGCTCTAATTATATTTGTGATAATTCATCCGCTTTACGTTTTCTTTACTCTTTACATTATGAATTGTAAGATCATATAGCTCTAAAACTAATCAGAATTGAATTAATCTGGACGATAAACCCTCATTGTGAATAAGTATTTAATGGTTTATGATCCTCAAAATATCCAGATTTCTGCCCGGATAAATATGGTCTAAGTAATTCCTAACAATCCTGTTTCAATCGTTGTATTGTTTAATTGTGCTTTATTTAACGTCCGTATGTGCATATACTATCAGTTTGTTGTTACTATTACTCAGAACGGTTCCCATTTTATATTCGCCTGCATCCGTTTTTAAAAAAAATTACTGTCTACTTTAAAATTTGGAGACTAAAACTGGTGGTTTAAAATATCGAATGATTCTTGACATGATGCATTCTACTTAAACTGTGTATTTTGCGTATTTTTTAATGGATTTTTAGCTTTTTTAATTTTAAATTTGAAGTGAAATGTCGAAAATAATTTAAAAAAGTTACAAGTCGCTTTTTCTTATTTGTATAGTTTGGTACTTTTCAGTTACTCTTGCGTTATTGGAATCTGGTAAAATACCATCTGCTATAATTAAATAACCTAACTGTAAGTTTTCTTTTTTCAAAAAAAAAACATCTAATTGGATTTAATTTTAAATTTACTTTTCTTAACCTCTCAAATACTTTAATTGAATTGTTATTGTAAGTTTGTTTTATTATTTTCAGGTACTATAGTCACCTAAATACACGAAACATGCACGAAAATTTAACCTTGAAAGTGCTATCGTTATCACCCTTGAAAAAGCCTTGGGGCTCCTTTAACCCCATTGGTAATCTTGTCATTTGGTAATGACCCTCGTCCTTAGTAAACTCTGTATACCTTCTGCTTTTCGGATCTAATTCAAGTTGGTAACATGACTGAATTAAGTGAAATTGTACAAAATGTACTTAACCTCCAAGCGTGTTTAAAATTTCGCTTATATTTACTAAGTGAGAGTTATCATGTATATTTTTGTTTAACTCACGGTTAACTATGACTATTTTCCTTTTTCTTCCACTTGGTTTGTGTGAATGTTTAGCAGTAAAGTCGTTGACCAATCGGATTTACATTCTTCAATAATACCGTTTTCTAGTCATTTATTAGCTTGGTCTGTCGTTGACCATATGTAGTCTATACAAATTTTCTTTTACATTAATATTTCCTTTGCCTAAAATTGATATAGGTTTTTATCCCATTCCATACAGAACGCATCAGAATACTTTGCAAAGATTTCTTGAATTGAGTCCTATTCTTCGTCATTAATATTATTTATATTAATTAAATGTACAGGTTGATTTACTCTACTAAGTGGCATTTCATTTTCCTCAAAATTATATAATTTATATTTTTTTAATTCTACATAACCTGGTTTAAAATTCTTAAGTCCAATTTCGCTCTTATTTACATTTAAGAATCTAACTGCAATTAAATTATGTTACAGTTAATCCCGCTCCATCTACTACTCCTTTCGGTAAAATGACACTCTTCTTTTGCATAAAACTGTAAAATATTTTATAGCTTCACATCTAGGTGGAATTAAAGTTTTAAAATTTTGCTTTGATTGAAATGTATACAAATTGTTTCATTTTTATTACTATTTTCATATTTATTTAAAAAACTATAAAAGATAGTATTCATGCTTGTTCCAGTATCTACTATAAAAATATCAACTTCTATTACCATTTAAAAAATGTCGAGGAAGAGATTTACTTGTGTTAGGAATTTCTCTATCTTTATACTAGATTTTTTAAGAACTCGGTGTTTCTTTACCTTTTGAATTATCTATGCTAGGTATTATTACATTAGAGACTAAACAGCCCCAAGTTATTTTTTTAATTATAAAATTTCGCTTACTGAATTCATTGGAAATTAATTTTATAATAATGTCTATTTGAATTATTTCTTTTGAAGTTAGGAGTTCTTTCTGAGTGTCTATTCGTTGGATTAAAAGTTGGCGTGTCCGAAATGGTTGGATTTTTGCTACATTTATCATCTCTTTCATACTTTTTTGCACGAATGAGCTTTTTCGTTTATTTACCATATCTATTTCCAACACAGTAGGATACGTTTACTGGTTGCGAGGCCCAACTCGTCTTTTACTTACCAACGTAAAATTATATTACTACCTATATTTCACAATAAGAAAAAAAAAATTAGACATTTCTATTTAAAACGTCACTTTTGACTTTACTGTTCTTGATACTCAATATACTATTACAACCGTTGGCTTTAACGATTCTCTTTAATTTATCAGTTGTTAACCCCCTTACAAAAAGCACTTGTTGCTAACTTTTCAATTACACTTTTGTGAATTCTACATTACCTCCTGAGTGAGAAATTGTTAACTGGTTTGAAAGTTTTCAATTTTATATGTAGAGTGGGGTACAAGTACGCGCCGGGTAAAAGTACGCATTGCTATTATTTCGTCTCTAAACCAAAAATTTTAAAAACTGTTTTGCAGTATCATTAGTCACTTCCCATATAATTTGTTAAGTTAACGTACGTTCTAGTTTTAAAAAGAAAACGAAGAAAAATGAGGTAAGTTAAAAAAACAACTAAGTGATATAGTTTTTGAAGGTTTGATATTAATGTATAATGGTAGTTTAACAATGATTAAAATGAACATAACCTTAATGTTTCTACTCCATACCGAATGTTGTGGCTATTGTTCCGCTGGAGTGCCGAACTTAAAAAAAGCACATACCGGATGGGGCAATAGTGCGCAAAAAACATGTTGCAAAAGTTCGCTTCGCACTTTTACCCCACATGCTGTTAATATTGTTTAATTTTATTTAAACCAATGTAATATCTAAATAGCTCTTATTTTACAGAAATTGTAAACGAAAATCCAATCATACTCCAATAACCGCTGAAGTATTTCAAGAAGCTAAGCAAATGCTACAGTCTGGGTTGTCTCAACGTAGAGTTGCTAGTCAACTAGGGTTCACAGAAGGTGCGTTGAGAAAACGTCTTAAGCTAGATTGGGGAGTATCCCACGTGGGCCGATTTAAACCAGTATTCAATGAAGTTCAGGAGCGTGAATTATCAGAGCACACCAAAAAGCTTGAACATATGTTTTAAGGCTTAACATTTAAAGCTCTAAGGAAACTGGTCTATCAGTACGCTCATGTAAATGGAATTTCTCATCGATTTTCTAACGAAAGTCAAATGGCTAACAAAGATTGGGCTTACAGTTTTATATAACGGCACAAACTGTCTTTACGCACTCCGTCCAAAACAAGTGTTACTAGGGTAATGGGCTTCAACAGAAAGCAAATTTGAAGTCATTAATTGAAAAATATAAGTTCAAAAGCTCCCGGGTATTTAATATGGATGAAAATGGACTTTCCACAGTTCCAAATAAGGCCCCTAAGGTTGTATCGATTAAAGGTCAGAAACTTGTAGGCAAGATTGCCTCAGCTGAAAGAGGTGAAACGGTTACAACAGTGTGCTGTATGTCCGATGCCGGCTGGTATGTTCCACCTGCACTGATTTTTCCCCGTAAAAGACACAAAGCGGAGTTAATCGATGGTGCGCTTCCAGATACTATTCTTATGGGATCAGATTCTGGATATATCAACAGTGACCTATTTTTGAAATGGTTGACTCATTTTTAGGCTCACGCAAAATCTTCTGAAGCAGATCCAACATTGCTGATTCTCGATAACCACTCCTCTCATACATCTTTACAAGCAATTTTGTTTGCTAGGGAGCACCATATTTCTATACTCTCTTTGCCTCCACACAGCAGTCATAAGACACAACCATTAGATCGGTGTTTTTTCAAACTTTTGAGGGATTTTTACTCCCAAGCGTGCGAGCAATGGCTGATTAGTAATCCTGGTAGAAGAATTACTCAGTTCCAAGTCGCTTCAATGTTTTCGAACTCATACCAAAGAGCAGCTACTATAGGCAAAGCTGTTAACAGTTTTAAAACATGTGGAATTTTCCCCTTTAATCCTACAGTATTTGACGAAGGAGACTTTCTACCTTCTACGGTTACTGACCAACAAGAAGTTTTTGAAAATATGGACAGAGCCCAAGAAAGTTGCATTGAAGATACCATGAATTCGCCTGATACTTCTGCTTTGAATTGGTCTACCAAAAATAACAAAGATCACGAACTTAGCATGGAACCTGTTGCTTCTACTTCAAACGTAGAAATAGTTGAACCCAGTCCTTCTACCTCAAAAATGAACCAAATAGATAAAACTTTACCCAAACATGACAAACCCGTTAATGAAGAAATAAAGACCAACTACGTTTCACCAACCCAAATTTTGCCATTACCAAAAAGAAGAAATACCGTTCTTAGAAAATCTAAGGTCAAAAAGTCTGCTATTTTGACTAGCACTCCAGTGAAAGACGAAATTGAGGAGGAGACGAAAAGAAGAGAAGAGAAAAAACAAAGGGCAAAAGAAACGTTTTAGAAATTACTACAGAAGTTAATGAACACTTTGTTCCATCCACCTTCAGCTACTGCGAATGATAAGAAAAAAACCAAAGTTGAAAAAACTAAGTTTGAAAAAAAAATTGAAATAAAGCGAATTTCTGACGAAGATGTTTTATGCCCAGGGTGCGAAGAATCTTTGTTAGCTGCACCAAATGACGACTGGGTCCAGTGCAACTATTGTGAAGAATGGTGGCATGATGCATGCTCCCCCTACGAGGGGATCGGTGCATTTAAGAGTGATCATTGTGTTTAAAATAAACAAATAATTTATTTTTAACTATTTCTTTATGGTATTCTTTTAAGAAGCTGTAACAACCCTTTTTTTGTGCTGTATTAAAAAATGCCGTAATTTAAGATCTTTCATTCATTTAGTAGAAAAATAAGAAAAGTTTTTTTGTAAGTGTTGAAAATATAGATTGAGGTAGGCAACTTAATTTGCATATCTTCATAGTGCATATCTTTTAAGTGTATATATTTCGTGAAGGTTTATATTCCCATAAACTGTATTCTGATTATTTTATCCGCGCAACGCGTCATAACTTAATTTTTTGCGCAAGTCCTTTGACGCACACCCACATGATCTATTCTGAAATCCTCTATTTTTTTTTCACTTCCTGACGAATGCTGATGCAGGAAGCGTGTTGTTTTAGGGGTTTTCCCTAAATTTTGTGTAAAAGTGCCATCGGTTAGATTTGCAATTTTTAACATACTAAAACTTCAAAATAATTAATATATTTTAAGAAGAAATGATAACGATAATTCCAGTTTGGGGTGCGGCTGGTAAGATTATATTTCAAAATTGCACAACAGTGATGCAAGAATGACATCACCAAGTTGACCGTTTCCAATTCATGTGATACCAGAGGTTATAAAATTTTATGTACAGAACTTAACGAAGGTATTTATCTAATGATTTTTTTTGTACTTTAAGAATAGTTTTAATACTTTTTTACTTAATCATCCCACATAAATTGTAAATAAACAAAATTGTTTATAGTTTTTTTTTTATTTAGAGATGATTTTAATGTTCACTAACTAGGTTTAACTGTTCCGCTAAAACAGTTTGGCGCTCGAGATATCATTTTATTTGTTGTTTTTTTTATTAGTTAGGTGTGAAAATAGTCCAGCAGTATTGAATGGCAAATCATTTTATTTGAACCGGCTCTATTTAATCTACCGACTGGGTCAACGGCAGTGGCGATTGTTATTTATTAATATTGTTTATTAACTTTATTTGAACAATTGCTATTTATTTTATTATAAAGCTCCTTGAGTGCGACCATTGTGTTTTTATTTAAGAAAAAGTGTTCTAATTTATTTTTTTTAAAGTGAATTTGATAAATGTTTGTTTTTTATTATACTTTTATTGCGTTCTTATACCCCCCCCCCCCATCTTACGTACTTTTATCCTTAAGGTGGGGCAAAAGTACGATTCTGCTTGTCCGCCATTTTTGTTTATTTTGAAGTATATAAATAATTGTTTTTAAGTTGAACTATTTTTTAAATTGTGTACCATACTTGTATCTATGATTTATGTATTTCGGAATAAAATTATAATTAGGTTTTAATAAAACACCAAAGTCTCAAAACTTAAGTGCGTACTTCTGCCACACTCTATTCTACAGATTTTTACTATTTGTCTCACTTTTCTCACTCATTTGATAATATAGCCCAGAAGATACAAGAAAATCTTAATGTCTCTTAAGCCATCTACAGTGTCATATTCTTGTTTTAATCTTATTGTTTGCCCTTTCCGATACCTTACTTACATTTATTACGTGAATATGAAAAATCATAATCTGCACATTTATTTACTTCATCCATTTAATTTTTTAAACATAATGTAAATAACTCCTTTACTTTTACTATTTTTAAGTAGGTACACATTTTAACAAACGTAATAATATAAATTGACTAATACTTGTTCGTACCCATACATTATTTTCTCATCTTTTAAGCTTGTTACCTCGCTGACAAGTTTAACACCTCTTAGCTGCGGATCACTTCGGCTCTTTTTTCGCTTCTTTATGTTGAAAATGGTCCATTTTATCTTTATATCTATATATCTTTATATAACTTATTTTGTCAATTACTATTAATGGTTTTTTTAAGTTTTCTTCTTATATTTATCAATGAAATGCCCATTTTCCCATACTCATTTTACTCAACCATATACAAAAGTAGATGAAGGTATACCTGGTACGCGTTACTTGTTTGGCACTTATTTATTGTAACTGTAAACATTTTATTAAAAACAGAAGATATTTTCTTCATAGGATTAATGAATGATTTTAACGAAATTGGTTTGTAAACCGTGTTATCTACAAGGTTGGTAAAATTAGTAAAGTTTTAGAAAACTTTATTACAAATTTAAGTCCGCCCAAAGATTTGATTTATCTTTTGTGGTTTTTGAGATAATGAAAAAAAACAAAATGGTGTATTTTTAACTTTTGCCGGTATTCCGTAAATGAGTGATATGGTTTTTTGATTAATACAGTATTAGGGCACTAAGAGGAATTTAATAAATACAAAAATTTTCAGTACCTACTTATTTGTTTTCGAGATATTTACATGAACTTTTTATTTTCTTACCGACGCCATGTTGGATTTTTGCATTTTTGGAAAAAGCTCTTCAAGGGCTTTTCAGTGATGTATAACACGTCTAGGTTAATAGTTTCTTAAACTTCAAAATTCGAAATTATTGTTTTTTTCAAAGTTGACTTTGATAATAATAATAATAATAATAGTAATAATAATATTATTAACAATACTAATAATAATAATAATAATAATAATAATAATAATAATAATAATAATGATAATAATAATAATAATAATAATAATAATAATAATAATAATAATAATAATGATAATAATAATAAAACAATTATTAATGCTAGCTTGAAACGTTTAATGCGGAAGATCGAAGAGAGGGAAGATTAGAATTTTTAACATCACATTTACGACTAATACACTTAAGGTTATGACAAAAAGTACTAATAGGAGATTTCAACAATAACTCTGTTCTAAGAATACAGTAATCAAAAGTTTTTGAATTCCGGAAGAAGGACGAGGAACATGAAAAAGGATGTACCCCAGAAGCTGCGGGCAGAATATGATTATGTATTAGACTGTAGTGAATAGTGCTACCGTTCATAAGTCTCCTGGAATCGAGTGACAAGAAGTGAAACGTAGATAAAAGTTCAACATGATTAGTGTCTCTAATAGGATAGATCCCGTACATTTTAAAGTGCAAAAACTTTTAAAACTTCCTCTGAACGGTCTCCAAAGCGGTTTCTTTATAAATTATAGAACATTATTCAAGTTTAGATCGAAATAAATAAAAGTATAGCGATTGTATGCTGATTGATTCAAAATTTGTTTACTGTTACGAATGATAAAGCCCAGGGGACGATTGGTTGAACGGCGTACTTGACTTATGTGGTTGTTGAAGGTAAATTTACTGTCATATATCACACCTAAATCTTTTACTGATTTGCACTTTTGCATTAAAATTGAATTAATCAAATAACTGAATATGACTGGATTAACTCTACGAGTGTGTGTAATTAACTTACACTTATTCACATATAGTATTGATTATTAAAAACATAAATAAAAAGTTTACCTCGAGTAGTATTTGAACCTGCGACATGTAATTTACCAGAGTACCGCTCTCTTCTACTTACATAAAGACAACATTTATATCGATTAGGGCGTGTATCTCGATAGCTCAGCTAGTAAGAGGGGTACTCTAGCACAGTACATGTCGTAGGTTCAAATCCTACACGAGGTAAACCTTTTATTTATGTACTTAATAAAATTAATAATAATTTTTAATTACATATTTACTTTTGAACTTATTCGTTCATAACAAAGCTGAGAATAAGTCCTTAGAATTATTTATCAATGAATACATTTTAAGATCATCAGCAAACAACGACTTATGACAGTGCAATACAGGGAGATTACAAGATTGGAGTTATCCTTTCACCTGTGATAGGTGTCAATAGCTGCGTGGGAGGGAAATTCTTCAATAAATAAAATGTTTTTGCGTTTACCAGTGGCGTGCGTATAAAAAAGTTGTTTATTATTTTAAAAAAAATAATAGTACGCCACTGTTTTACTAAAAATAAAAGTTATTATTGAATTCCTTGTTCAATTCTAAAAAGAAAAGCTCTTTTATTATTTTTTGGTACGACGCACTGTTTTCGAGTAAAAAATAAAAACCGTTTTAATGCACGCCTAAAATTAAATGCCGTTTAAATTTAAAATTTTAAATTATTCAATCTTTGATCAAAGGCGACTGGAAAATTTTGCTTTTGTTTATCTCTGTTGTCAAAAAATAACCTGTCAATTAGTATTTCTTCGCAATTTTATAAACGCTATCGATACTGGCTCATGTTATGAAAATAATAAATTAGTGGATATGCTGATTATTTACGTTGAGTGTCGTACAAATACCGCAGCCTCTTCTCGCTTATACGCGGAACGATTTCCGTTGCGAGTTCATCTTTCATGCCCACGTTTTATTGAAGTAGTTCATGGAACCAGGGAAACTGGAAACCTACGAGGACATCGCGGTGGTCATGCAGGAAGGCCCCGGCCACGTGAGAATGTTCAAAATGAAGAAGTAGTTTTACATCTTATCGCAGAAGACCGAACAAAAAGTACCCGAGAAATTGCAAGCAAGATCGGAGTAGGTAAGAAAAAAATGGACAATATTACACTAAAAATCAGATGCACCCTTTTCACGTCCAACGTGTACAGGCGCTGCAATCTGCAGATTATCCGCGCAGAGTTCAATTCTGTGAATGGCTGTACCAAAAACACGCAAATGGCGAAAACTTTACTAAAACCATATGGACGAAGCAAAATTTACTCGCGACCGCATAAATAAGTTCCGAAGAACGCACGTATGGTCTATAGAAAATCCACATGCTATGAAACAAACAAATTTTCAACATCGATTTTCCGTCAATGTATGGGCAGTTCTTGTGAATGGAGTGATCGTTAGACCATATATTTTAGCAGATCGTTTAACTGGCGAAAGTTATTTCAACTTTTTACGAAATGATTTACCGGTTTTATTAGATGAGTTGCCGTTAAATATTAGGCAAACCATGTGGCTTTTACAAGACGGGGCACCACCCCATTTTAGTAGAAAAGTGCTATTGTTTTGGACGACATTTTTCCGAATAGATGGATTGGCCGAAATGGTCCAGTGCAGTGACCCCCCAAGGTCATCGGATCTCACTCCATGTGGGGCTACATGAAGTCACAAGTTTTTAAAACTCCTGTAGATACTATCTAAAGAAATTTAAAAGACTATAGTGAAATCCATAAAATTCCAGCTTATCGGTTAAGATGCTGTGTAGGATATGATCAAAAGCCTTAAAGATATCTGTGTATAAGTACATCAACTTGTCCTCTTTGATCAAGTACTTCCGATTAAAGCCTGCAAGATTAGTTACAGTAGATCGCTTGTTTATGATACCATGTTGATCCTCGAATATGAAGTTCCTAATAGTGGGAAAAATAATAATAAACGGCGAGCATATCGTACGCCTCTGCGGTGGAATATGACATTTTTAAAAACAACTCAACTACAAAACAACTCAAAAAATTTATAACAAAAAGCCAATAAGCAAACTTCAAAAGAATTTTAAACGCAAAATGCTAAAAATAGATGTCAACAGCCAACAACAATAATTAAATACATCCGTCATATTAGAGAATCCATTGTTTTTGCAAAGCATTCTAGATGAAAACGTTGCACTGTCGTCATTGCTTCTTTTATTTAAAAAATATTTGTCACGTCAAAGACGATTAAATTTATAAATTGAAAAAGTAAAGATTTTATTAATTTTTATATTCTTTTGTACATAAACCAGATTTTTTTTATTAGTTATTTTTTTACCCGTGTTTTACAAATTTAAAATATTTTCTGACCATGAATAAATAAATAATGGTGTGGTTACATTTAAAAATTTCGAGAAAAATTAAAAAACGCCCTCTAACGGTATTTTTAAAAGCAAAATATTATAAATTTTTTCATTATCATGATTAAAAAAGCGTATTTTGCCAAATAAAAATTATTTTATAAATTTCGATTTGATAAAATTAAAATTCTAGCGCATTTAATCAGATGAATTTCCTCCTCTCCTCCCAGCCTTATTTTGCTGCCTAGACCTTAAAGTCCTTACAAAAAACATGTAAAACGTTACAAACTAGACTAATCGCCAAATTTTCCATAAAAAGGCATTTTTTAATCAGACCATGCTGCGTCACTCAGCGGTAGAAGCACGAATTTCAAAATAATTTTCAGCACATTATGGTGTCGATTTTTTCCGTAATTCTAAGTGGAATTGTTAGGCTATTAAGAGTATGGTTCTTGTAGTAGGCTGATTCTAGTTTCTTAATCAACATTCATTTTTTCCCAGCTTGGTTGATATCTTTATAGAAAAGGTGTCCCTTTAATTTACAATCTTTTAAATCCTTAATTTTGTGATTAATGGCATCAATTAAATTAGTATTAGCTATAAACTTTATTATTTAACCTTCTACAACACAGAAATAGCCGATCTTATTCTCATATTTATCATAATCAGATATTGCAATTAGACCGATATTTGGTATCTGAAAGAAAATTAGCAGAAAATCCTGGTGACTGAAATCCTGACAAATCATGCAACTGGTCGTCTCTTTACGAAACAATGATGATAGTAAATCAACTCTCTTTATTTTAGTTGTACAAATAACATGGATTTTTTCTTTCTTGCTAAACAAGAAAGTATTGTGGTCGAAAAAAATCGAAAAAAATAAGTTGCGTTATTTTGATGTTTTACGACCCTCTGAACCGGAAAAAAATTTTAGAAACGTTTTTAAATCTGTGTGTGTGTGTGTGTGTGTGCGTGTGCGTGTGCGTGTGCGTGTGCGTGTGCGTGTGCGTGTGCGTGTGCGTGTGCGTGTGCGTGTGCGTGTGCGTGTGCGTGTGTGTGTGTGTGTGGTGTGGTGCGTGTGTGTGGGTGTGGCGTGTGCGGTGGCGTGTGCGTGTGCGGTGTGCGTGTGTGTGTGTGTGCTGGGCGTGTGTGTGTGTGTGTGTGTTGTGTGTGTTGTGTGTTGTGTGTTGTGTGTTGTGTGTTGTGTGTTGTGTGTTGTGTGTTGTGTGTTGTGTGTTGTGTGTGTGTGTGTTGTGTGTTGTTGTTGTGTGTTGTGTGTTGTGTGTTGTGTGTTGTTGTGTGTGTGTGTTGTGTGTTGGGTGTTGTGTGTTGTGTGTTGTGTGTTGTGTGTTGTGTGTTGTGTGTGTGTGTGTTGTGTGTTGTGTGTTGGTTGTGTTGTGTGTTGTGTGTTGTGTGTTGTGTGTTGTGTGTTGTGTGTTGTGTGTTGTGTTGTGTGTTGTGTGTTGTGTGTTGTGTGTTGTGTGTTGTGTGTTGTGTGTTTGTGTTGTTGTGTTGTTGTTGTTGTGTTTTGTGTTGTGTGTTGTGTGTTGTGTGTTGTTGTTGTGTTGTGTTTGTGTGTATGTGTGTTGTGTTTGTGTGTTGTGTTGTTGTTGTTGTGTGTTGTGTGTTGTGTGTTGTGTGTTGTGTGTTGTGTGTTGTGTGTTGTGTGTTTGTGTGTTGTGTGTTGTGTGTTGTGTGTGTTGTGTGTTGTGTTGTGTGTGTGTTGTGTGTTGTGTTTGTGTGTTGTGTGTTGTGTGTTGTGTGTTGTGTGTTGTGTGTTGTGTATGTGTGTTTGTGTGTTTGTGTGTGTTTGTGTGTGTGTGTGTGTGCGTGCGTGCGTGCGTGCGTGCGTGCGTATGTGTGGGTGGGTGTGTACGTGGGTCCGTGCGTGCGTGAGTGCGTGCGTGAGTGCGTGCGTGCGTGAGTGCGTGTGTGTGTGTGTGTGTGTGTGTGGGTGTAGTCACTCGCCAGGCGAAACTATGCGGACAATTTTAATGAAATTTGACGAATGCCTACGAGACAATTATGTCGACAATAGCTTTTAAACTCAATAGGTATACAGGGGGTGAGAATAAGGGTGTTATTTTGTAGGAAAATTTTCAAATTTTAACATAGAAGATTGCAATTCGGGTCATCAATAAAGAATTGGAAATAGATATGTGACGTTAAATAAAGGTTCTTTAAAGAGATTTCTTTACGTAATAATTTTTGGTATAAATTTGCCTATATTTAAGGGGTCAAACTTAAGCAATTATTCGAAACTGATTTATTCAAAATTCTCTCCAAGCATTTTTTTTTTGTTTTTTATATATTCTAGGCAACCAGCCACTAGCCCGATTCTTCTAAAGCTATTAGTATAGGAGATATGAATTTTAAAATATTTAATATTGATAACTATTTTGGTTACAAACTTGGGATTTTGGAAATAAACTGTGTTCATTTGGGCTAATGAAATGATATTATCCTGATGAAAACACTACTTCCGGTTTTTCCGGAAATTGAAAACATTCCTCGTATTGCTGGTGTAACATACACATATTCTTACTTTATTTGAAAGGGAGAGAAATTTGCTTTAAAATGATATGAAACAGTCCATAGTTATCTTGAAAGATAAGCTATACCTACATATACATATGTAGGTATAGAAGGTTATGCAAACGACTTTTTTTCACTATCGCAAAATCGACTTATTAGCTCATTTTACAACTTTTGGCCAAGTTTCGTCAAGATCAGCCGTGATGTCTAGATGTGTCGGAGACGGGGGTTTATTAGGGTCAGTTTTTGGTTTTTATTAAATATTTCTGAAACAGCTGAATATTTCAAAGATATAAAAATACCCCATTAGTATTTTGCAAGAAAGCCCTGTAATGCACTAGCATTCACCTAGTTTATACACATTTTGTTACTATAAATAACAAAAATTTGGCTTATTTAATTATGGGTAACTAATTAGCAATTAGCAATATATGAACTTACAGCTGCTCCGAGAACACACGCAAAAACTCTTAGATTAATTATCAGAGCGAGTACTCAATAACCTAAATTAAATCATACTTTCTTTAAAAGTACAAAATAAAAAATTTGTAAGGTAAAACGAACAAAGGTGAATTTTGCTCTGTACAGCTAATGTCAACATCGCTAAACTGCGTTGGCGGAGTATCGTTATTTTACGGAAACGTCAACTTTCACCATTAGTATACATATTTGAAATACTTAGCTGTTTTGGTTTTACAATGGTGTATTTTTGTATTAACGTTTTACACAAATGTAAACGTTTCGATAACACTTACAGTTACTATCCTCTGTAATAATAAAATACCTAGAGTCTAACGGGAGGATGCTTCATGCTTGTCCCTGTTAATTTTGTGTTTAATTAGTAAAAATTATTTTGGGGTAGTAGATTCAAATGTAATAAAAAAATTATTACAAAGTCAACATAAAGGTTCGTTCTTCTACAAAAGAAATTATTTTTTATTATTAATGTTATTATTTTACGTAAATTAACTCAGTAGCTTATTCCTATTTGTGAGCATTACAGTATTCTCTACACAATTAAATCCATCTGTTAAAATCATCTTCATTGTTCTTGTCCCAGGTTTACGTTATAAGGATGAACTTTCTTTGTGCACAATATTTAGTACAGGCCCTTGACTGATGTTATTATATTGTCTGATGGAAGAATAAGTAATATTTTATTTTCTGTTGTTCCTTTGTACGGCTCTTTTATTCTTCGTCTTTTAACATTTTATTAATTTTCTTAAAAGTGAACCTGTGATAGCTGAGTAGCTTTGATTTTGGTTTTGGTTTGATATTAAATAAAATACAGATCTCCTCGTAGGTTCTTTTTTCACCGTATCCAAACAGTATCAAGAATTTGAAAGATATTAGACGTTCCATGAAGGAAAAAAGATATATTTTATAGCTTAATGGAAAGGAAATAGTCACGTATTTCATCCCCCCCCCTCCAAGGAGGAGGGCGGACTGCTTGACCTTTCCGAGCTCCTTCAGCCACAATCATGGATTCGCAGCATACATACATACATTCATACATACATGACGTATATGTGCATGGTGGGATTAAGGATGGGTGTGGTCGGGGTAGAATCGGAAGGAATAGTACCCCAGCACTCGCCTAAGCAGCCGCGCATGACCATGCCGCTACATGTGTATGAGGAAAACCCCCTGAAAAAACCTCATACAAGGTAGACGGTTGTAACAAACCTTGTAAGTTGTATTGAAATTTGCAATAATTTAGGCGACTTTATTCATTTTTGTGTCATGAGAGACATCTTTTTGGGGTCGTTGTTGTTACGATAATGAAATCAAAAAGTGTTCATATTTGCTATTGAATATTTTTATGAAAAGTGTCGTATTTTTTACGGTAAGAGCTAATTAAACCTATTTTTCTTTGTTGATATATTTATCCTTTTTAGACACTTTTATTTACTTTTTTATAACGTTAAATTTTCCTTTTAGAGTAGTTTCAAAATGTGGCACTCGCCCCTCTATGCGCATATGATTCAAACGCGTCGAAAGTATTCGCAAAATATACTACTGTTCAACTTATAAATGTAGTCGATTTATTTGCTTCACGTTGCATCCGTACGTTCAAGTCAAGCTCGTGAAACTATTTATAAATTATATGAATTTATGAATCGAGAAAAAGAATCAAAAGATTTATTTTTTGTATGTTAATAAAATTACATTTTAAAATGTTTTATCAATTTGTGATTTATTTTACATATTGCTATTAGAATTTGAAATACTCTTACAAAAAAAATTTCCGATCAAACAAGGAGGGTCTTATTAAGTTGCACATTGCTGTGAAACGTAGTAGTTATTTCAACATTTGTGTTCTGTCCTCCTATTAGAAGTATTTCAAGTTATAATATTATAATCACATTGAGAAGTTGCATTCAAGTTTTTATAGTACACATTTACACCTATAATCTAAGAATTATCAAACAAATATTTTTTCACATTTTCTAGTCGGCACAATAAACTAACAGTGTGAACTGAATAAATACTTGTAATAACACTTTCTGACGCATATTTTAAGGTAATGACGCTAATTGATTGATTACTGTTGTTGATTCTTAAAAATATAAATATTTAGACCTGCGATCAACGATGAGTTTTAAGAATTTACCTATTCGATGATTGCTGTCTATTGGTTTATAAAACGTTGAACTTAATTTTTGCGAATCCTCGATAAAAACAGGTTAGGTTATGTTTCTAACTAAAAAAATTATTTTAATGCAAATATGAAATAGGTAATCCAATACATACTAAATTGAAATTGTTCCAAATGATCATTCAATAAAAATATATTCAGTTACGATATCAATCGTTAAAAAAATCGATAATTACTAAATTTATTCGTTTGCCGTATATTTTTAGGATGGCATTTTTGCTACCGAAATTTCCAGATTATAACATCGTTTAACTTTTTCAAATTGTAGAAAATCGCGCCGCGCATCTCGAGTGCCACGACGTTTTGTAACTACTCTACGTAATTTTATTGTACGATTACGTTTCAATTTAACGAGGATGAATAAGTAGAAGTTTGTTGCTATGCAGAAAATTATAAATAAATGGTACATTAACCCATTTAAATCAACCAAGTTTGGCAGTTTGTAAAGGAATTTACTTATTTGGGTTCAACGAATATCAAAACTCTGTTATATTTCCATTTCAAGATTAATTGCACAACCAAATTTGAAAACGTGGCTTCGTCAGCATGTTGTTATCCGTAACAGTATACCAGTGACAACCAAAATTTTAAAGTACTACAGGTATTTCATTTCTAATAATTAGTTTATAAGGTATTTTTAAGTTAATTCAGAGTTACTAACATTAGTATTAAGAATTGCTACTTTATAACTTGAGTTAAAGATTTTTATAATAAACCTTGTTATTGTTTTCAATTTTACATTTATTACATTTACGGTTTACTTGTTTTCCATAAAATAAGTTGGCGTGCGAGGCATTTTAACATTTATTTACAGGTTGAAGTTACACCTTTTTTTGTAAAGCGAACATATCTAACCACACACACACAAACATACATTTTCTAATCAAATTTTAAGTACCTGGCCCGTTTAATCGTCGACTGAGCTGAAGGCACAAAATCTTCTGTTTATTATTAGGAGTATAAGTAATATTAAGGGTAGAATTACCAACAACAACCTGCTACACCCACTTATTAATTTTTTATTACACGGTAACGGGAATCGAACACATTACCTCCCGAACGCTAAGCAGGTCGTGTCACCACTACGCTACCAGCTTAGTAACATAAACAGTAAACACAATCTATAAGTTATACTTGCATAAACAATAACTCAAATTTGCTTAACAGTTATTATTACTACTCCAAATCTGATGCTTCTTAAAATTTCTGTAAGGAGTTTTACCGTAAATAATAAATAAAGTACAAAATACAGTAAAACAGGCGATGTACGTCAGAAATTTATGTAAGTAATTCCATCGTCTTAAATAAAATAAACGACGTGTATCGGTTGTTTGCTATATGTAATTTTACCACACAAAGTGCAAGTTGCTATTTAAAAAAGTTTTGATGGCGCCACAACCTAAAGCTGTAACGTCAAAAATAAAATTGAATGATGTAAACTTGTGGCAAATATTTAGACACTAAATAGTTTTTTTTTACACACAAAGGTACTAACAAGGGTGCTTACTTGTTATTTACCCTGGAATTGGAGCATTTATAGCTGCTACATCTCTGTGAAGACTTCAATTCTAACAGCGGCGCCGCATTTTCAACGCTTGGGGGACATTTCCAGCAGATAGTGCTAGCTTATGGTATAATTAGAAGTTAATACGAATTGCAGCGCCAACTTATGGTATAATTAGGAGTTATGTACAGTTTACAACACCATCTTGTGGTATAATCTTTTAAACTTGCGCCATCTTGTGGTATAATTAGAAGTTTACAACATCTTGAAATTAGAAGTTCGCAAATATCTAGTGCCAAACAAGACTAACGTTAAAACAACAAAACTAACGATCAAGTAAACACAATAAACATAAAAACTAGTGAACGAAGGAAACTAGCAATCAAGTATACGCCCAAAGACAAAAGTACAGTTGCTCAAAGTCCAAACATATGAATACGCAAACATCTAAAACAAAGAAAGTAGTCAACAAAGGCATACTCTCGCTCTTGTCCTCATAATGGGCCAATTTACTGTCTGTCTCTTTCGGGGTTTACAGTAATGTTGCGACATTTTGCGGTATAATTAGAAGTTAGCATACAGTGTGCAACACTAACTTCACTAGCTCTTCATAGGTTTTCCCGAAGGTTAAATACAACTTTTGCATGACACGGGTATAAAGTAGCTGTAATTTGAAGAGTTGACGTTAAAGATGCGTGAACCATGACTAAAAGAGTTGATACACAGATAGATGAATTACTGTTAAACATAAAGAGTTAACTAAAAGATGCAAGAATCTTGTAGCAAACAAGCATATGCGCAAACATGCAAACAAAGAATCTAACAATCAAGTAAGCGCGCAAGCACAAAACATACAAACTTCGTAAAAATGTAGTCATGCAAACACGCAACCCCCAAAACAAGAGCAAGCAGCCATCAAGCAAATGAAAGAAGCAAAACAAAGTATTGAAACAAATACTCAAGCACCCAACTACACACACGGAAATACAAACACGTGAGCAAACAAAGGAATTAACAAAGAAGCAAATATCCAAATACATAAGCAGATGTGATATTGGCTGTAGCATTTTTTTAGGAATTACAAATATTAGTGTCTAATTTTTCTTGGATTTTCCATGAAGCTATATGTAATAAGTATGAATCATTTTAACGATATTGCAAAAGAACACATGTGATCCATCGATGATAGACAAAAGATCTTATTTCAATGACAGGAGGTAATAAAGGACTTATTACGACGCTTAATGCTACGGTACACAAAACTGATTTTACAAACATAAAAATGTACAAAGTAGAAAATGTATGTATACGGCAACAAAAAATTTAAAGAACCAGATTAGTGTCGAATCCCAATCAGAGTAAGACCTTTAAATCTTCGGGACCTTTCTATATTCAGCGCTGTTAAATAAACAGGCTGACGGCATTTAACAAAGATGTTAAATCAGGATGAAGTGAGCGGGTAGGAAAGCGGTTCATTACGTTTAGCGAGATTACAATGTGATATTCACTGTTACGCACGAGACTCGTAATTTACGAAACTGGGTGACCGAAATATCGTCTAATTGCGGGCGGCTTGTTGCTTTCAATCTGCATTTCGGTTTTTAATTATTTTACCTGGTGTAGGCGAGTTTGTGTGAGTCGGTGTGCGGCGTGTAGGTGGAGTATCAATCCCAATAATCTGGGCAAATACCCGTTGCGTTGTTTAATTGATACTCCAGAAATTGGCAGAATTTAGGCGAGAACCTTTCTATCCAATGGAATAGGTAAAAGGCTACATCGGGTGTTTTCCCGACATGAAGTCGTTCATTGGTATAAGTGTGGTGTTGTATGTTTAACTTACATGCAGAGGATCGCAGATTGAGGCAGTAATAAGCCTGGTGTATAAGGTCGGTCTGGGCTCTCAAAAGAGACCCAGCGAAAAGAGAGTGAACAGGAACAGGTTTGAGTCTCCAAAGAGATCCAGGGGAATGAGAGCGTCTGCAGCGCGTTTCCGGTTTTATTTGGAATCGTAAGCAAAATAGCTGAAAGTAAAAAATAAGATACTTTAAAATGAAGATGATAATAGAGAATGGACCACAAAAGGAACCGCAAAAATCGGCCATGATATTTATATATATATATATATATATATATATATATATATACAAGGTGTCCGGAAGAATGTGGGAAATCTCTCGGGTGCAGATAGAAGACGAAAAAATAACATGACAAGTTCCTAAAATTTTTTTTCCTCCAGACCCTCCCTACAGAGATGTGAACCCCTAAAGGACGCTGCTGGAAATAAGTTTTTCTTGAATAACTTTTAAAGTACTCGATATAATTTAGTAAAAAGTCAGTATGATGGCTACTAGTAAGGGCCTCTTAAAATAGTATCCTTGAAACATATTTAGCTTTTTAGTTTACCCGGGATGGACTAAGTTGTACACCTTAAGGCCTAAATTTTTAACACCCTGTATGATAAAGATCTAAAAAAATGTTTTTGGATAGCTTAAACCTTTACCTATAAAAAAGGTATACTTGTTTAATATCGAACTATTTTCGAGAAAAAAAATAATAAACGAATGAATGTTTCATAATTAATACATTATTTAAAAAAACTAAGCCAGTGTTTTTTCGAATTTTTACGAGAAAACACTCTTTTAATAATAAATTAGGAAAACCAAATTAAACATATTAATTATTTTAAAAATGTTGCAAACTTAAGTGAGTTTATTGACTTACGAGGTATAATTTTATTTCTTGTTCATTTTATTTATCTTCACTCAAAAAAACATGCCAAACATTCCTACGATACGAAATAAATAAATAACCTGCATTTTAGAACTTGACATTTGTCACATCGCTGATATATTGATCGACATTAATTTACTTTAAATTTACTGATTTTTGGATTTGGTGGTGATTTGAATTGTAAACTTATTCGAAATATGGAATTCACTTTTATTGAATATGCATCTCATGTATGGTCTTGCCTCTTGCAATGCTTTGAAAGCTAGAAGATATCACGAGAGATTTCCTAATCGTACTATTCCAAATCAGAAGACATTTCAACGAGTTGATTAACGTCTAAAAGAGAATGGTGAGTTACTAAGGTAATAATATTGACTTTCTTTATAACTTTAGGAATGTTTAAGAAAAAAAGTGCTGATGCTGGTCTGACAAGAACAGTGCGTACGGTGGAATTAGAGGAAAATATTTTGAATGCTGTAGATGGCACTCTTTCAACGATCACTCGCAAATTAGCCGCACAATTTAATAAGCCGAAAACTATAATTCATGAAGTTCTTCAAGAACAGCTGTTATACCCATATCATTTGCAAAAAGTTCATGAATTGATTCCTGAAGATTTTCCTCGTAGAATGCAGTTCGAAAACTGGCTATTGGATCAGCAACGAAATAATGAAAACTTCATTAGCACTATTCTTTTTACAAATGAAGCAGCTTTTACCAAAAATTGTATCACGAATTTACACAACTCATACGTATAGGCTGATGAAAATCCTCATACAACTATTGTTTCGTATCATCAACATCAGTTTCAATCAATTAATATCTGGGCAGGAGTCGTTGGCAATTTTTTGATTGGACCATTTGTATTGCCGGCTTGATTGAATGGACAACTTTATTTGGAGTTCCTCCAGAACGCTTTTCAAGATTTAATAGAGCATTTACCTCTTGAAACCCGCCGAAACATGTACTTTATGCACGATGGGGCACCACCTCATTTTAGCGTTGCTGTGCGAGAACACTTAAATAACGTCTATCCAAACCGTTGGATAGGTAGAGGTGGACCTATCGCCTGGCCTCCTAGATCTCCCGACCTGACGCCTTTGGATTTTTACCTGTGGGGACACCTCAAAACCTTGGTGTATTCCAGTTCGGTTGATACTAGGGAGGAACTTCTACAGAGAATCACGTTTCATTGTGATGTGCTAAGGAACAATGTGGGGTTATTGTGGTGGGTACAGCAGTCCTCAATTCGTCGTGCTCGCGAGTGTATCAGACTTCACGGAGCCCATGTTGAACCCACTTATGAAGTTTTTAATTAAATGAAAATGAAACATAAATTCGTTTATTATTTTTTTTTCTCGAAAATCGATATTACACAAGTATACCTTTTTTTTTTTAGAGAAAAGTTCAAACTACCCAGAAATATCTTTTTTAGATCTTTATCATACAGGGTGTTAAAAATTTAGGCGTTAAGGTGTACAACTTAGTCCATCCCTGGTAAACTAAACAAGCTATATATGTTTCAAGGATACTGTTTTAAGAGGCCCTTACTATTAGCCATCACACTGAATTTTTATTAAATTATGTCAAGTACTTTAAAAGTTATTCAAGAAAAATTTATTTCCAGCGGCGTCCTTTAGAGGTTCACATCTTCGTAGGGAGGCTCTGGAGAAAAAAAAATTTTGTCATGTTATTTTTTCGTGTTCTATCTATGCATATTCAATAAAAGTGAATTCCATATTTCGAATAAGTTTACAGTTCAAATCACCACCAAATCCAAAAATCAGTAAATTTAAAGTAAATTAATGTCGATCAATATATCAGCGATGTGACAAATGTCAAGTTCTAAAATGTAGGTTATTTATTTATTTCGTATCGTAGGAATGTTTGACATGTTTTTTGATTGAAGATAAATAAAATGAACAAGAAATAAAATTATACCTCGTAAGTCAATAAACTCACTTAAGTTTGCAACATTTTTAAAATAATTAATATGTTTAATTTGGTTTTCCTAATTTATTATTAAAAGAGTGTTTTCTCGTAAAAATTCGAAAAAACACTGGCTTAGTTTTTTTAAATAATGTATTAATTATGAAACATTCATTCGTTTATTATTTTTTTTCTCGAAAATAGTTCGATATTAAACAAGTATACCTTTTTTATAGGTAAAGGTTTAAGCTATCCAAAAATATTTTTTTAGATCTTTATCATACAGGGTGTTAAAAATTTAGGGCTTAAGGTGTACAACTTAGTCCATCCCGGGTAAACTAAAAAGCTAAATATGTTTCAAGGATACTATTTTAAGAGGCCCTTACTAGTAGCCATCATACTGACTTTTTACTAAATTATATCGAGTACTTTAAAAGTTATTCAAGAAAAACTTATTTCCAGCGGCGTGCTTTAGGGGTTCACATCTCCGTAGGGAGGCTCTGGAGAAAAAAAAATTTTGTCATGCTATTTTTTCGTGTTCTATCTAAATCCGAGAGATTTCCCACAATTTTCCGGACACCCTATATATCATATATATATATATATATATATATATATATATATATATATATATATATATATATGTATGTGTGTGTGTGTGTGTGTGTGTGTGCGTGTGCGTGTGCTTGCGCGTGTGCGTTCTCGCGTGGCGTGTTTGTATGAGTCTACGTGCTTGTCAATGTATGCTAATACCCACTCCACAACGAAAACACGTATGTGCTTAAAATTTGCATTTAATTTTGTTCCCATTTCTCCTGGAGCTGATTAGATTTTGGAAGAAATTCAGCGGCGAAGAAGGGAATATTAGGAGCTGTTATTTTTATCAAATATTGCTGAAACGGCGGTATTTTTCAAGAATATAAAACTACCTATATGTAGACCCTAATCATACAGATTAATTACGTTCTATGCAATTTGATACGACGCATAATTTAGCGGCAAAAAAGTAAAATTTAAGTGTTGTTAAAATTTTCTCAATGTCTGAATAATGATTATTTTTATAAGAAAATGTGTAGGCATATTTTTTAAAGGATATTTAATTTTACAGAACCTTTTTTTATAAAGTTTCTCAATATAAAGCGAAATAAATGTAAAAATTAAACAAATATGATTGAAAATGCTTAAACTCTATTATCGATATTTTAATAGAAGCGGGCGGCTATGGATTTTTTTTTAAGTAATCTAGATATCTATTAACCCATATCTGGCATGTTTTTGTTTTCACAATGTTGCCTCTCTTCGTAATGAACTTATTATAACATGACTATAATTAATGTAACAGAGGTTGGATAATTATTTTTTTGCACTTCCGAGACTAAAATAGATAGTCTCTGTCTACAGGGACTAAAGTGGGTCATTTATTTCCTAGGGACTAAATATGGACTGAACCCCCTAGAGAGTTCATTGACAGATGTCATACTTCAAATATTTTTTATTAATTTTTTTACGAAACATTAACATTAATATTATTACAATTAATAAATATCGGACGATTGATTTCCGAAACGGTACTGCTGGATGTAAGGTTGAACGCATTTCCAAATGAATCAGTGCCTGTGGACCGTTCAGATTGGCGCGAGGGTCCTGGGAGTGAGGTAGCTTGTGTTTTTTGATCACCTCCACCTCCAAAAATTTTTTCGGTGATAAGGTTCTTATTATTCAGGGAGTTTTCCACATACCCTTCTGCAGTTGTAGACTTCCGTCCCCCATGTCTTTTTAAAACGTCAACAGTCGTACCTGAACCAGCTAGTAGAGATGCAGAGGTTCGCCGCCAACAATGTCCTGTATATGACAACGGATCTGGGAGGCTTAAGAATGTTGCAACTTTCTGGGACAATTTTCCAAATATATTCTTTCCTACAGGTTGCACTGTACACTGCTTGTTAACGTAACGAACAAATCTTGAATGGGGAGTTTCGGCTTTTCTCAATGACATATATTTCTTGCAGATTTTTGTATAACTAATGATAGTTTTATCTGAATCTTTTACCACTCTGTTCCATTTTTTGGTAGCTCTAATGTTAACAAGAAGTCTGTTGCCCAAATCAGTCACATCATTAATTGACAATTCAACTAATTCAAGTCCACTACAAGTCCCTGCGTAGGTGCAATGATTTTTGGACATACTCACTTTTGTGTCATCTGAAGCATTACATTTGGATAATCTAGCGGCAACCATAACATTAGTATGATAACAGTTTAAATTACTGCAGACCAATGTAAGATCTTTTCATCCCGGGTAAATTTAATAATTTCCGTTAACGCGAACTAGCCTACTAGACGTTCGAAGAACAATTCCCGCCATTTACCTGTTTCTTACGATATCTCAGAATAGGAAAAAGATATCGACTTGCAGTTTTCACTGTTTTATTACTAATTTAGTCTACTCTTTAAAGACCTACTTAAATTTTTATGCTTCCATTTAAAATTGTAAAGAGAAAACACAATATAAAAAAAAATTAAACAGCGCCTTCTAGCATTTATGTTATTAATCAGATTGCTTCAAATTTACAAATCTTCTATTGTTTAACAAAAGCTCTTTCAAACAACATCAAGTTTATTAAAATCGGTCAAGCAGAACCTGAATTAAAGGCGTTTTTTTCGTAACAAGGTTCCTACTCTTCCCCACCTCTTATTTGAAGAGATAGACTAAAACTTGTCAAATAAAAAATATGCAGAATTTGTCGAGGAATCTGATTATAATATTTAATATGCCCCTTGATCAGAGGCGGATTTTCGTATAGACGCAGGAGGCGCTCGCCTCGGGCCCCGCGATAAGCGGGGCCCCACTTTTAACTCGTATATTTTTTTAAGTGTAATTTACAGCATTGAGTAATGATGTAGTAAAGAGACGCAAACTTACCGGGAGTTTTGTCGATAGCAAATTGGGCTAAGAATTAGGCAGAGCGAGTTTCATGTGTCGTCACTGCCGTGACCGTGTAGTGAAAGACGGTCACGTGATACTCGCGCCGCTTAGTTCTCGGTGTAATTTTCTATCGGCAAAACTCCCGAACATTGCGGCTCTTACTAATTTACTCAATGTTTGTTCTTGCTTATAATTTTGTATTTGTTTCTTGAGACAACAAATATACAGGGAAAAGTAAGTTTTAATGTTTAATAAATAAGAAACACTTATAACGCATATTGTTCCAACTTAATTAAAATCGGTGCGTATGGTTTTTCTTTTAATCCGAATACTTTCTGCGCAAGAATTTATCCCCACTCGCTACTTCGGTTGAACGTCTCTCTTTACAAGCATTATTGTTTATTGCGATTTGTAACTGTTTATGCAAGCAGGAAAACTGTCGTGTGGTCGTCTATTCCTTTTGTCTACATAAATTTGGGATTAAATATAAAAAAAGGTAGGTAATCTGGTAATATAAATATTCAACACGCTTTTCATGCCTCTATTTACGTAATGCTGTTTTTGTTTTCCTAATAATTAGCCAAGGAAATTAAGGGATTACCGAACTAACATTTAAAACAATATAATTAGATTCAGTACCGGCACTGATACCGGATACGCGATATGCGATACGGTAAGGCGCCTTTGTGCATATCTGATTTCGCGCATGAAAATTGTGTAATTTTCGAAACTTTATATTTTAATTTGCTTTTCATATTCAATATATGCTGAATGATTTCGGATTTTTAATCAAATATGTTATGATAAATCTTGACTCCATAAACGTTAGTACTTTTTTATTATTTTTAATTTAGAAAAACTCCTTTTAGCAGAAGCAACTGTATCTGGCAATGATAAATCAATTGTTAATAAATAAATAAACTTGATTACATCTTTTCGATACGAAATTGTAATTGTTACCATTTTTCTGTGATATTCACATATGAACGAAAACACATTTTGGAAAAATAATTTTTAATATTGTAGCCATGAAGCGGACTTACATGTCGGGTTCTGAAAAACGTAATAAGCGAAAAGCGAGGCAACAAAGCGCCATCAGTCAAAAAAACTCTCTAAAATCATTTCTGACATCTTCCGATAATAAATCAAAAGAAATAAACATAGAGCCGGAAAAAAATGAAGAACGCACTGAAGAAAAAATTGAAGAATGGACAAATAAAACAGAAGAACAACAAGAAGTACGTTCAAAAGACGGCGAAAATCAGCACCAACCAGAAGAACAAAAAGAAGGACGTAGAGAAATAGAAAGTGATGACGAAAGTCAGCATCAACAACAGCAACCAGAAGAACAAGAAGAAGTACGTGCAGAAATAGAAAGTGGCGACGAAAATCAACATCAATTGCAGCAACCCAACCCTGAAAATAAACTACAGCACCAATCTAATTTTCCAGATGATATTGCAGTATGGCCATCAAATATCTCAGATAAAATGGTAGATTATTACATCATTAATAAACCGTGCAATGTGGGAGATATAACAACATTAAAAACTGAATACAAAGATAAAGATAGGACCTACTATAGAAATATTTCCAATACGCATTTCTATTATTTAAAGGCTAATGGTACAAAAGAATATCGAGAATGGTTAATTTTTCTGACACTAGTAAGTGCATTTACTGTTACGTTTGTAAACTTTTATGCGCACTAATACTAAATTTATAACGGGCTACAATGATTGGAAAAATCTTAATCGCGCATTAAAACAACACGAATCTTCAAAGAACATATTTCTTCAATGTTAGCATTGAAAAAGATTATCAGTAACAGGGCTCATTAATACCTAATAATGCAACAAATTGATACCGAACAAAAATATTGGCGGAAGTTTTAAAAGAATTGTGCCACAGTAAAACTGTTAGCTAGTTTGGGTTTAGCATTTCGGGGACATAGAGAAGCTGTTTATTCACAAAGAAAAGGTAATTTTAAAACATGTATAGAATATTTAGCTCAGTTTGATGATTTCCTGAAAAATCATTTAGAGAGATATGACAATATTGGAAGTGGTAGAGTCAACTATTTATCACATACAGTATATGACGAATTTATTAATATAATGGGATCCGAAGTTAAAAATATTTTAATTTCAGAAGTTCAGCAAGCATTATATTATTCGATAATTGTTGATTCTACACCAGACGTGGCACACATCGATCAATTAACATTTATATTAAGATATGTTAACGATGAAGGAGAAATCAAGGAACGATTTTTTGGATTTTTACCAATTGAAAAACATGATTCTCACTATCTCGAAAACGTGATTTTAGAAACTTTAAATGCTTTCTCTGTAAATATAAAAAATTGTCGAGGTCAAACCTACGATAATGCCGCTAATACGGCTGGCAGGTACGCAGGTTTGCAAGCCAGAATAAAAATATTAAACGAATCGGCTACATTTATTCCTTTTTCAAGTCATACTCTAAATTTGGTTGGAAATTGTGCTTCAGAAGCTTGCTCAGCAGCTGTGTATTATTTTGATTTTCTTCAAAATATTTTTTTTTCTGCATCGACAAAGCGATGGAATAGACTAATCAACAATTTTAGTGATTCAAAATCTAAACACATAAAAAAAATATGTGACACTAGATGGTCAGCAAGAGCTGACGCAGTTTCCGCTTTACGATTGAATTATAAAATATTAAGAATGTCCTTATTATAATTAGTAGAGATGATGATGAAACGCCGATTACTAAATTAGAAACAAAAAAACTGGCTAAGTATTTTGATGAATATGAGATCGCATTACTGACCGTTTTATGGGATAAACTGTTACAAAGAATAAATAGTAAAAGTCATGCATTACAGAAAATTGAAACAAATTTATGGCAATGTATGAATCTGCTACATTCTTTATGTGAATTTTTTATGGAAGTAAGAAATAATTTCCAAATTATTGAACAGGAAGCCAGCGTGTTAACGGAGATTACAGTTTACAAAGAAAATCGTGTAAAGAAACGGAAAATACAGTTCGGCGAATCTAATGCTAATGAAGTAACTTTGGTTGGGCGAGAACATTTTCTGGTTGAAACAGTTAATGTAATTTGCGATAAACTCTTTACAGAAATTTCTACCCGAAGACTATCTATAAGGAGGTTTTCAATAATTTTCAAATATTTTTTGATCATAGTATGACAAATCAAGATATAGATGCATGCATTACAAATTTAGCAAAACAATATAAAAATGACATAAATGCAACATATTTCAGTGATGAACTTCACCATTTTTTTTTAATTTTTAAAAGAAGAAAATATTACTTGTCCTCTTAAAATGTACAAAACAATAATCGATGGACTTCACTCAACATTTCCCAATGTTGAAACCATATTAAAAATTTGTTTAACGTAACCAGTATGTAATGCCAGTGGGGAACGAAGTTTTTCAGTTTTGAAAAGAATAAAAAATTACTTAAGAAGTACTATAGGACAGGAACATTTAGTCAATTTGTCAATATTGTTTATAGAAAATGATGTTTTACGTAATATAACATTTGACAATGCTATAGATAAATATGCTACATCTAAAAGCAGGAAAGTTATGTTATAAAAATAATAACACAGGGCAACAAACTAATTAATCGGAAACAACACAATCAACAAATCAAGATTCACTGAGATTCCTCAATTTTAGTGTCAAAACATAAGCAGTGCTAGAGCAATCACAAAACTTAAATATTTCTATACAAATTTATTTTAATTTTGCGTTTTTAAAATTTTGTTGATCTATAACTTAAAATGTGAGGTCTTAGTATTTTTCTAAATCCACATTTAAAATCAGCACTCCAATAACAATATTAAAAACGGCTAAAACAGTTTATGTTGTCCAAACCTTGCCGACCTGTGTAGTGTAATTGTACATATTGTAGAATAGTATATAAATATGTAAAACGGATTGTTGCATGAAAATATATACCAATTAAATAAATTAAATTAAAAAATTTAAAAAAATAAATTAAATAAAAAGTAAAGAAATTTCGTAGTATACTTAGAAGTAGCGTGTTTTCTGCAAAAAAAATTGCACAAGGGCGCTTAGCCTTATGGGGCCCCCATATTGTGCAGCGCCTCGGGCCCCTGGTTTGCTAAATCCGCCACTGCCCTTAATTGAGTAAATTTTGAAAAATTTTGCTTTTTAAAATGTTAACTGTCAAATACGCCCTCTATCGGTAGACCTACAATTCTGAAAATAATTTCCAGGCGTTTCTCGAGGCCACTTTTGATATAAAAAATTTTTTCCCGAACCTGTGCTATAATCCATTCCTGAGATATGGCCGACGGCCGTTCTTAGTTGGCCACCCGGTACATAAAAAATAAATACTTTGGAGGTGCAAAAAATAGCGGATATATTTCGGAACCAAAGTGCCTAAATCCCTTAAGTGGTTGTCAGTTTTTATATCCAAGGTAACCATGCCTACTTAATTTTGAAAACAACGTTCATTTAATTTTAATAACCAAAAAATTTCATTTGCATCTTTCATTTTTAACGTATTAGTATGAAATAAAATTATTTATCTATCACGGGAGTTATGTATGTTAATAACCTCGTGCAACTTAACAATCCCTCGGGATTAACGTCTCTCGGGATAGCAATCCGTTACCCTCGGTAATTAACATACCCATAACTCCCTTGATATATAAGTAACTATAAAAAAATATTAAAATTGTTTCACTCTTTTTAATTTTCATTTTGTGTGTTAGAGGTGGTGTGTTGTTCTACACCAGATATTTTTGTAACTTAATTTGCAAACTAAAGTAAATCTCATTCTTTATTCTTATTCTTACATGAAATTTATCCTAAACAAAGAATCAATCTACATTAACCCACGTAAAGGTACGATTTCCAATAATCCAATAAAGTAGTTAATCACACTATAAATAACTTTCTTTCGTAATGCAATTTTGAATCACCACGCACATGCCAATTTTTTATAATTTAATTAAGTCGAGGCTTCATTCTATAATCAATATCAATTTTATTTATTAAACCAATTATCGTAAAACTTACAAATAGTACCTACAACTAATACCTGTATTATACAAGAGGAACAGTTAACAAAAAGCAAATCCAACATATTTATTTCTTGTAGAACCCTCAACTTAAAACATGAACGAAAACAAAAATTATTTTCCAAATTGTGATGGAAGTGTTTGGCTGCGATCTTGTAAGAATGAGATCATTCAACCGCTTAAAGGGAAAGTTTCAGGTATTGAAATATTGAAATATGATGTAGTACATTTATTATTTTAGGCACAATACCATTATGGCTTAATGGAACATTAGTTCGAAACGGGTTTATGGGGATTTATTTCAAGGTCGAGTGAGTTTTCTCGTTATGCCAGAACGCGCTCCACGCATGTTTTGGCGGGATTTAAATTTCACTCGCCCTCTGGTGGTTGAAATCGGAAGCTTTTGGAGCTCAAGGTCGAACTTTAAGCGGATTTAAAATGTAGTTGCAAGGTCAAAGCTAAAAATGCAAGGTAATCATAAATCAAAAATAGTTTTAAGGTCAAAGGTTATTGACTTGGGTGGTGTCATATAACATTTCTTAGAAATATAAAAGGCTAAAATAGAAGTTGCAAGGTAATCATAAATCTAAAAATAGTTTTAAAGGTCAAAGGTTATTGACCTATGGTGGTGTCATATTACATTTCTTAGAAATATAAAAGGTCAAGGTGAAAAGCTAAAATAGAAGTTGCAAGGTAATCATAAATCTAAAAATAGTTTTGAAGGTCAAAGGTTATTGACTTGCGGTGGTGTCATATAACATTTCTTAGAAATATAAAAGGTCAAGGTGAAAAGCTAAAAATAGAAGTTGCAAGGTAATCATAAATCTAAAACTAGTTTTCAAGGTCAAGGTTATTGACCTACGGTGGTGTCATATTTCTTAGAAATATAAAAGGTCAAGGTGAAAAGCTAAAATAGAAATTGCAAGGTAATCATAAATCTAAGAATAGAATTTTCGAGGTCGGAGACGACGACGATGACGATCTCATAAGCTATGCATAAAAAGTAGGTCATGAGTTCATTGAAGGTGAATACTCCACTTCAAGCTAAAAATAGAAATTGCAATGTCACCATCTCTCATCATTCTATACAAGGTCAAGGTCCGAAGCTAAAATAGAAACTGTAATGTCATCATCATCATCATCATCATCATATTACAATTCTTAGAAGTCTAAAAATAGTGTGTTCAAAGGTTATTGATCTGTATATCATAGCTAAAAAAATGGCCGGTTCAAGTCCTCACTAAAAGTTGATCGCGTTACAGCTAAAAAGTATAGTGACAGCATGATCGTTGAAAGTAGCTTATGCGCGTAACCAGATATGTATGGTAATCAAAGAGATGGTTCATATCTGCACTAATGTAACATAGTGGGGGTCGTTTAGAGTAACAATATAAGGAAATAGTGTAATGGGTAGTGAGTGTTGTGTCAAACAGTGGATGGCATACGCTCAAGAGCAATGGACCAAAGCAACTGACCTGAGAACAGCGGTGGAACGCTTGAAGCAAGAATTTTCAGCATTAGTATTCGATGCCGAACATGAGGCGGTTTACGGGCGAGGTGATTATAGTGAAGCGGAGTGTAACGTCCTAGTGAAAAGTATGAAAAAGGAGTAAAGATATGTGAAAAGTTTTTAAATTTAAAGGAAATATGTAGAACATGTTTTGTAGAAGAACTGAAAGCTGCGCAATTGCATCAGTTTTGCAAATGAAAAATGGATGGCATCTCTTGATGGTAGTAGTTCATCCTCATCAGATGCAGATTAGCCTATCGATACAATTATCAAAGTGCACTCTCCTCTAACATCATGATGCAGTAATATATAGGACAGTTCCGGTGTCAACTATAATTCATAAGCGTTCTCGAATCAATAAAGATGGATCTATCTGCATTGAACAGTAGCACTTTCTGTAAATCCTTCACGAACGTAAAAGACGCAAAATATAAAGTGATTGATATGAATACTATCAACACAAAGTATGGGAAACATATTATCATTGAAACCTAGAACTTTAAGTGCATACTTACCTTAATTCATAAGCGTTCTCGAATCAATAAAGATGGATCTATCTGCATTGAACAGTAGCACTTTCTGTAAATCCTTCACGAACGTAAAAGACGCAAAATATAAAGTGATTGATATGAATACTATCAACACAAAGTATGGGAAACATATTATCATTGAAACCTAGAACTTTAAGTGCATACTTACCTTAATTCATAAGCGTTCTCGAATCAATAAAGATGGATCTATCTGCATTGAACAGTAGCACTTTCTGTAAATCCTTCACGAACGTAAAAGACGCAAAATATAAAGTGATTGATTTTAGCCTTTTTATATTTCTAAGAAATGTTATATGACACCACCGCAAGTCAATAACCTTTGACCTTCAAAACTATTTTTGATTTATGATTACCGAACTTTTAGCTTTGACCTTGAACAACTACATTTTAAATCTCCGCTTAAAGTTCGACCTTGAGCTCCAAAACTTGATTTCACCACCACCAGAGGGCAGTGAAATTTAAATCAAAACATGCGTGGAGCGCGTTCTGGCATAACGAGAAAACTCACTCGACCTTGAAATAAATCCATAAGATTTACATGGGTGACCTTGAACTGGTCCAGGATCGGCATACTATAAGAATATGACACCACCGTAAGTCTTCGACCTTGAATACTATTTTGATTACCTTGCAACTTCTATTTTACCTTTGACCTTGACTAGCAGGTTACCAACCTAACACGTGGCCTTAGCAGGACCGTTACCAACAACGTGGCCTTCACTTAGCATTCAAATAGGCAATGTTACCAACCTAGAAATCTAGTGACTTTTCTGGTGACTTTTTCTAGATCTGGTGACAAATCTAGTGACAAAAGTGGATCAGAAGTACAGTAGTATTACTACTATCAGACATTTACATTAATACTAAAATTACATAATGCACACGTTAACTTTTACTTTCACAGAAGAAAGTGCTTATTTCTCAGTGTGAAAAGAAAAATACTATGTTATAAGCGCTATGATGTCTTTTTTCGTAAATACGGAATACATTTAACAAACAAAATACACCCACGAACCACACACAATTAAGAAACACCGAACGCGTTTCAATATGTAGGGCTACGTCAGACTCTCTCAGCGTTTGTGTAAAAAAAATTACAAACTTCGGGATAAGTCTCCCGTAGCCCATATACATTTGAAAAAAATCATTAGGTACATGTCCTTAATCAAACATGTTAGTATGAAAATGTAAACTTTCACTATTATTAAAATACTTATTTTTTTGGGTTTTTTAATGGTGTAGTTTAAATTATACAATCTAAACGTTTCGATAACACTTACAGTTATCTTCGTCAGTAGTAATATCTATTAAAATTGTTAAAGATGTAAACAATTTTGTCAAAGTTGAAAAATTAAAACATAAACATCAGTCTGCTATCAACATAACAGTTTGAGAATTAAATTTTTTAGTAAAGAATAACTGGGTCATTAAAAATTAAATATTGTTCAACATGTTAGTAATAAACACGAACTTGATTGTTATGAAAGTTTAAAGATCTTCAAATACAAACAAATTCTAATGAATCGTGAATAGACTACTAAGAACTCATTAAACTTTCATAACTTTCACTTTCACTTTCACCAGACAAGCAACGAAGCATTACTCGGCTGATGATATATATATATATATTAGAAATTTTTCTTAAGATCGCCCCAGTCGACCGCTGGTGATAGGTTAGCTTTAGAAACGCGTTCGGAGTTTTTTAATTTTGTGTGATAGGTTGGTGTATTTTGTTTGTTATAGATCCTGCCACAGTTCCAGGTTTTTCACACGGAACACATTTATTTATATATTATAAATTGCAGCTACGATAATAATATTGGAAAACGTATCGTAATTTTTTTTTGTCAAAATTACAGTTGCTCATCTTCTGGTATACAACATTGATATATTCCCATATAGAAAGCCAAAAAAAGGACATCCCTTCTACCCCATATTATAAAGACTGCCCCACGTTTAAAACATTAATATCGTGGATTGAAAAACAATCCTTTTCAATTTTCATATCGATTAAGCAGGTCTTATTTTTGCTATAGAAACAAATAAAATTTGAAAGTCAATGTATTTTATTGTTCAACATACTCTCCTCTTAGTTGGATACATTTATTACAACAAACCTGCAACGCCTCTAGACCTTTAAAAAATTATATCTTGCTCTGCAATTCAAGCCTCCACAGCTTCTATCACCTCTTCGTTGGAAGAAAATTTACGATTTTTCAGTTGAGGAAGGACATTATAGTCGCACGGAGCCAGATCTGGTGAATAAGGGGGGTATTCGAGTAACTCGAACCCAAAATCACGAATTGTTTGCATGGCAACATGCGATTTGTGTGCAGGGGTACTGTCCTGCAAAAAAAATAACTTTGGACAACTTTCACGTCACCTCTCATAATTTTGCTCGTAGAGTGGTCAGTAACGTCGAATAGTAATTCCCAGTTATTGTTTCTACCCTTATCCAAAAAATCAATCATGATTACTCCTTGGCAATCTGAAAAAACTGAAGCAAGAACCTTTCCAGCAGATTTTGAACACGAAATTCTTAAGCCTTGGAGAACCAGAGTGTCTCCATTCCAGCGATAGCTGCATTGTTCTGGGTCGTAGAAATGCACCCAAGTTTTATTCATAGTAACAACGCAGCTTAAGAAGTTTGCATCTTTTAAAACCGAGCACAGATCGAACGCAATGCTTCTACCCTTGCACGCTTCTGGTCAACATTCAGACATTTGGGTATCCATTTTGCAGAAATTTTCTCATGTCCAATTCGACGTGAACTACATGATGATGCGTTGATGTGAAATATTCAGTGCTTCAGATATCCGTTTTAGCCCAATTCGGCTGTCTGATCATATCATGTCATGAACTGCATCGATATTTACAGGTGGACACAGAAACTGGCCTTCCGATCGATTTTATCTTCAGTGCAAAATTTACCTCTTTGAAACTCGCAATCCAATTTTCACGGTCGCATAGGAAGGACATTAATCGCCAAGGGCACTTGATGATGGCTCGATGCTCCAATTTTCAATGTTCGCAATTTCGGCCGGTGCCTTTTTGGATTTTGTTGCCTTTTATTGACTTATTGACTTTTTGACGTGAACTGACACTTCTAATAAGTTATTCTTCGTTGCTATGGTAACGTTAACTAGATATCAATACATCCTCGTATATACACTGATTTGTTTTGCTTTCGGCGATTAATTATTTGTTCTACATCCAAATTTGAATATCTTAATTCAACAAAACTTTGAATATTTTCTCTTATACAGCTATATTTTTCCAACTTTTTGTGACTGAATTCAATAAAACCTTGTCCTTCTTTAATGTTGCTGACCATTATAATTCGAGGAATGAAAATCAATGATCCAAAAATACCCTTGGCCCACTTTTTTATTTTTCTCGTAGTTTTAATTTATGCATCTCGTTTGTGTCTGAATTGAATACAACCTTGACCTACTTTAAGGTTGTTGACCGTGCTAAGAATAAAAAATCAATGTCTCCCTAAAATATCCTTGGCCCAAATTAAAGTGAATAAACTTTATTTAACCTTTGAACCCGGTTTGAAAGCCATACAATTAGACCTTGAGTAACTAAATACCCATATTGTCTTTCTCTCCGACCCCCATGTAATTTTCTATAATGCTGTCTCCTTATATATGTAAATGCCCTATTTGCGTTAGTACCAGCGTTCTTTCTCTACTAACAGTTGAAATCATTTTAAAGCAGTATGTCAACAAATCCATAATAATTTTAAAATATCTAACTACTTGACATCAAAATGACAGTCCTACTCGATTTCTGAATCTTGGAAAAATGGTATAATTTGAAGTATATCACTTTTTTCTATGCCAATTACCATCTATACCAGTTTCTCTCTGAACCAGTTTCCAATTATACATTTATATTACAATTTCAGAATCTCTCACTAGGAAAAGTACTATACTTCTAGTTATATCAGTTTCTCTTTACTTTACTTTACACTAAAATGCTACATTAATGAGTGTCTCTTGAAAAACGATATAATATATTTTATACCAGTTTCTCCAGGTATCACAGAAGGAATGTGGTAAATATGTTTTATACCAGTTTCCTCAATGCCACTTACTCTACACCACTTTCCTCTCTACTGATTTGCTAGTATAATTGGAAACTGGTCTAAAAAAGTGATGTAACGTGGATTATGCCTACCGGTTTCGTACACATTCACGTGCCCTTCTTAAACTTAAAGTTGTAGTAAATTTGTAATAGTGCCTTGCTACATTTCAAAAAATTCAGACCCATTTGTATTCCTATACAAGCAGAATAGTTCCTATGCCTCCTTTAAATCTTATAGGAAAAGTAGAATTCTATTTATCATTTCCATTGCTTGAACGTTGTGCCATTGTTACATTTACATAAGAATTTTCCTTATTTTAGTAGCTGTTATTAGTAGTGCATTTAGCGACAATTTTGCATATAAATCGTGTGAACCGTTCCTATAAATGAATTTTGAAGTATTTTGTGTATCATTATAAGTGTAGAATTGCTTCAACCTTTAAATGGCAAGAAGAATCGGATAACGCAATGATATCGGTCTATCCATTTGGGGACGAACTTTACAGTTTCACAGAAAACCCTATTATGTATAAAATTAACGAAAAACTTTAGAAACTGGACAAATGATCAATATGAAAAAATGATGGGTATTGTTTCTCATTCATCACATCCTCACGTATCGTCAAGCGGTACGTATAAACTTCATAACAAATTATTTAACAATATTATTAATCCAGGAACAGTGTACAATTTAGGACTGTGTAAATCAGCGCTTGGTCTGCAACATACCATTGTTTGTTTTCCAAGCAAGCCACAAATCGTATGTAAATACATAACTTCGGCGATAAATATGGGATGTTTATATAATTGCAGATAAAATGACTACTCCATGTTTGATAAAGCACATATTGTTGCTGGCGTTCCTGCACGATGGCCGTTACACCCATGCTATATGCATACTTTTGGTAAGAAACATTTTTGGCGTTCAGTAAGGCATTTTCAATATATTCTTTTAGGTATTACTAAAATTATTTTATTATAGTCGAACAACCTTTAAGTCTGGTTGTTACTAAATTGATCTTAAACAAACTGATTAACGAACCGCTACGCCCAGCATTGCAGTGGTACAAAAATCAAATGGTGTGTAACTCCGTTTTTTATTAATTCACTATTTCTATTGCAGACACAAATTAACGTGGTCAGTAGAAAATCGGGAAAAATAGCATACACTTTCTTCGCAGAGCCATTTTTTTATCTACATATAATAAATCAGTATGAACATGCGAATCATATATTCTTAGATATTTGTTCATACAAAGATCCGTCAATGATTGACTGTATGTATATTGACGCAATAAAGGTTAGCATTTAGTTATTTACAATTTGCAAAACTTTGTTGATCTTTTGCAGAATTTACAAAGCAACCCAGATTACGCCAGTATGTTTAGAAGTCAACCGATAAGATTTGTACTTCCACTAATTGATTCATACGCAAACATCCAAATGACGGACAACTTAGTAAAACTCCCAAATACTAATGCGCAGGCATTTTTACAAAGGAAACAAGGGATATTGGTAATACCAGAGAAGTTGTGCGATTTAGGTTGTGAAACACCTACTATACATTATGAAAAGTACTCGGGTAAGTTCATCAAAAAAAACCGTTATATTACCTTTAAGAATTTCTGTATTTTCACTTATTTGTCGACAGCATGAGTCAACCGTCTCTTCCACCTTAGATAGTGAAACAGGTTGACACTAAAATACATACCTCCATCATTAGCTAAAAGAAACGGAAAATATTTGTATCTTTACCGCACGCGACCTGCCTTATTTATCCAATAAGGCCTTTGGGCACGAGTTGCATACAATATTTTTTCTTGTGGTGATTTAAAAAACCGTTTTACTAAGTGACCATAAGTATCGGTAAATAAAATATCTGGTGTAGAACACCACACGACCTGCCAACCTACAAAATGTAAAAAAATAATTTTAATAAATAATCACATTTTTTAAGGATAATTAAGCAACCTCTTTTATAAGAAGTTAATCTATGTCAAACAGGCGTTTAAAACTTCATGACAGACAGAGGGTAATAGACATCTAGATGCTAACTTAAATTAAAAGAAATTTTTTAAGGATACCTATACAACCTCTCTTTATACGTATGCTGGTATTACAAGGTACTCACTAACCCAGCACTAACCTCAAATCTGATTATATGTCCAAAATAATATAATTGAAATGAATAGTAACCACGGATCACTGTATTATAATAGAAGGGGTGAAGAAGTAGGGTTCCGCAGTATTTTATACCTTACCCATAAATTTATTTTAGGGTCTTTCAATTAAAATAAAAGATTAAATTTCAGAAAATAATTTGATACAAATAAAAAAAATTCTCCTTTTTGATACTAAAAAAGGGCAACATATATCAATCATGTGAAAATAAATTAAGCAAATCTAACGTTAGTGAAGAATATTATACCAACTTTGTAAAAATAACTCCGAAATCTAGCCACCCGCTTCTATAAAAATAACTATAATACAGCTTCAGCATTTTCAATCATATTTATTTAATTTTTACATTTATTTCGCTTTACGTTAAAAAACTTTCTAAAGAAAATTAATGTAAAATTAAATTTTCTTTAAAAAATACGTCTACACTTCTTATAAGATTAATAGTTATTCAAATAATGAAAAAATTTGAACTAACACTTAAATTCTACGTTAGGAATTTATTGGCCACTAAATTACGCGTCATATCAAAAAATAACGTAACTAGTCAACATGTTTAATGTCTATACCTAGGTATTTTATATCTTTGAAATATGTAGCTGTTTTAGAAATATTTGATAAAACCAAAAACTACCCCTAATATACCCCCTCTCCGCCGCTGGATTTCCCCCACAATCTAATCCGCTCTAAGCCAAATGAAAACAAGTTTAAATACAAAATGTTAAGGATGTAGGTATTTTCGTTCTGGAGTTATCGTGGATACTAACATACACACACACGCACGCACGCGCGCGCACGCACGCACGTACGCACGCACGCACTCACGCACGCACACACATCCAGAGATGATGGCCGATCAAATGAATTGGTTATAACTGGAAGTTCAAAAAATTTGTTTATACTGTATGTAAACAGAACTTAAATAATAAGATGAATATCAAACGCTTTAAGTAAATGCATATTGAATTGAGACTACTATGAAATAAAAGGTGAAATTCAAGTATTCAAGCTTTCCTATACCTGTAAACAAAGACAGGTGAGTAATAGTTCGTGTAAAAAATCGCTGTGTCTTCATTACTTAAAGCAAATAAATGTGTTTGTCAAGCAATCAATCAAAGTTCAAAGAGATTGGAGTATTATTATACCACGCCTACTTTTGAATAAGTTGCGAGTGTTTGTGCGTATCGTGATCCGGTAGGAGATACCTGATATTGGATTATTAATTTCAATTTTGTAGCAGACCTTATCTTTCTTTATATAATATTGAGTTGAAACGATCGCATGCAGATAGTAGATTTAATTTTTGAAATTCATTAAAATTATTGGTATAGTAAATAAATTGTGACGGACTTGAATGTATATGTACTTAGGTTAAGCAGCTCGATTGTAGGGTCGATAGGATTTATGTAAGAGATTTCAATGTATATGTCTATGACAGAATAAATTTGTTACAACTGTGCTTAATGTTTAATTTGAATTTGGGTAATCAGATTCTACCCTGCTATGCATTTACTCTATTACAGATCAAAGTAGACAACACCACTATATCAAGTTAGAAAGAAGCACATGGGCCAACTTAATACATAACAGGGTATCAAATTTCCACTTATGTTTAAATTAATTGTAACATAGATATTCTATATTTTTACAGTTAATTTACAAGAAATTAATATGCCTAAATTTTTCAATATCTCAATTATTTTATTTTTTAGTGATCAAAAGGTATAATTTAACATTGAAATTTGTCATTGTCCTGAAGTAGATAAAGCATTTAGTACACTAGTTGTGTATTACTATTACTATTTCAGGAAAAGTATTAAATAATAATAATAATAATATAGACCTAACGATTTAAAATGGTTAATACAAAATAATATTGAGATAGCTCGATTAACAATTTATATTAAAGACACCTTACCAGAATTGGACAGGGTTACTTTCTATCAGAAATTGCGTATAATTTGTCAATAACTGACACTGAAAATGAGTTTGGAGCATTCTAGAAATAAACATAGTGCTATTTATTTTATTATAACTTAAAGAATGCATATTGTGTGTCAATTATAATTACATTACAACCATCTATAAACGAACTAGCCTGGGTAAATAATTATTTTTTATATTACAATACATCATCCAATTACCAACCTTACGATACAGAACTAACCACTTTTCTTTTAACGGCAAATGAGAAGGTATTACAATTTGGCACCGAAATTGGGACTTCTATCATTATAATTTAGCCTTCATCGTGTGGGATATTAATGGCGAGTGAGTCATTACAATGTGCTTGTTATCTGATGGAAACTATCGAGTGTGGCGCGAAATTGTTTTAAAAATAAATCAAATGTTCACAAATTTTAAATTAAAGCGCAAATTTGAATTAAACAAATCGTTCGCAAGTAAAATAATATAGGATATACATTTTAGTTAACAGCACCTTTTTCTAAAGGTAAACAAAACGAGTCCTTCTCAAAACAAACTTTTTGTATAAAATTAAAGCATAGGTTACGATAATATAATGTAACTCCTAACTGTAAGTAAAATAGAACTTTAGTTTGCTGAGAGGATTATCGCGCTTCCAATCTGTACTATTTCACAGAACGATAAGAACAGTATATGGTATTAAATTACCGCAATTAAGAAGTGCATTAAGAATAGATGAAGAGACCATGCCATCGTGGTATTCAAGCAAAAGCTGACCGGTGACTAAGTCAATTAATTCATATTGGAAGACTACGTGAGTTTAATTAATGCAGTTGGGTATTGAAGCAATTTAAAATAAAAGGAAAGCTATAAAGTGGATTAATCTAATTATCTGGGGAGTAAGACATCTTTTTTTAATTGTAAAGTTTCTGGATATTTGGCGAGGTTGAATAAAAATTCCAAATTTTAGGACATTTAATTGTTATTTAATCACAGCTACATATATTTGTATTTAAACTTTTAATATAATTTTAATTAGCTTAGGTAGATATAAGATTTTAATGTTGATAATGATTAAACCAGTTAAATGGCTCTGGGAAGGTTGGACAGTATCTATTCAACAAAACACTTTATTAAAGTAAAGGAACAATGTTAGAATAATTCCAGCAATTATTGCTTAAAAATATGTTCAATTAGTTCAATGTTATCATCACTTTAAAGTTATAAATATTACCAATAAGGCTTTAATACGGTTTTCTTAAAACTCTTGATACCCTCCTTTACTCTGTGAATAATTCGAAATGTGAATATTTCATTTTACCTATATGTTCTTAGATACACTATAAGTTAAAAGTACTAAAAGCTCAAATAATTTTGCAACATATTTCTTATTTTTTCATTGTATAAATGGATCCTCAACTTTTACAAAATTATCATTCATTTATTGGATACGGCAAATCGCAAAATGCGCTCATTTGACAAATTTAGCCCCCAAAAATATAAAACCTTATTTTATGTTTTTTATATTATTTTATCGTTTTTTAGCCAATTTTTACTCAAGAGTAAATTAGAACTTAATATTTTAATTTAAAAAAATTATTGGAGAAATTTTTCCGAAATTGCGTATACAATTCTATAGCGATAATAATATATTGGGAACGGAATAATGATGGTGAAAGTAGTCGTATTATGACGTTTAAAATCGGTATTATTGATTCTATTATTAAATAATAGAATGTTAAATGTATATTTATATTCAGCTAGAAAGTTATTGTTAATTTCGCAATTCCCCAATATACCCATCTCAATCAAAATTTAATGAAATTTATTTTTTATTTATTATCTTAGGGTTATTTCACTCAAAACAAAATAACAGTACATCCCAGTTACTCTGTACCCCATGAATAAGGACCACACGCCCGTTTAAATAATTATTTCAAAAAGTTACGTAAAATTAATAAATGTTGTGACACGGACGACAGCGTTCAGTGGTTCTAGGCGGAAAATAGGGACCTCCGTGAGTACAAAAAGCTAGCGGATACAGCACCAGTAAATGTCTCTGTTAATGAACCTGTGCGTCGGCAATAGACGTGTGCTCCTGGGCAGCTTTTTGTGAAATGGCGTGAACAGAGAGAACAGTACGCGGAAATTCATATAAAGGGCACCATGTTTTTTACGTTTTCCAGACAATAATTATTATAAATAATGTCCCCTTGTTATTTGCACAAGTCATGGACATATATTATATGTGGAAATACACGCTTTAGCTGCCTATATGACAAAACTACAAAATAGTGTGAATAAACGATCGATGGATTACTTTTGTAGCAGATTGATTTACTGCGAGTGCTGTACTAATCAAATAAATCTTAAACTAATTAATAGTGAACAACCCGAGCAATTCATCAATTGAATACAGTGACAAGTAGGCACTTTAGCACTGTGAGGATCGGACAAATATATAAGAAACGGAAATGTGCAGGTAATGGAAGTACTATTGGGTAAGATATTTCCAAGCTAGACAGGACAGCAGAGTTAACACTGAAACGTCTCTCAAAATACTATAATTCTCTATCTCTCCGGTACCAGATATGTTTGAAGCATATAAAAAATAAAATGAAATAAAAAACTAATAAAATAACCAATCACAGTCGCATGTGGGCAATGGTGGACTGATGTTAGCATAGATATCTTGTCGTATCAATAAACAACACAATAAATATAAGCATTTAATGACATATCCATACATGTAGGTAATATTCAATAACGAAATAAATGATATTCAGAAGTATGCAAATACAAATATGAATAAAATAATAGTTAGCTAACTTTTAACATTAAATTAAAGTCAATAAAAATATATCCAAAGTTATATTTAATTCTAATTACACAGTAAATAAAAATGTAAACTACAATAGTTATTTATTACTTAATATTTCAGTAGCTGTAATCCAGAACATTAAATAAATGTTACATCGTAAGCTATGTGTAGTAATAAACAAGATAGAATAATTGTAATTAACGACAAATGCATTTAATCAAGTTACGATAATATATTGACATGTGATACCTGATTTGGACAAATTCTAGAATAGAACACAAAAGCCAGTTTTAGTAAGTATATAACGAAGACTTGTTATATTTAAGATACAGCTTATGCACATATTTCAAGATTCAAGAATGTTATTCTTAAACATGAAAAGTTTGAATATTAATCAAAACACGTCTGTTTATTAATACCCTACTTCTTTATAGTATTCGCTACAAAACAGTTGATTGTAATATGTATTCAGACAACCAATTTCATAATTTCGAAAAACATACCATACGAAAAATCGGTTACTGGACCATCAACGTATAATAGCTTGACTCCAAAATAATCCTCTTCATGAAATTCATCTACTATACAGGTGATCAGTACATTATCGTTAAATAATTAAAATATCCAGAAGATAAAACGTAAACTAGAAGATTATTACGATATCCGAGATATAGTAACCTGGAAACTATAATAAACACTGAATATTTGTTTTTAAATAATAATTACTCACACTCTATAAAGGTTTTCATGTGCTATGATACTTTATAGATGTGCCATCTCTTCTAGATAAAATTTAAGCTATTCACAAACAAATTGATATATTGTTATTCAGCCATGCGTATATTCACATGGGTTAATTTTCAGTATTGGTCGCATTCCATAGCAACGAACTCTGCAGCACATGCTTGATTTAACAAAAAAACGAGTTTTGCGATTGGGTCCTTTATACACTTCTCCATATATCGTAGTGGAAGTTTTAGAATTTGGTCTCAAACCGTAGCGCCTTCGATTTCAATGTTTAACTAATAAACAAAATGAAATTGCCGGTCGCCATGAAATTTGATGCACTAAATGTAATGATGATTGTTAATTTACACAATATATAACCAAAAATAACCGGTCTAGGACGTTTAGGCGCGCCTCTTTAGGCGCGCGCTTTTAGACTCAGATTCATTAGGCGCGAGCTCTTTTAGGCGCGCGAACTTTTAGGCGCCGGAACATTAGGCGCGGGTACAGTTAGGCGCTACTTGAATGATTCTAACATTACCTATGAAATGTAGTTAGGTAATTATCGTGCGGCAGATTGCATTTTTTATTCAACCCCCTTAATGACAAAAATATTAAGATCATTTGTTGTTCAAGATTTTAGAAATAGAAATATTGTTGATTATCTTAGATGTCTCGCTCATAATTACCAAATGGACCCTTAAATAATGGTAAATGTAAATAATTTTTTAAATTTATAAATAGGTAGGGGAAGGATGGGTAAAGCAGCCTTGTTGGGTAAAGTGGCCAGTGGTAGAAATAAATACTTCTGCCATGTGGAGACATCTTTTAGATAGTGGATTAACTAACGGAAGTGATGAAGAACTACCCAGTAATGCGCGCAACTGCTAAGGTGTATAACGTGGGACTTATTGTGAAATAATCACCAAGCTGCTGTCTTGATATAAGGTAAGTACTTGCTTCACAATCATTTTCAGGTGTTTTTTAATCGTTTTGTGATTCGTACGTAATGGGTACGTCGTTTGTAACTGTCTTAACAACAGCCTAGCCATGTTAGACTAAGTTAGGTTATAATGCTTATTTACAATGGTTGTGAACAAATTATTCGGAACAAACGGGCAAAGTGGCCCACTGCTAGACCACTATGCCCGACAGTTGGGCCACTATGCCCGACTTAAGAATTCTTATAATTGTTCTGATAATTATGTTTGGTTTTAGAGAACAATGCCGTCTAATTACAAAAGAACTTCAAAGCAACATAGCTGCAATGCTGACTCAATGAAGCAGGCTATTGAAGCCGTCCGTAGTGGTGCAATGGGTTATCTTAAAGCCTGTAAGGAATATAATGTTCCGCGAACCACATCGAAAAGAAGGGTTAAAAACACAAATATCGATGCTAAGGACAACAAAAAAATCCTCGGGAGCTTTCGTAATGTTTTTAACAAAGAACAAGAAAAAGAAATCGTTAATCATATTTTTGACATGGAACAGAGATTCTATGGGCTTACGTGTACTGATATTAGAAGCCTAGCCTTTCAGTTGGCCGAAAAAAACCAGCTGAAGCATTCATTTTGTAAAACAAAAAGATTAGCTGGTAAAGACTGGTTGCGAGGATATCGTAGGCGTCATGCAGAAGTCACTCTACGATCCCCAGAAGCAACGTCATCTGCTCGTGCTCAGGGCTTCAATCGTCCTAGTGTCAGTAAAGTTTTCATGTTATTGTCTAAAATACAAATGAAATCAAATTTTCCTCCACATAGAATTTTTAACGTGGATGAAACTGGAGTCACCACTGTCCAGTCAAAATGTTCAAAAGTATTAGCTCTGAAAGGCAGAAGACAAGTTGGTTCGCTAACATCGGCTGAGCGGGGAATTTTGTACAGCTGTAATATGTATGTCGGCAGGAGGAAACTTTGTGCCCACACTAATTATATTTCAGAGAGTTCGCATGAAAATTGAACTTCAAGATGGAGCTCCACCAGGTACCATATTTGCGTGCCACAAGTCTGGTTGGCTGCAATTAGATATTTTTACCACATGGTTCAGACATTGTTTGTCTTATGTTAAGCCCAATGAACATGACCCAGCTCTGTTAATTTTAGACCGACATATGACTCACACACGTAATTTAGAGTTTATAGAACTTGCCAGGACAAATCATGTGACAGTTTTATGCCTACCACCGCATTGCAGCCACAAGCTGCAGCCGTTGGACGTCTCCTTCATGGGTCCTCTAAATACATTTTATGTGCAAGCATGTGAAAAATTTTTACGATCTCACCCTGGTCGCGTTATAACACAGTTCCAGATAAGTAAACTATTTGGAGAAGCATATCTTCGTGCCGCAACATCAAACAATGCCATAAATGGTTTTCGAAAATGTGGAATTGTACCATTAGATGCCAACGTATTTGATGACTCAGATTATGTTGCGGCTGAAACTACTGATATGCCACTGATCAGACCCATGGTTTCCATGCAAAATCAGAATGATTCAGAAGGAATAGACTCTTGAGGAGGTGAATCTCCAACTAATCAAATATCTTCGTCTAAGAAAGGTCACTTGCCATCTAGTTCTAAAACCACGAGTGACTCAGCATCTACTTCAGTGGAAATTAATGAGCCTTCTACTTCTAAGCAAATTGCTGAACCTTTCATTCCTAGATGTTCCACTCCTCAAATATTTGCTGGACCTTCCACTTCTCAAATAATTGCTGAAGCTTCCACTTTCAAGAGAATCGATGACCCTGTCATGGTTAACACTTCTTTATCTTCGTTTTGCATCAGTCCAAATAGTTTGAACCCAGTAACAAAACACAAGAAAACAAACTAGGAAAAAGGGAACATCAGTCATCCTTACAAGCACCCCTTATAAGGATGAACTTGAGGCAACGAAAATTTCTAATGACAAAGTTAATCAAAAAAAGAAACAGGTTGCAACAAAAAACTTCTTTTCCAAGCAAGTTACAAAGAAACAAAAAACTAAGTTGATAGATAGTGATTCTAGTGATGAGGACAACCCGGAATGCATTTATTGCGAAGAAAACTTTTCCAAATCTCGTAGCAAAGAAGGTTGGATTCAGTGTCAGCAATGTCATAAATGGGCACATGAGGAGTGCGCAGGCTGCGACGACCATGATGATACATTTTGTGTGATTTTTGCAGATCTTTCTAATATTTTGTCATCCATTATGCAAATAAAAAGTCAATAAGTTTGTAATATTTTTTTTATTTTTTTTTTTTTTATATTTTATCACCCATCTACTTTCTATCCTTAACCATACAATAACTGGAACAAGAATGATTGTTCATCATCAGCAGACAATGATAATAGGTAGGTATAGATACCGATAGGCGCTAAATATTCATGATGACCACTTTACCCAACCAGGTAGGGTAAAGTGGCCATTTAAAGCAAAGAAAAATTATAAAAAAACAATATGAAAAGCTGCATTCTAGAGTACGAATTTGTCATGTTTGATTCTAAAATGGATCCTTCATACTACAAACAATTCACAAAGCAAAACTGGCAAAAAGAAACCTTCGACAAGATATTATGGCTTAGGGTGGCCACTTTACCCACTTTTCCCCTACATTACTGTATTCCATGCTTTTTTAGTTTTCCCAATAAAGAATGCAGTTTGTGGGTTATATGCCTTAGTTTTTATATTAAAACCTTTATCATACATATATACATACATACATTTCGAGCTAAATGAAACTATTGAAAAACCGCTCATATCTTTCCATTGCATGTCCACACCATTCTGAAACGTATCCATATGGCGCCTATTTGTACCCGCGTCTAATGTTCCGGCGCCTAAAAGTTCGCGCGCCTAAAAGAGCTCACGTCTAATGACTCGGCGTATAAAACGCGCGCCTAAAGGAGCGTGCCTAAACGTCGCTTTCCGAAAATAACACCCAATATCAAGAAAAAAACTCACAACTGAATGTTGAACTATACACGACAATAGTATAATAAAATTAATTTATACAAAAAACTATTTTTAACTCTAAACTAATTCAAAGTAATAAAACTATCATCACGCACACAATTTACTTTTTTGAAACAATTTCTTATCACGTCTATCAGTAGTGAGTCTAATGTACTCCTTGCCCAATTTCCTTAAATACTTTATCCCAACACAGATTAAACACTTTTAGTATTAACAATAAGTTACGAAATCTTGTAATATCGGGTGACACATATTTTACAATGACAACGGTAAATCAAATTTCAAATGTGGCTCAAATTTTTTTGTAATAGTTGCTTTTTAATCATTTTTTTTATTAACAACTAATTATAATAAGCATACGTAGAAACATTGTTTGTTAAGTATAGGATTTAATTAGGACCATTTGTTATAGGTAGAAAATACCGTTACTTCTACGCAATAAGTGCAGATGTAGATGCAGCCAATCCCGGAACAGTAAGAAACACATCCACTCGATTCATATTAATCACTTTAAATTTTAGATTATTAAGGTGGACACAGTAACAAAAACGACAAAAACGTGGTGTGAAGATAATTGTTACCCGAGTGAACCAATTTTTATACCAACTCCAAGTGCTCAGGTATTAATTTACTATTGGTATCCTTTACTTAACCAGTGAGCTCTTTGATCTTAACTGTAGAGGTGATAACACGTGTTCATGTTTTCTCAGCCCCATATTTTGGGCTCGAGTCCATGTGACTATTTTCCCAACTAAAGTTCGATTTTACTCTGGAGTTGTCATGTTATCGTCCACGATTTACGGCCATAATGAGTATAGGGTTACAGGAAAAAATCATTAAGAGAGTCCGACACATAACACAGGCTTGATACCACCTAGCTCTGAGGGATGAATTGTGATTCCTCCTAAATAATACGTGTTGACGTACACACCTTAACCTTATTTCAAGCTCTAAAACTTAAAAGTCACTCTTATTTAAATTTAAAAATATCTAGTCTAAAATTTGTAAAGCTTCACTTAACAATTATAAGTACTTAATAATTATAATTGTTGTGGTACAAACAATGAACCTGAGTATGATTTGGCGTTTGGTTGTTACGTTTAACAATAAAAACAATGAAATTACTTACCTACTTGAAAGAAGTGTCCTAACAATTAAGTACTTGCAAGTCAGTATTACAGCATTACAAGATCAAGTTTGTCTACAAAACTTTGTTAAAGGTATTGGGGGTAATAAACACGGACCTTCATCTCAAAAAGATAGCAGTGTCTAAAAGGCAAAATCAAGGCAATCCTACACATCAAAATTACGCAATAATAGTTGCTAAATCTAACGTAACCTATAACAGTGAAGGTGGCGATAACATTGATAATCAGAGTTCAAATAAATCTGAAATGAACTATGATATATTTGTAAATAAAACTGTAGTAAGGTCAGCGTACCTACCATTAACCAACATGAAAATGAGTGGGAGAATTTTAACCCAAATTAGAACTAAAAAATAGATCTGGATAAAGCGGAAAATGTTCTGTGCTTTACAAAATACAACGTTGAGTTGTATATTGAATTATATGTAATTGAGTTAGTGTGGGATAAAATATTAGTTGTTACTTTGTATCGCAGTTATTCTTGATCTACTGATGCTGTTATTAAATTTAAATTTTACAAAAAAAGTATAATTTAAATTTAATTGCATTTTTTTGGCCTCAAACTAACTACCTATGCATTTCTGAGTACACAAGAATCAACAAAAATACCGCTACTTGCATAAACAATATTTAGTAACTATGGCAAAAATTTGAGCAGATGGTACGGGTAATAGTAATCATATACAAAATTACTAAAAAATTAAACAATTTTATCCCCAAGCATTAATTACCACAAAAAATCTCAGGAAAAGTTCATAACAAACAACAATAGTGAAAGATAGATTCGGAACGCAACCGATTAAAGCAAAATAATATTATTTTATCGCCTGAACAGCTAAAGCAACAGTTCACTACCGTCGCAGAAAATCTATTAAATGCTCCTGCTGTTACTACCAATAACGACAATATAAAAACTCATTTGACCAAAATGAAATCACCGTCATCATCGTTTTTCTTAAAACCAGTGAGTTATTTTGAATTACTTGAAACAGTAAAATATCTTCTTTTTTTAGGATAACTACATTACATACACATACACGCACAACCACGCACGCACACACGCACGCACCCACGCAGCCACCCACCCACCCACGCACGCACGCACACACTCGCTGACTAACTGACTTACTGACTGACTAACTACTGACTGACTCACTCACTCACACACGAACGCCAACGCGACCGAGAACTCGTACACGAACACGAATACCACCCACGCACCCACCCACCCACGCAACCACCCGCCCACGCACGCACGCACGCCCACTCACTCCACTGACTGACTGACTGACTGACTGACTGACTGACTGACTGACTGACTGACTGACTGACTGACTAACTGACTGACTGACTGGCTGGCTGGCTGGCTGACTGACTGACTAACTGACTGACTCACTCACTCACTCACACACGAACGCCAACGCGACCTCGAACACGAACACCACCACAAACACAACCACAACCTTATAAATGACCCGTCCTTAACTTCTCACATACAGTCCCTTGAGGATGGTTTAAGTTCTTTCTTTGTATTATCGTTATTACAACGGCTATTGTGCTGCTGAATTATATTCTTTGATACCATCTCGGGCTATCTTTGCGAGAAACACTCGGTTCGCTCATTCACATCATCAGTATGCAGTACAAATCTCCACTTGTCGTACCAAACGGGCGCAATCCACATTTTTCTACCTTGCTTCTAAACTCTGGAATGATCTCCCTAGTTCCTGTTTTCCTCTCACTTATGATATGACAAAATTTAAGATAACTGTTCACAGGCATCTATTGGCAATTCATTATCCCTCTATCCATCTTCCTAAGTGTTCCTGAGTGCTTTAGCACGATAGGCCTAATTTAGCCTGTTCAGGTCCACAATCATAAAAAAAAAGCAACCACAACCGCAACCGGAAACGCAAACGGAAAAGCAAACGTAAACTCAGACGCACATGTAGACGTTTATGTAGCTAGATCCAACAAATTATCCATATAGCTATTTCGTACGTCAACACGATTCAAAAAGAGAGAGAAAATTAATGACGTGCAACGGAACTTATATGAAAAACCCTATACATATGTATATCGGGTGTCTATTAATGACTGAAGCTGACGTGATGTAGCAAATTTTTGTAAGGTTGGTACCACTACACTTCATTTCGGTCGCAACGATTGACATTAGCGTCCCATGGGGTAATCATCTTTGATGTAGTTATAAACATTGTTTGTTAAAATTATACAGAATACCAGTAGGTAAGATTACAGACTTCTGGAACACACCACAATTCCAAGGTCCCACATTTCCAAGAACAACAGTTTCAAGGTCTCACCGGCTCAAGGTTGCGAAAGAAGTAGGCCATGTTTATATACAAAATTCCCAAGGTCGCACATTTCTACGAGTACCACAGCTCCAAGGTTAAACAACATGCGTAGGTCACTAACACTCAACACATTCTCAAGGCTATTTGCGCACCCTACCTACTCAGATAGCCATCTCACTTTTTCAAGGCTTACTCATGTTATTTTTTACACTTCTCTGATACCACACTTAGAACCAAATTAAAATAAGATAATGATATGGTAATCTATTTATTTGTTGTATGTACAAATGTAATCAGTGTATTATTCAGATATATGATTTTCTCTAGGAATAAAATATTTGGATTTAGTACAAGTGCAAAAGGTCCTTTCCACTTCTGTATCATTACACCTGTGAGGACGTGGTGCAAGTAATTGAGCGTACGTGCAGTGTGGTGCCCATCGGAGATGCTCCTGTAGCGGAGTGTCAGACGACCGCCATTGGTTTATTCGAACTCCACACATGAAGCATTCAACCGTATCGTCTGAAGATATGGAAATAAACCGTGGTGCTGCAAGCGATGGAGCTGGGTGAACTCCAGACCATGTTCGATACGTACGTAAACGTTTATCGAAACAATTGTAATACTGAGAATAATAAAATGTTGGTGTCACGTTACACATCTTCTCACCGTAGAACACAGTAAAATACTAACAGGAAATAATTTATTATATACAATATATACAGTTAAAAAAAACTAATTGTCCAAATAGTATACTTCACCGCAGAGAATGCATGAATCATCTTCATATACCTCGTACAGCATTGTTAGGGGCGCTCTACACGATGAGCACCAATATTCTTGGTGTGACATGTGGTAAATTGCGACCCATCTGTCCATATGTGTATGGTGGTCAATAACTCGGTATTCACTTGGTTGCAATACTTTGCAGCAGTCATAGCATAAATGCATATGGCCAGCAAGATGATAACGAGTATAGAGGGCAAATGTGTGTGAATAATAGCCCAAATTACCCATGAAGGCATATTGGTGGAAGTAGCGAATTCGTTTATTTAGGTTGGCAAACCATTCAGTATTCCACTGCACATCTTCATATGTATTCTTTAGCGCTTCTAATGTCGTAGAAGGCAGTAGTCCCTTTTTTTCAAATTTCACCCAGTTTGGAATTATTTCACATGTTCGTCGTACTCAGATTAAAAAGTGATAATGGTTGGTAGCACTCCCTACCATCCCAATTGTTTTGTACTGGGCTAGCATACATACTGACACTGTTGGAGATAACACAATACTATAAGTACAATTACCCCTACTTTTAAAGAAAGTCGTGACCTTGTAAAAACATGTATAGTTAGCCTTGAAGGATGGCATGATTGATATCGGTATTGTGTAACCTTGGAATAGTGGTAAACGTGAGAACGGAGGACATTGTAATTGAGTGAACCTGGATAATGGGAGACCTTGAAAATATGGGGGCTGGAAACGTCAAGGAAACACCCTTGAAGTGATTGGCGAGATCCCGCCAACCTTGCAGAAACGCCGTGAATGAAGGCCTTGAAACGGTAGGATTGCTGAAGTAACGTACAGTGTGGCAGTCAAGGTGAAGCAGGTAACCTTGACGGTAGAAATAGTGGGGAAAGTATGATATAAGTGCAGATGTGAAACCAGTATTGTATGTAATGGAGAACATATTACGTCAAGCGGTAGAAAAGGCGAAGATTTAGTTTTATGAATTCAAGTCGATGTCGTGATATTTTAATTAACAATGTGCAGTATTTTTTAAATAAAAGTAAATCGAAGTATGTTAGTGTCGGTCTGTCGCCCCAATTCAATTTTGAACCAGTCGTGAAGCTTGGTGGATTTAAGAGTAATGGAGCGGTGTTTGATAAGCAAGAATGGCACATACTTATGGACAATCAAGGAATAATTACAAATTATTTCTACACACCTACAAAGATGGGTGGGGATATCGAATGAAGCTATTAACAAGAAGAAAATTATACGCATCTCTGATTGTGAAGAATCAGAAATCTATTTAGGATGGGAGTCTATAAAACAGTTATGGAAACTTCTTAATATAGTCAGTTACCGATTGGACTTAGTACCTACTATGGGATTTCCTGCATTTTATAATAAAATAACACATGCGGCAGCGGAAATGCCTGATGTGGAATACACAGGTTAATAGTTCCATTACAAGATATATATCATCTCATTGTAGCATGTGTTATGGAAATTGTAGAATTTGCCAAGGAGAAAATTGATATTGACGTAGAAGTTGCGAAAGCCGTTAAGTAATAACGGCAAAGTGTGTGTGTTATAGTGCAGAGTCGTGGCCTAAGGCTGTAGATTGTGTTAGTGCAGTGCAAAAACTAATATGTCAATTTCAATCATTAGAATTTGATGCTAAACATGAAAAAGTGTATGGACGGGGTACGTTTAGTGATCACTATTTAGATAATCTAGTTTATAAGTATGGTAGTGGAATACGTCTGAGTGAGAAATATTTTCTATTGCATGACGATGGTGTAGAGTGCATTTGCTGTATTAAATGGTTAATAGAAGACCTTAGAGAAATATCTCTGGAACAATTTGTACATGAAATAGAATGTCATTTACCGAATTATATTTCAACAGATGACAACACGACAAGTGAAGAAGGTCTGCATTAATGATCTCAAAAACGTAGTTCACGAAGTAGTAGAATGGGAGTGAAAAGGAGAATGGGAATAGTTAGCTAGGGACTCTGCACGCGTTAGGAAAGGAATAGAAGAGTGTAGTAATATAATTTCAGCTGTCATGGAAAAGCAACATCGTGATTACGTATTTATGAAACGCTTTAGTAGTGCATAGTAGTATTAACAATAATTAAAAAATTTAAAATAAAAAAAGAGTTATTTATTACAAAATAGATAAAATATATTGGAAAGTTCCGCACATCATTACAGCATTAGCGGAGGAATTGGCGTTAGAAGTACATTGATAAAAATATAGATACTCCAGTAGCATTTAGAAGTTAGGAAACACACATATATCCAGCAGTTCCCACAATCAAAACATCGACTAGTATAGAAACACCTAGATACATTTTTATCGGATTTCAAACGGGGCGAGAAAATAATGTTTCTCAAGATATGAGCACATTCGATAAATGTGCACTAAAGAATATTAGGGTATTGCTTAACACGGATCGTTATCCGTACAACGTAAATTACGATAATAATTGCTTTGCTACATTATATGGAATGTTTGCTAAATTCCAAATGTCATATTATGGTCAACCATTACTCATACCTAATCAATTTACAGCAGTCGCACCATTGATAGTGGTAGACTGTTCGAGTCAAAAAGAGCCATCACACTCTAAAGCAGTAGTATTTCGTGTAGAATTCGAAACGACAGCATACTATGTTATACTCCACGATCGCTTAGTTACGTATAACGCGTTAACCAAAGCAGTAAGAGCTGTAATACGATGCCCATCATAGTCGACGTACAAGGCTTTAAAATTTCAAAAGTTTTTATACCGAAAGAACTCGCAATTTTTAATGGAACACAGTTGCCCACTACATGTTTAAATCGCCGTATCCATGGCATATGTTAGTGCGGAGAGTCGCCGTCAAGCTACTTGGTTAATGCACAATCAACACTATATAAAATGGGAAGAGGGGCAAACACCACCAATTTCGCGGAATTCTCAGTGGCTTGATTCAACCTACAGATACTATCTACGTCAAGGGTAGAAAGCGGATTGCATCAGAAAATGTGTTACACAACCCGTTATAGAACTTGAGGAACATCCTACTCTTCCTGCTTTGCAACCATTTTGTTATTATCATTGTAAATAATTATGCCACTGCGCTCTGTCTAATGTATATCATATGTACGATACTTATGTAATGCAGTAAAGCTTTTTTTTTTAATAAAAATTGTAAATATATATTTTGTTTATTTCTTCTATATATCACACAATATGAGTACACTGTATATATTTCCTCGATAATGAATTATGACATAATATTAGTCTATATTCCAATGAAAAATTACTACATGAAGTATCCGACCTGGAATGTTGTATCGATATTATACATATTAACATGTATGGTTATGTACGTTCATAGCTTCATTATGGAGATAATATATACACATCTAAAACTAACAAGTATCAGTAACCAAACTATTAGTTACTATCTGGATTATACAAATTCATTTGCCTAGCAGCCTCCAGTAGACCGCTCAAAGGATCGACGTTCTCCAATTCCGGAATTAGCCAATACCCCCACGCCAATGTTGTACACGTGTCACGCAATCGATACCGTTTGTCATCGTGGGACCTAAAAGCGATTTTGTTTAACATTTCAGTGTACATATCACGCAAAGTTGATCTAAACACGAACATTGTACACATTACTGTTTTATCAGACGCCTCTGCAACAGATTTGCAGCCTACCTCCGTTAGCACTTTTTGAATAACGATTTTCTTAACACCTTTCGCTTTCTTAACCACTTGATCATCAGCAAGCTTTAGACAATAAGATGTTGATCCTGCTCCATAAAAATATGGAATAGCTTTCCCTGCATACTCATCTTTCATTCTTCCGACAGATGTATTCGTTGTAATACCATGCAGACCGTTTTGATACTTGGATGTGTCATATTCATCAACATTCATCCGCATATGCGCATACACATCATCAGTTGTTATCTCGACAATTAAAGAATCTGTCTGTATAGAGCAACGTTACATTATTACCGTAATGACTACGCAAGATATCGTAAAAAAATCGATACATTATAATTTTGGAAAGATCTAAAATACTAAATCCAACGTATATGGGTTTATCATAAGTAACGACCTGTTTGGACAATTTCACTGCAAATAATTTATCAGTAAATTGAATTGCGGTTTTGCGACGTACCGTGCGAGACCTAAGCGACGTCCGTTATTTTCCCAATGTGTTAATAACTTTATTACTCTTCTTTGTCGAGATTCTCCATTGTTTTACCAAATACACCATTGTTCATGGATTTAAAGAAATCCTTTTCGAATTTGTTCTTGGCTTGATTTCGAAGAGTTGTATTAAAGTCTATGGATGGTACTAGTCATACGAAACCGTAAAACTCTGTGAATATAAGTAACAATACATTGTTTTAAATATCGGTAATGTATAACATAGTTGGTCTTATCACATAAGTTAGGAATTAATTTTCCTCTTTGGAATGTGGTGCGCAGATCATTTCGGGACAAAAAGGATAATCATTGTGTTCATCATGCAGGTGGTGTGGATAGTGTATAGCACATACCCAATATCAGCATCATCATTAATCTTCAGTACATCAAAGTTTTGAATTTCCTCTTCAGTTAACCACACAAACCCATTATGAGGTAGGTGTTGCCGCATACTGCATCCGTATAAATTCGTGACATCTAAATACTGTAAAAAGACTTGGACGATTAGGGTCATAATTTGGGACAAACTCGTTGTTAGCAATACTTCTTCGCTTAACACAAGTACTCACTCCACCACGAATACCTTTCTTAAAAAAGTGATACATATCCATATCAGTCAATAATTCTAACTCTACTTTAGTACATTTCAACATGTCATCCCACGCCATTCCAGGTATTGAAACATACTACGCTGGTTCTAATCAATACATGTCTATACATAGCCGCCTAAAGTTTTCGAACACGTCAGCCAATAGCAACACGTCTGATTTTAAATATGTCAGCATAATCCCCGAGTATATTACACTTGAAGTGATCCCACACCAGTAGGACGCGACAGTATTCTTCATCGGATATATTTTCATAACGCATTTTATCGTAGAATTTGTCATAGGAGGGTACAGTGACATCGTCTAATTTATTAAAATTGTCTACGTACGCGTAGGGGAAATTACCTTTATTTCTAAGTTAAGGTCATTATCATCACCAAAATACTTCCTTATCTCTCTACATTTATTATCTGATAAATTATGAGATAGAGTATCTAAGGATGCCGCCATGAACCTACAACTATCGACGAATCACAAATTTATGTAATTCTTTTCCCTAAGGCTACGACCGTTAATGAATTCGTCTACATACATATGCTTACCGAACGTTATATATTTTTCACTATTAACAGAGAGTACGGTAATTTCTTCAGTTTCACTCGCTAACTGTTTGATGAATAGGTGGACATCATAACCACTGAGATTATGTAAAAAAACTCGGATAAATGTAGGTAATTGATAGTTTAAATTGCAATTTGCAATATATACCAGTGACATGGCAGTGATCTCTATTTTGGAATTTGTAAGATCGTCCGTAAAAAGCGTGTCGCACTTGAAATAATATACTTACGACTTTGTTCATGTATCACCAGTTGTTCATCACTTAGTGGTAACATTGGAACAACAGTTTTCAAATGCTCATTATATAGCCGTTTCACATCACTCTCGAGTCGTGTAATAAATACCTCCCCTGCATTAACCCCTCCTATAAAGTTCTAATCTGGGCCAAACATCGTTTACACCGCACTTAATAACTGTATGAGTATGGTTCATGTTTACACGTTTTTATCGTGAACGGTTGCTCGGGATCGGGTTCAGCCGTATTTACCGGTACTAATAGAGCTTGAAAATCTGCATATACTACGAATGGTGGAAACATCTGTTTTTGATAGTTTCGAAACGCAAGTATATTTTCCGCATAAACTCCCCGGTTCTGTCTTTTCTTTGCATTACGCCAGGTAATTTAGTGTATACGAAATTACAGTGATGAGACACGTGTCGAGTTAATTGCTCCTGCTTTCTAAAGTAATGAACACATGAATCACATAAATATTTTGCTCCACTACCTCGGCTAAGTAAGCAAGAAAAATTGTTTATCCATACATAATGCTGATTATCCGTTTGGTTACTGACTAATAGTAATAAATTAACATGAATAGCTTGTGTAGCTCTGGTATAGTAGAGAGGAATACGCTGACCATCACGATACGTATCCTCCAGTCCATAAACATTGATGGAGATATTATTCTTGGACTCAAACCTTGAGATGTTAGTCAGCTTAACAGGAAATTCTACACCATTCCAGTTGAATAACAAAGCAGCAATTATCACTATTCTTCACATTCACTATGGCATGTTTATGCAAAAATTTAGGCCGGACATTCATATAGAATGAACCCGTAGTGGGAGAAAGTTTCAACATGTTTACCTCTAAATATACGAAATGCACCAGCGACCATCCTACAAAACAACATATATTAACAATATAATACCCTACTACTCATAAGTCAGACTTACCAGAATCTTTAAGCTGAAATTCTGATTGCTTACCATCCAAGATTTCGACTACTCTTTGAAAATACTCTTCCAACACCATCCCGACACTCAATATATCATATTTCGATGGATTCGGTACTTTCTCTACTGTTCAGAAAGTACAACCCAAACAACTCAACATTACATTTCAACGAGAATTGTTTCTGCAAGTGAATTTGTATTAGTTACAAAACATTCCCTTTAACGTCACCCATAAACGTCTGCACATCCGTATGGGTATTGCATGGTGATAGTCTATACGAAACAATGCGTTGTTTAAAAGCATTGCGAATCACTTCAACCCCATTATCAACGAGTAGACACACATTTGATTTGTGCCTATTGCTTCTAAAGTGTCCTTGATGAGCATATCGAGGAACATCAATCGAACAATTAGTGCAGTGCACAATTTCAACACTTTTGCTACTTTTCTTTTGTACTGGTTCGCTGCTTTGGTCTGACTTACGCTTCCGTGAGTCCGATGGTCCTGGTTTTGCAAAGAAATCATCACCATGCCCGTTCGCATCGGAAGTACTTGGTTGCGCCACATTCCTAAGTGCGGTACGGTTTTGCTGTACAGCCTGCGACATCTCTGAAGGTGGGGTAGTTGGAACACTTATCCAACACACAGTTTTTGATGTCGCAGTAGAGTCTTTTCTTGAAAATTTACATTGAAACGTTTTATTGCGATCTGAAACAGAGAGAATGTATAAACAATGTACCTATAAATGAACCGGTAGATTTACGTGTTTTGTTATAATTCCTTTTTTTAACTCTTTATTGATATTTATTTGTTTGTAGTATTTATTACTATCATGTCAAACAACTGTTAAAAACAGAAATCATATCCAGCGATGCGAACGAGGACGCAACGTAACGTAACGTTGAGGGGTAGAATAGTGTACGGGTAAGGAAACAATAACAATGATAATCGGGATAGTGTTGCTGAGCGCACATATTCCACCCTGCATTGTATCTCACCCTGCCATGTGCTTTGGGATGGAAGCAAGGTATTACCCCTACCTGTTTTCCAAAAACTCCGCAGCGCATGCAGGGCTCAATACACTCTGGGGAGAAGATACTGCGTTTTCCTCTATATCCATCACCAGTGATTGCGCAGGTAAGTATTGAATGGGTGCTGCGGGACTCCTAGATACTGCTAATCATTTAGCGACCATTCATTATCTATAAAATCAGCAACACACAGGACTAAGGATACTCTCTGATGACTCATCCATTTGCTCCACTTGTAACGAAGAGTTCATAGGACTCCACTCTTCAGTGAACTCTGCGATACAAGTAGCGCTCAGGACAATATCAGAAATGTGCTCCCTGAACTCTCCTCCTGCTGTAGATCTACTGTACGACCACTCCTCCATAAATTCTACCGCAGAAGCAGGGCTCAGCAAACCTTCAACTGGATTCCCTACTATTCTGCCCTCTGCATATGTTGCAGATGTGGACGATTGCTCATATGCGACGCATGCACGTGTCAGAGTAATACGAGATTCTCCCCAGCACCGGCTGCGCTACAGAGCTTGACGATGAAAGATCTTCCGCAAGTGGAGACTATTCATCCCCAAACTCGGCAATGCAGCCAGTACTTAAGACATGTGCAATACTACCTGATCTTCACTCACGGGTGACTGCATCCTCTCATACGGCTCACGTACAGGTTGTAGGGTGAGCAGTATTTCGTCCACGTCTGCCTGCTCGTACGTGTGTCATAATACCACATCCAACTCGCCCGCTGGAGGTAGTGGACCTTGAAAAATGGCCTCTAAAAATGCATGAAAAAGGTTTTTAGTGGGGAAACACCTATATTTAGCGAAACGAAAACAGTACAAATTATTCGTACAACTGATTCTATAGTTGACACTACTAAACATATAATGCCTGAGGAACTCCTGTATCCTTCGACCTCATCCCGCTAGCCTCAACTCTTCTCCCTGACGTCCCACCAACTCCTACACCTTAGGTTTCCTATCCACTTGACGTTGACCTTCTTTCAACTCCCACACCTCAGGATTCCTCACCATCTTCACCTGAGGTTCTGTATATCCCGCCCTCTGCATTCTCTCCTATTACGGTGGACCCGGACTCTCTACAAGATTACAATATTGATGCGAATACAGTAATACTTGACATGACCAATGCCGAAATCATTAGTATCAGTGACAAGGACACACCACTACCTATTGACATAGACAAATATACCGATGATAGTGATAACTTCGTCAGCATATCATCCAGTGTTGAGGGAGTATGTTCTTCCTGTGCTGGGAACTATTACCTCAACACTGGGGACTACGGCTCCGACGTAGACATGGACCCTGCCTACAGCTATGATTCCGACGACTACGACAATGACGCGTTACGACAACAGCCACTACTTCGCCAAACACTTTTGTAACGAAGTCATCGTTGAAGAGAGTAGCGATGAGGACGACTTTATGGACACTCTCACACTCACTAACAACGTGCAACGACTAGAACATAGCGCTCAAGAACTGTCAGACGTAGTACAACTAAGTGCACAGGAACAGGTACATAACAGCATACAGGACGAGGACAATGACATTGGCAGGGTTCCAGACGCCGCTACGCAGGTCCGGGATCACGGAAATAACGAAAACAGTCACGACAATATACACGAAAATGACGACGAAGAACTTGACGATGGCTGGTTTTGGGCTACACACATCCCTATGACGATTGGTCGCACTATGCTTCCACCATTATACAACGTTATGCGTGCGATGGCGTCGGGAGACACTACCACTCAACGCAATTCTGCGTTCCTTATTATCGCTGGGTGGTACTGGCTCTTCTACGCACATCGCATCACCACATGGAACCGTCTCACGTAAATTATAATAAAAGCTAATGAAAAACAGACACATGCGACTATAGCAAAAAAGGTAGAAACCGATTGATTTTACAATATAATTCTCAGTGTTGCAAATACTAAGCAAAGAAATTTCCTAGATTTGACATGACGTCAGGTCAATCATTAATAGACACGTGTTATGTATAGAGTCAAGCTCACATTCTGGATAATTGAAAATAAATTAAATTGGTAACCTGGCGTCGACGTCCAGCAATCTCGTTGATAATTTTTTCCCTTTCGTAGATATCGCGAGAATTAGTTTGCATACTGAGATTTCCTTGCTGCTCAAGTATTTCTATTCATTTCACAACGCCTCAATTATCAGAGATAAGTTCTTGTTTGCAGCAGATTTTTTTAAGCAGACTTTACGATTATATGACATTCGTTTATACTTAGATAGTGTACATTGGATTTCAGCGCGAGATAATTCAGAACATGTTGGTTGAATACGTACACCGCACGTGTCACAGTTTATTTGTCGGGATTTACATTGTTTGAACAAACTGCACAATTTAACGGAATTTTAGTTTATGATAAGAGCAGATTAGTAGACTGATTTAATTTTATTTAGAGCGTATTAAAATACGTCCGGACACTAACGCTATAGTCAAAATAAAGTTATAATTTAATAACTTAACAAATAAAAGCAATACAACAGCGGAAAGTAAACACATAATCACTTAGAGTTAAATCAACATCGGAAGACACCAAGTTGCGCAAAAAAGTGACGTCAGAGTGTAAAGCTCAACAAAAATATACGTTTGAAAAAATAAAAGTTAGGTTATGTTACTTCGCGTTTGTTGTCCAAGAATACAATTTTAGATGTAAAATTTTGAAATAATCATAAAGTATTTGGATTTAGTACAAGTGCAAAAGGTCCTTTCCACTTCTGTATCATTACACCCGCGAGGACGTGGTGCAAGTAATTGAGCGTACGTGCAGTGTGGTGCCCATCGGAGATGCTCCTGTAGCGGAGTGTCAGATGACCGCCATTGGTTTATTCGAATTCCACACATGCAGCATTCAAGGGTATCGTCTGAAGATATGGAAATGAACCCTGCTGCTGCAAGCGATGAGTGAGTGAACTCCAAACCATGTTCGATACGTAAGTAAACGTTTATCGAAACAATTGTAATACTGAGGATAATAAAATGTTGGTGTCACGTCACACATCTTCTCACCGTAGAACACAGTAAGATACTAACAGAAAATAATTTATTATATACAATATATACAGTATAAAAAAGAACTAATTGTCCAAATAATACACTTCACCGCAGAGAATGCATGAATCATCTTCATATACCTCGTGCAGCATTGTTAGGGGCGCTCTACACGATGAGCACCAATATTCTTTGTTTAACATGTGGTAAATTGCGACCCATCTATCATATGTGTATGGTGGTCAATAACTCGGTATTCACTTGGTTGCAAGGCTTTGTAGCAGTCATAGCATAAATGCATATGGCCAGCAAGATGATAACGAGTATGGAGGGCAAATGTGTGTGAATAATATCCCAAATTACCCATGAAGGCATGATGGTGGAAGTAGCGAATTCGTTTATCTAGGTTGGCAAACCATTCAGTATTCCACTGCACATCTTCATCTGTATTCTTAGTGCTTCTAATGTCGTAGAAGGCAGTAGTCCCTTTTTTCAAATTGCACCAGTTTGGAATTATTTCACATGCTCGCCGCATACTCAAACTAAAAAGTGATAATGATGGGTATCACTCCCTATCATCCCAATTGATTTGTACTGGGCTAGCAGACATACTGACACTGTTGGAAATAACACGATACTATAAGTGCAGTTACCCTACTTTTAAAGAAAGGAGTGACCTTGAAAACATGTATAGTTAACCTTGAAGAATGACATGATTGATATGGGTATTGTGTAACCTTGGAAAATGGTAAACGTGAGAGGTGGAGGACATTGTAAGTGAACCTTGAGGTTGTGACAACCTTGAGGGCGTGTGAACCTTGCTAATGATAACCTTGGAATAGTGGTAAACGTGAGAATGGAGGACATTGTAATTGAGTGAACCTGGATAATGGGAGACCTTGAAAATGTGGGGCGGAAACGTCAAGGAGACCCTTGCAGAAACGCCGTGAATGAAGGCCTTGAAACGGTAGGATTGCTGAAGTAACGTGCAGTGTGGCGTCAAGGTGAAGCAGGTAATCTTGACGGTAGAAATAGTGGGAAAGTATGATATAAATGCAGGAGGAGTACATGTAAACCAGTATTGTATGTAATGGAGAACATATTAGTCAAGCTGTAGAAAAGGCGAAGATTGTGAGTGTTATCAATTCGTGGATGTCGTGATATTTTAATTAACAATGTGCAGTGTTTTTAAATAAAGTAAATCGAAGTATGTTAGTGTCGGTCTGTCACACCAGTTCAATTTTGAACCAGTCGTGAAACTTGGTGGATCTAAGAGTAACGGAGTGGTGTTTGATAAGCAGGAATGGCACATACTTATGGATAATCAAGGGATAATTACAAATATTTCTACACACCTGAAGGGACATGGCTACTTACAAAGATGTGGGTTCGAAAACGATATCGTATGAAACTATTAACAAGAAGAAAATTTATACGCATCTCTGGTTGTGAAGAATCAGAAATCTATTTAGGATGGAGTCTATAGAACAGTTATGAATACTTCTTAAGATAGTCAGTTACCGATTGAATTTAGTACCTACTATGAAATTTCCTGCATTTTATAATAAAATAATACATGCGGCAGCGGAAATGTCTGATGTTGACATAGACAGGTTAATAGTTCCATTACAAGACATATTTGATCTCAACGTAGCATGTATTATGGAAATTGCAGAATTTGCCAAGGAGAAAATCGATATTGACGTAGAGGTTGCAAAAGCCGTTAAGTAATAACGGCAAAGTGGATGTGTTATAGTGCAGAGTCGTGGCGTAAGGCTGTAGATTGTGTTACTGCAGTGCAAAGACTAATATGTCAATTTCAATCATACGGTACCCTCGTTACAGGGAAAGGTATAGGTGTCAGCTATCCCGTAGGAATACTAATTCTCCTTTTACTGGGTATTCCAGAGAAAGAAATGAAATTTTCACAATGAAGATCACCAGAATGCTGAACAATATGTTTACCAAATTTATCTATTGTCATTTGATGATGAAGGTTTTGTATCCCCTAGGAGCTGTTTTAAATAGTAGCTCATATAATCCTGGAGTTCCATCATAATCTAATGATGATCCATCAGGAAGAGCGATGCAAAAATTCTTCCAACAAAGTCTAGTTCAGCATCACCAATAAAAATCTCTTTTCGGGAAGAAAGTGTACACCGTATGTTAAATCATACTCGTCTTCGTGATCTCTAAATATACCTTCCACATAATATTTCGCTAATCCTTCATAATGACTAAGTCTTCAAAGGCCGGTTGAGATACAGCAGCTAACAGTTCTGATTTCAATTGTTGTAAAGTAGGAATCTCCTCTCATCATCATGTGTGGTATCAGCAATCACAATTTCCTCTAAATCTCGTGGAATGCCGTCAGGGACAAGAATACGTGGTGCCTTCCGAGTTCCAGATGTTTTAGGCGTATGATGTAAAAACTTCGTTTTCATGTGCTCGGCTTTTCCGAATTCCGATGTAAATGGTTCAGCTTTGACGAGAGAACCATCTTGCTTAGTAATCAATTCTTTCAATGGTTGTGTTATAGGTTTAAAGTGCGCCTCCATTGCACGCTTTGTAAGTGCAGTAATCATAACATTTGTTTTTCCGCAACCTGATGGACCAACGATTATACCTCGTTTACAACCTCCTTTTCGTAGACCACTATCTTTTGAGTAGTTATTATTGTCAAAAGTGATATCATAATTTTTATTTGTAATGTATCTTGTGGAATGAAACGGATGTCACCCATTGTAGTACTGAACCATAACTGGTATGGTGGTAATATATGTGCCACACGCATTAAATAGTTTAGTAGTGAATTGTCAGTCAGTGTGATATAAAGCATAGTTCTCCGTGTAATAACTATAAAAAGGTTAATTAACACCTCAATAAATAAATTACCCGTGGAGTTGTATATACCTTGGTAGTTATTGTGGTCCGGTACCCGTTTACGAGAACGATTAGCTCGTCGCGGTGCCAGAGGTAGCGCCACATAGCTGATGAGGCTTTGCAACAAAAAGCTTGGAATAGATTTCGTTCCTCAAACGCCACCTTTGGAGAAAGAGCAGCTGCATTAACTATAGCCGGTATAATGAAAGGAAAAATAACAGTGGAATTGGAAGCAAATCACGACGTAGGAAGCGTTCTCACAGAAACAGACCAATTTCATTCAACAAAGCAGTACTTCTAGCGCGACGTCGTGTTGGTGGCAAACCTCGGTCATCGTTAAAATCTACGGTACAACAAGCCTTAAACGTTTTAAAACATAAAAACTTGACACCCAAAGAAGAATATTACCAATACCAAAACGTGGGATTCATACCTCTTATTCCCTATTTGCAGTATTAGGAGCTTTAGGTTCTTTGATGGAGGTGCAGCCGCAGTTGCAAAAGCACACAGGCGCAAAACCCCGTCAAAACGTTAGAGGAAACCAAACGACACAATCAATGGAAGCAGCTACCTTAGGAAAAGGCTTATATATAAACCATATAAGCGAGGTTTAGGCCTATATCTACAACCGTATTCAAAAACTCCCAGTGAAGCTACCACGCCACGCCTTAAGCAACGTTGAGCTATCAAAATTTGTTGAGAAATTAAAATCCCTATTTTTGAGGGATATACATGCCAGGATCATACGAAATCGCGGATGTGAATAAACATATAAATGATACAGTGAAGGGTTCGAATAAATTGTTTGATTTACGGGCGAACAAAAACACTATGAAAGCAATTATGAAAGCAAAAAATGATATTAACTTTAGTGTAGAAAATTCTGTGGGAGCTATGCTGGGATTTAACAAAAAGTTTACAAAGGTCATGAATTGCATACCTCTGAAAATCCTATTAACATTATTATTCGCAATTATCGAATGCAATATAACAAGTGCAAGTTTTAAAAATGGAGAGGCGTCACATATTATTCATCAATTTTTTCACAGTGTACCATCGGGATACAAAATAATTGAATCCCGCCTACATGTCATCTATTTACCTATAAATACATCCAACATTTCAACCATAACACTTAAAATAGTAGACCAAGACGGAAACCTCGTCACTTTCAACCGTGAAGCCATAACGATAGGATTACATTTGAAGAAAAGATTGTGACGCGGTATAACGCATGTGCATGTAAACACAACAAGGTGAACTATAAAAGATCGAAGTGTGGAAATGCGAGAGTCAGTAAGCGGTCAGCCCTCAAAGCATTGACAGCGCAGAATAGAGCTACATGCAAAGTCTTGATTTCATAGTAATACAATGAGTATATTAAACGTAAACGAAAAAGTTGTTGTTGATAATGCGATAGTAAATTCCGAACTCAGCACCCATCATCCATATACTACGAGATTTAGAAATAATGATGAAATCAGAATACCCATTCAGGAAGACATGTGCACTTTACCATCAGAAAGTTATGTCTACGTAGAGGGAAGATTGGTGAGGAGGATGGTGCCGTCTCTAACACCGCGTGGTTTGTTAATAATGGCATTGCATTTTATTCAGTGAAATTAGATACGAAATGAATGTAATAGTGGTAGATTCCGTGACGAAGGTTGGATTAACGTCTACAATGAAAGGATTGGTATCATTGACGCCCAACGACCTCGCTCGTCATTAAAATGCAGGTTGGTTTCCTACCTCAAATAGCACACTACAAATGCGTTAGGGTATTTTAATGTTTGTGTCCCTTTGCGAATGCTACTTGGCTTTGGAAGACTACAATAAAGTGATTTTGAACCTCAGACAAGAATTGGTTTTAATTCGCAGTAACATTGATACCGATGCGGTAATTTTAACTGTTTCAGATGAAGCACTAAAAGTTAACATAGATAAAATATATTGGAAAGTTCCGCATCATTCCAGCATTGGTGGAGGAATCGGCGTTAAGTACATTGATAAAAATGTAAATACTCCAGTAGCATTTAGAAGTTGGGAAACACACATCGACTAGTACAGAAACACCTAGATACATTTTTATCGGGTTTCAAACGGGCGAGAAATAATGTTTCTCAAGATATGAGCACATTCGATAAATGTGCACTAAAGAATATTAGGGTATTCCTTAACACGGATCGTTATCCGTATGACATTTTAACGTAAATTACGATAATAATTGCTTTGCTACATTATATGGAATGTTTGCTAAATTCCAAATGTCATATGATCAAAGAGATGGCCAACCATTACTCATACCTAATCAATTTACAGCAGTCGCACCGTTGATAGTGGTAGACTCTTCGAGTCAAAAGAGCCATCACACTCTAAAGCAGTAGGACTTCGTGTAGAATTCGAAACAGCAGTCAACTTACCCGCGAATACGACATCATACTGTGTTATACTCCACGATCGCTTAGTTACACATAAAGCGTTAACCAAAGCAGTAAGACAGCTGTAATATGATGCCCGTCACAGTCGACGTACAAGGCTTCAAAATTTCAAAAGTTTTTATACCGAAAGAACTCGCAATTTTTAATGGAACACCATTAGCCCACTACATGTGTAAATCGCCGTATCCATGGCATATGTTAGTGCGGAGAGTCGCCGTCATACTTGTTACTGCACAATCAACGTTGCCACTCATGTTTAAATCGCCGTATCCATGGCATAGTTAGTGAGAGTCGCCGTCAAGGTACTTGGTTACTGCAAATCAACACTATATAAAATGGGAAGAGGGCCAAACACCACCACACCAATTTCGCAAAATTCTCAGTAGCTTGATTCAACCTACAGATACTATCTACGTCAAGGGTAGAAAGCGAATTGCTTCAGAAAATGTGTTACACAACCCGTTATAGAACTTGAGGAACATCCTACTCTTCCTGCTTTGCAACCAGTTTGTTATTATCATTGTAAATCATTATGTCACTGTGCTCTGTCTAATGTATATCATATGTACGATACTTATGTAATGCAGTAAAGCTTTTTTTTAAATAAAAATTGTAAATATATATTTTGTTTATTTCTTCTATATATATCACACAATATGAGTACACTGTATATATTTCCTCGATAATGAATTATGACATAATATTAGTCTATATTCCAATGAAAAATTACTACATGAACTATCCGACCTGGAATGTTGTATCTATATTATACATATTAACATGTATGGTTATGTATGTTCATAGCTTCATTATGGAGATAATATATACATCTAAAACTAACAAGTATAAATAACCAAACTATTAGTTACTATCTGGATTATACAAATTCATTTGCCTAGCAGCCTCTAGTAGACCGCTCAAAGGATCGACATTCTCCAATTCCGGAATTAGCCAATACCCCACGCCAATGTTGTACGTGTCACGCAATCGAAACCGTTTGTCATCCTGGGACCTAAAGGCGATTTTGTTTAACATCTCAGTGTATATATCACGCAAAGTTGATCTAAACACGAACATTGTACACATTACTGTTTTATCAGACGCCTCTGCAACAGATTTGTAGTCTACCTCCGTCAGCACTTTTGAATAACTATTTTCTTAACACCTTTCGCTTTCTTAACCACTTGATCATCAGAAAGCTTTAGACAATAAGATTTTGATCCTGCTCTATAAAAATATAGAATAGCTTTCCCTGAATACTCATCTTTCATTCTTCCGACGACAGATGTATTCGTGTAATACCATGCAGACCGTTTTGATACTTGGATGTGTCATATTCATCAACATTCTTCCGCATATGCGCATACACATCATCAGTTGTTATCTCGAAATTAAAGAATCTGTCTGCATAGAGCAACGTTACATTATTACCGTAATGACTGCGCAAGATATCGTAACAAATCGATTCATAATAATTTTGGAAAGATCTAAAATACTAAATCCGGCATATATGGGTTTGTCATAAGTAACGACCTGTTTGGACAATTTCAGTGCAAATAATTTATCAGTAAATTGAATAAAATTCTTAAATTGCGGTTTTGCGACGTACCGTGCGAGACCTAAGCGAGTCCGTTATTTTCCCAATGTGTTAATAACTTTATTACTCTTCTTTTGTCGACATTCTCCATTGTTTTACCAAATACACCATTGTTCATGCATTTAAAGAAATCCTTTTCGAATTTGTTCTTGGCTTGATTTCGAAGAGTTGTATTAAGGTCTATGGATGGTACTAGTCATACGAAACCGTAAAACTCTGTGAATATAAGTAACAATACATTGTTTTAAATATCGGTAATGTATAACATAGTTGGTCTTATCACATAAGTTAGGAATTAATTTTTCCTCCTTGGAATGTGGTGCGCAGATCATTTCGGGACAAAAAGGATAATCATTGTGTTCATCATGCAGGTGGTGTGGATAGTGTATAGCACATACCCAATATCAGCTTCATCATTAACCTTCAGTACATCAAAGTTTTGAATTTCCTCTTCAGTTAACCACATAAACCCATCATGAGGTAGGTGTTGCCGCATAATCCATCCGTATAAATTCGTGGCATCTAAATACTGTAAAAAGACTTTTGGACGATTAGGGTCATAATTTGGGACAAACTCGTTGTTAGCAATACTTCTTCGCTTAACACAAGTACTCACTCCACCACGAATACCTTTCTTAAAAAAGTGGTACATATCCATATCAGTCAATAATTCTAACTCTACTTTAGTACATTTCAACATGGCATCCCACGCTATTCCAGGTATTGAAACATACTACGCTGGTTCTAATCAATACATGTCTATACATAGCCGCCTAAAGTTTTCGAACACGTCAGCCAATCGCAACACGTCTGATTTTAAATATGTCAGCATAATCCCCGAGTGTATTACACTTAAAGTGATCCCACACCAGTAGGACGCGACAGTATTCTTCATCGGATATATTTTCATCACGCATTTTATCGTAGAATTTGTCATAGGAAGGTACAGTGACATCGTCTAATTTATTAAAATTGTCTACGTACGCGTAGGGGAAATTACCTTTCTTTCTAAGTTAAAGTCATTATCATCACCAAAATATTTCCTTACCTCTCTACATTGATCATCTGATAAATTATGAGATAGAGTATCTAAGGATGCCGCCATGAACCTACAACTATCGACGAATCGCAAATTTATGTACTTCTTTTCCCTAAGGCCGCGACCGTTAATGAATTCGTCTACATAAATATGCTTACCGAACGTTATATATTTTTCACTATTAACAGGGAGTACGGTAATTTCTTCAGTTTCACTCGCTAACTGTTTGATGAACAGGTGGACATCATAACCACTGAGATTATGGAAAAAACTGGGATAAATGTAGGTAATTGATAGTTCAAATTGCAATTTGCAATATATACCAGTGACATGGCAGTGATCTCTATTTTGGAATTTGTAAGATCGTCCGTAAAAAGCGTGTCGCACTTGAAATAATATACTTACGACTTTGTTCATGTATCACCAGTTGTTCATCACTTAGTGGTAACATTGGAACAACAGTTTTCAAATGCTCATTATATAGCCGTTTCACATCACTCCGAGTCGTGTATAAATACCTCCCCGGATTAACCCCCTATAAAGTTCTAATTTGGACCAAACATCGTTTACACCGCATTTAATATAATAACTGAATGAGTATGGATCATGTTTACACGTTTTTATCGTGAACGGTTGTTCGGGGTCGGGTTCAGCCATTTTTACCGGTACTAATAGAGCTTCAAAATCTGCATATACTACGAATGGTAGAAACATCTGTTTTTGATAGTTTCGAAATGCAAGTATATTTTCCGCATAGAACTCCCCGGTTCTGTCTTTTCTTTGCATTACGCCAGGTAATTTAGTGTATACGAAATTACAGTCATGAGACAGGTGTCGAGTTAATTGCTCCTGCTTTCTAAAGTAATGAACACATGAATCACATAAATATTTTGCTCCACTACCTCGGCTAAGTAAGCAAGAAAAATTGTTTATCCATACATAATGCTGATTATCCGTTTGGTTACTGACTAATAGTAATAAATTAACATGAATAGCTTGTGTAGCTCTGGTATAGTAGAGAGACGCAATACGCTCGCAACTGTTCGATCAACTGATAGCGTAACAGGAAATTCTACACCATTCCAGTTGAATAACAAAGCAGCAATATCACTATTCTTCACATTCACTATGGCATGTTTATGCAAAATTTAGGCGGACATTCATATAGAATGAACCCGTAGTGGGAGAAAGTTTCAACATGTTTACCTCTAAATATACGAAATGCACCAGCACCATCCTACAAAACAACATATATTAAAATACAATACCCTACTACTCATAACTCACACTTACCAGAATCTTTAAGCTGAAATTCTGATTGCTTACCATCCAATATTTCCACTACTCTTTGAAAAAACTCTTCCAACACCATCCTGACACTCAATATATCATATTTCGTTTGAAAGGACTTTAATTCGGCACTTTCTCTACTGTTCAGAAAGTATAACCCAAACAGCTCAATGTTACATTTGAACGAGAATTGTTTCTGCAAGTGAATTTGTATTAGTTACAAAACATTCCCTTTAACGTCACCCATAAACGTCTGCACATCCGTATGGGTATTGCATGGTGATAGTCTATACGAAACAATGCGTTGTTTAAAAGCATTGCGAATCACTTCAACCCCAGTATCAACGAGTAGACACACATTTGATTTGTGCTTATTGCTTTTAAGGTGTCCTTGATGAGCATATCGAGGAACATCAGTCGAACAATTAGTAGAGAGCACAATTTCAACACTTTTGCTACTTTTCTTTTGTACTGGTTCGCTGCTTTGGTCTGACTTACGCTTCCGTGAGTTGTTCAAACCCGATGGTCCTGGTCTTGCAAAGGAATCATCAGCATGCCTGTGTTGCGCATGTATTCTTTAAGTTGTTTAACCCTGATGATCCAGGTTGTGCAAGACGCTCAGCAATATGACTAGTGGTTCCGTTACTGTTCGCATCGGAAGCTTGGCTGCGCCACGTACGGTACGGTTTTGAGGTACAGCCTGCGACATCTCTGAAAGGTGGGTTATGTTGAAGAACACTTATCCAATACACAGTTTTTATGTCGCAGTAGATTAGTTTTTCTTGAAAATTCTCTTCAGACATTCACATTGAAACGTTTTTATTGCGATCTGATAACAGAAAAATGTATAAACAATGTACCTAAATGAACCGGTAGATTTACGTAGTTGGTATGTTAGTAAGTTCCTTTTATAACATTATGTGGTTTGTAGCACTATTCACTATCATGTATTCACCCAATGTTTGGAAAAAGAAATCATATCCGCATGTTTCAGAACGAGGACGCAACGTAACGTAACGTTGAGGGTAGAGTATGTGGTTAAGGAAACAATACCAATGATGAATGCTGAGGCACATATGGTCCGGACCCAGCATTGTATCTTCACCCTGCCATGTGCTATGGGATGGAAGCAAGGTTACCCACCTGTTTTCTAGAAACTCGGCAGCGCATGTAGGGCTCAATACACTCTGGGAGAAGATACTGCGTCTTTCACTATATCCATCACCAGTGATTGCGCAGGTAAGTATTGAAATGGGTGCTCCTGGACTCCTAGATACTGCTAATCATTTAGCGACCATCTCATTATCTACTAAAAGGTCAGCAACACACCAGGACTGAGGATCCTACTTCTGCATGACTCATCCATTTGCTCCACTTGATAACGAAGAGTTCATAGGACTCCACTCTTCAGTGAACGCTGCGATACAAGTAGGGCTCAGGACAATATCAAATGTGCTCCCATGAAACTCTCCTCAACTGCATGTAGCACTACTGTACGACCACTCTCCATAAATTCTACCGTAGATACAGGGCTCAGCAAACCTTCAACTGGATCCTACTAGTTCTGCCCTCTGCATATGTTGCAGATGTGGACGATTGCTCATCTGCGACGCGTGTCATAATAGGAGATTCCTCTCCCCAGCGACCGGTGCCTACAGAGCTTAGACGATGAAACGATCTTTAACCGCAAGTGGAAGAAACTAATTCATCCCCAAACTCGCAATGCAGCCATACTTAAGACATGTGCAGATACTACATGATCTTCACTCACGGGTGACTGCATCTCTCCATACGGCTCACGTACTAGGTTCTGTCATGGGTGAGCAGTATTTCAGTCCACACTCGTGCCTGCTCTACCTGTGTCATAATACCACATCCAACTCGTCCGCTGGAGTAGTGGACCTTGAAAATGCCTCTAAAATGCATGAAAAGGTTTTTGGTGGAAACACCTATATTTAGCGACAACGAAAATACAGTACAGAACATCTATTACATGAAATTCTATAGTTGACACTACTGAACATATACATGCCTGAGGAACTCCTGTATCCTTCGACTTCATCCCGCTAGCCTCAACTCTGGGCTCCCGACGTCCCACCAGACTCCTACACCTTAGGTTTCCTATCCACTTGACGTTGACCTCCTTTCAACTCCCACACCTCAGGATTCCATCACCCTCTTACACCTGAAGGTTCTGTATAGTCCCTTCTGCATCCTCTCCTATTACACGTGAGACCCGGACTCTCTACAAGATTACAATATATGATGCGAAGTACAGTAAATACTGACATGACCAATGCCGAAATCAGGTTACCTAGTCAGTGACAAGGACACCACTACCTATTGACATAGACAAATATAACGAATGATAGTGATAACTTCGTGCGTTAGCATATCATCCCAGTGTTGAGGAGTATGTTCTTCCTGGAACTATTACCTCAACTACTGGGGACTACGGCTCCGACGTAGACATGGACCCGTCACAGCTATGATTCCGACGACTACGACAATGACGCGTTACGACAACAGCGACTGACTTCCGAAACACTTTATAAGTAACGAAAAAATCATCGTTGAAAGAGTAGCGATGAAGACGACTTTATGGACACTCTCAATCTCATCAACAACGTAGCAACGAATTCTAGATTACATAGCGCTCAAGAACTGTACAGACGTAGTACACTAAGTGCGACAGGTACATAACAGCGTACAGGACAGGACAATGACATTGGCAGGGTTCTGACGCGTACGCAGGTCCGGCATCACGTGAAATTTTCCTAACGAAAAGAGTCACGACGATATTACACGAAATACGACGAAGAACTTGACGATGGCTGGTTTTGGGCTCATTCACATCCCTATGACGATTGGTCTTGCAGCATTTTTACCTTACCATTATACAACGTTTATTGTGTGCGATGGTTCGTCGGAGACACTACCACTCAACGCAATTCTGCGTTCCTTATTATCGCTGCGTTTGCGGGTTACTGGTTTACTACGCACATTACGCATTCACCACATGGGACCGTCTCACGTAAATTATAATTTATTAAGCTAATTAAAAACAGACACGTACGCTATAGCAAAAGGTAGAAACCGATTGATATTTACAATAATTCTCAGTGTTGCAAATACTAAGCGAAAACAATTTCCTAGATTAATGACATGAGACGTCAGCTCAAACATTAATAGACACGTGTTATGTATAGAGTCACTACACATTCTGGATAATTGAAAATAATTAAATTGGTAGTTCCTTGGCGTCGACGTCCAGCAATCTCGTTGATAATTTTTCCCTTTCGTAGATATCGCGAGAATTAGTTTGCATACTGAGATTTCCTTGTTGCTCAAGTATTTCTATTCATTTCACAACGCCTCAATTATCAGAGATAAGTTCTTGTTTGCAGCAGATTTTTAAGCAGACTTTACGATTATATGACATTCGTTATATACTTAGATAGTGTACATTGGATTTCAGCGCGAGATAATTCAGAACATGTTGGTTGAATACGTACACCGCACGTGTCCAGTTTATTTGTCGGGATTTACATTGTTTGAACAAAGTGCACAATTTAACGGCATTTTAGTTTATGATAAGAGCAAATTAGTAGACTGATTTAATTTTATTTAGAGCGTATTAAAATACGTCCGGACACTAACACTATAGCCAAAATAAAGTTATAATTTAATAACTTAACAAATAAAAGCAATCCATTTACGGAGACGTAAAATGCAAAAAAAAACATTCAGGGCAGTAAGAAAATAAATTAAATAGTAACTAGAGAAGTAATTTACTTCTGTATACAATAAAACAGTTCAATCACATGCAACCAGGGCGCGCCGTCCACGTGTCGAATGTGACAGCGAACACAGGCGGCAGGAGGCCAAAGGCGCCTTAAAAATATATATAAATTCAAAATTCGTTACAGGTTGCGATTAAAATAATTCAATATCGCCTTATTTTATTATAACTTATTTATGATCTCAGTAATTATTCTTGTTCTAACATAAATAGTTCGTATAGTCGTGTTAATATCATGTATACAGTGGACTCTTCATATTAAATCCCCGATGGATATATAGCCGCGGGGGCGGGAGCGCGCGGGCGACGCGGCGGCAAATTTGTCCACGCACGAATTTACAAAATAAAGCGCAAGCGTTCTAACTCGTTTAGTCTTGTTAAAACATGCATTACTTGAAATCGTCTATGATTTAACAAACATATTATTTGCTGCATTCTCCTTCAGCAAGCAGTACTGCACTAGTGTAGAATTTATGTACCTTGTATTTTTAAAATATTTGTGAGTGAATGTGAATTTAAGAATATCAAGAACATTAAAGATTAAAGGTAAGCTATTTTGCATTTAAAATAAACATACATACATAACAATACGCATTTCCCAATAGGGTAGCGATCATGTTTGCAAAATCTAGAAAAAAGTAATAAAAGCGAAATTATTCGAAAATGTTACTTCATACTTTACTATAATTAAAGCAAATAACGCAAACAAGACTTTTGGTAATAGAATAATTACATTTATAATTTATTAAATATTTTTATTTAGATGTCTCAAGAAAGAAAGAAAGAAACTCTCCGGGCATCAAAATTTAATTAATAAAAAAAGACGCCAAGAAGAACAAGAGAAAAATGCTTCAAGATTAACACAGTATTTTACGAAACAAACGACCAGAACTGACCAAGATTATCCGCCAGATTCAATTCAGGAATCAGTACCCGGTTGCAGTGTAGATGAATTCAAAATACAAAGTCAGCCAGGACCAACTCCCAGTGAAGATAATCAAATCGTTGAAGAAATTACCCCTGTTTTTGGATCTGGGGACTATACTGAAGAGACAGGTACAGATACAATAAATAAATGTGCATTTGATGACCCAGGGCTTTGGCCGGAACCAATATCTCACATATCTAGGCAAGCTATTATAAAAACGGGTCCTAAACAAATAAAAAACTTTAATTTTCCGCGCGATTTGTTGGGTCGAAAATTTTCTGAAAGTTACTATAAGAGAAACTTAAAAAATGGTGACGAATGTAGTAGAAATTGGTTGATTTACTCAATTACGAAAAATAATGTTTATTGCTTTTGTTGTAAACTTTTCGAACCTTCTCAGCAAAATAGATTTATTCAGTGATTTAATGACTGGCATCATATAGCAATGTACCTGAACCGCCATGAAAAAACTTCCACTCACTTTACTAACTACCAAAAATGGGCAGAGTTGCTTCTATCGTTCAAAAATAAAACTACTGTTGATTATTTACAGCAAAAAATATTAGACGTTGAAAGTAAACGATGGTATGAAGTAATAAAGCGAATAATTTATGTAATTCAATTTTATGTAAACAAAATTTAGCACTTCAAGGCAAAAGCAATAATCTTTACAATCGCAACAATGGTAATTTTTAAATGTATTGAAATACTAGAAAAGTTTGATCCTATTATATCGGAACACACACGACGTATAAATAGCGATTCTGAATTTCACAAAATGCCAACATATCTAGGAGACAAAATCCAAAATGAAATACTTTCCTTAATGGCTTTTAATATTAAAAATCATATTATAAATTTATGTCGACAAAATAAATATTTTTCAATAATATTAGATTGCACTCGGATGTTTCTCATATTGAGCAAATAAGTGTAATAATTCGATTCTTTCATTTCAATTTAGCATTAGGATCGACTGAAATACATGAACATTTTTAGCATTTTATCCAATTTTAGATGTTACAGGGCTGGATTAACAACGTTTCTTATTGATCTATTAAAAACATTAAATTTAGACATAAATAATATAAGAGGCCAAGACTATGATAATGGCTCTAACATGCGCGGCAAAAATAGTGGCCTACAAAAAGAATTTTAAATTTGAACCCGAGCTTTTTATGTTCCTTGTGCGAATCACAGCCTGAATCTAATTGTAAATGATGCCGCTAATATTAACCATGAAACAATAAATTTTTTAATATAACACAAGAATTATACAAATTTTTCTCAGCGTCTACTAATCGATGGAATATCTTAACCAAGCATGTTACTAATTTAACTTTAAAGCCCTTATCCGAAACACGCTGGTCAAGTAAAATTGATGCCATAAAGCCTCTCTAAAATATTTACCAGAAGTTTTTGATGCATTATTTGAAATTTGCAATGACCACACAAGAGTCGACGAACAATCTAAATACCAAGCAAAATGTCTGGGAGAAAAAATTTCTACATTTACATTTGCTCCGTTAAAGTGTGGTATGATATTTTAAATCAAGTAAATTTTGTGAGTAAATGCTTCAATCTCAAATTACAAATTTGCAACTTGCTTTGGTGCATTAAACAAACTAAATACATTTTAACTAATTATCGATCTAGTTTTGCAGAAATTGTTGAAAGTTCCAAATTAATTGCAGAAAAGTTTGACATAGAAACTGAATTTCGTAGTGCGAGGCCATTAAGACGACGTAAAAAATCTACTCAATTTGATTATGAACATGAAGATCAACCTATAGTAAATCCTGAAAATTCATTCAAAGTAAATTTTTATTTCTGTATAATAGATCAAACTTTAATTTCGTTACAAGACAGATTTTCTTTATTAAAAGAACATATGGATTCATTCCAATTTTTATATTCATTAGATAATTTACAAAATAAAGAATCTTGCTGCAAAAAATTACAAGCGAAATTAACTCATGAAAATCAGTCCGATATTGACGCAGATGATTTATGTGAAGAAATTTTACAATGTCAAGTATTTATTACGAATTCAAAAAAAGATATATCCCAAATAATTTAGTATATTTATTCAAATGATTTAGTAGGAGTTTTTCCAAATTTTACTGTAGCACTCCGTATTTTTTTATCATTACTTGTGTCAGTTGCGTCCGCGGAGTCTTTTCGAAATTGAAAATCATAAAGAGTTATTAGGTCTCGCAATAGTTTCAATTGAGTCTGACATACTGGATAAACTTGATATTCATGATATTATCCAAACTTTTTCTTTGCTAAAAGCTAGGAAAGTAAAATTTATTTAATGACTTATTTACATTGTTTGTATTTAATTTACCGTATAATATGTATTATGTTTATATTATAAATATTATATTTTTCATTTATTATTGTTGTTTACCTGTTTTCTTGCATTTGTAATTTTGTATTTTAAATAAAAAGTTTACACAGACTATTTCAATCTTTGTGTGTTTTTATTTCAATGCATTAAGAATATAACAAAAACAGTCATTTAAATGTCCCTAAACATAAGCCTAAAAATTATAGTATTTCAAATTAATTATTCATTATTTTTTATTCATGTCTTATTACTTAAAAATGCTACTAGAGAATTAAAATTATAGTGTCCGAACCTATAGTTGTTGGGGCTCTTATCACCTAGGCATGCAAAATATTTATAATATTAGTTTTTGATACAAATGTTTTTAATTAATGGGCGCCATCAAAATTTTGACACAGGCGCCGCATGCTCCTGGCGCACCTGCATGCAACAACCGGTTAATAACCAATGTAGATCTGAATACAACAGCGGAAAGTAAACACGTAATCACTTAGTTATATAATAACTTTTGATTAAAATGTAAAATCCTACATACATATTATGTTTCGATCATCAGGGGGAAGCTACAATTCTGAGTATAAACACTACATATAGAAGTTATTATTATAATTAAAAATTGTCTAAATCATTTATTCTACACCTAACGTCTGTATGAACAAATTCACACTAACATTACGTTAAACAACTATATTCTAACGACAAGGACAAATGGCATTGTTGGAAAATCCAAGTGTGAAATATATTAACAAATGAACAAGTAAAATCAGCAAACCACGTTTACAAATTGAACTGTGAAGATTGTGATTCCAATTATATAGGTATGACTACACGCAATATAGTGATCAGAACCAAAGAACACAACCGGCAAATTAAGAACAACAGAGGGATACAGTTTTCTCATTTCGCCGAGCACATATTAAACAGTGGTCACAAATTTAACATGTACAGTGTAGAAATACTGGACACGACGCTCAATAATAACAATATTATAAAACTTAAGGAAAGATTCTACATTACATCCTATCTTAAGAGAGGGACTAACCTACTCAACAATATAATTAGTTAATCGCTTGTGATACCTGATCTACTCACCTATAGTAGCTACAACCTCCAACCATAATATTACGTACATATTTTTAATTGTGTTTGTAAGAAAATGTTTAACTTGTGGTTTGTTGATTTTACTTATTCATTTGTTAATATATTTCACACTTGGATTTTCCAACAATGCCGTTTGTCCTTGTTAGAATATAGTTGTTTAACGTAATGTTAGTGTGAATTTGTTCGTATAGACGTGAAGTGTAGAATAAATGATTTAGACAATTTTTAGTAAGTAGATTATAATAATAACTTCTATATGTAGTTAAAAATTATTAAATTTATTAAATACATAAATAAATTATATTTAGAATTTACATCAGTTCTACATACATAAACACAAAGTTGCATCGATTGGGGCTTGAATCTCGATAGCGCAGTTGGTTAGCGCTGTACTTTAGCAAACTGCAGGTCGTAGGTTCAAGTCCTACTCAAGGTGAGCTTTTTATTTATGTACTTAATAAAATTAAGAATAATTTTTAATTACATATTTACCTTTGAACTTATTCGTTCATAACAAAACTTATAATAAATCTATATGTAGTGTTTATACTCAGAATTGTAGCTTCCCCCTGATGATAATGGCATAATTAATTGAAACAATCGAAACATATATGTATGTAGGATTTTACATTTTAATCAAAAGATAAATATATAGTTGAAATTGAAATTATGAATGAGTTTTATTCGGATTAGCAAAATTATCACCATTTAGTAAAACAATGTGTTCAGTATATCTGCTCATACTTTAATATCTTTACCTTAACGACAAGAAACGCTTTTCGAAGGTTTAGTTTTAAACGATAAAATGTTTTTCATTTGGACTAAACAGGGAAATATAGTATAAACAAGAATTAAATTAAGTGTTCAAACTTACCCAGAAGATTGGAAAATAATATGCACTTCCCGTTGGCACACAGGTCGGAAAAATACACTACTTTCTTCGCTTGCACGTACTATATATCTACACATATATAAAATTGAATTCACGTTTGTTACTCTCACTAAAACTCGAGAACGGCTAATTTTGGTTTTGAAATATTTGTAGAAGCCTAAGGAAGGTTTAAAAGGTGAGAAAATATACAGGAATTGCAAGGAAAATATTATAAAAAAAATACCTGTCAAACAGGGTGCGTTCAAAATAAATAAAAAAATGTTTTCTCTTTATAATTTTAGTCGCAAAATTAATTTCCCTTTTTAACAGTTACACACTTTGACAAATTATTTATTTCTAAGGCGGTACGAAGTTTGACAGGTCACCTAGTTATTAATAATTATCGAATTGCAATTCAACAATGCAATGTATAAAAATTTTTGGATATCGCCTGCTTTAATGTACAACACTTAAATTGACAACTGCCTATCGTATATTGTGTTACATTAATTTATTTGTATTTAAATAGAAATGTTGGTTCTCAACGTATCCTAAAATGTTTAGTTTTTAATTTTTTGTAAAACAGGAAAGGATGTAATTTTTTTTTTTTTTAACTAGGCAATGATTTTGGTAACAGAATTTGTTCTGTCACAGCTTAAAAAACAATACAGCTCAGACAATGGGAAGTACCGCTTTGATCTTTGTACATCCCGATTTGCAAATCATAGAGGGGAGGCTGCAGCATGCAATCATTCTCGTACCATGCCGTGGGCCTATTGCAATAGGAGAAAGATGGATTGTACATCAACTGGGTCAGGACCGTATTAAAATTATTTTTCACGTGTCATTAGCAGGTAATTTCGATTGCTTTTAAATGATATAAAAAACCAATATTTCTTTAGAATGAACTATAATTTATAATACATATGTAGCGATAAAAAATACTGTAAAAATGGATTTTTAAACTTAAAACATTACAATTAATTAAAATATTACAAGTTTGTTGTGGAATTTGTTGAGGAATCGATAGAATTATTATTCTATTACCATATTGTACGTACCATTTTATGGATATTTTCATATTTTAAAGTATACTTTATAGGTACGTAAATTGTGTATAAAAAACCAAACGCTAATTTTTTGTAGAAAATTTAGTATTCATGTCAAGGAACGTATACTAAATTTACATATCATTTTTATTACTTAGAAGACTAATACATTGGAATGCTAATTTTAAATAGATGGAAATTATAAATGAATAAATTGGAGTACTTTAGTAAACAGTAACATATATCTGATCCTAGTGTTTTTGAAAACGTATCTATTGAGACCTGTTTCTACGAGTAAAATACAATAAACTCTTAACACCACGTAGAGCTGGTACTAATTGTCAAAAATCAATGAAAAACGTCTTAAGTTACAATCAAAACTTTTTCAATATGGTCCACACAAACAGCACTGCTCTCCACTCCGATCAGTAAGCGATTGACTGGGCTCACTTAACTGATTTAAGATTTGTGGCGAAAGCAAATTGGCAAAATCGAACGTACGTCTGAACGTAGAGTGTCCAAGCTGTATCGTTTTTTAAGCTGTGGTTTCATTACATAATTTTCAACAAAAGGGCAAAGTTGTATAATAAAATATATATTTAATTTTTTGATATAATAATTGTTAGTTATATAAATACTTATAATTACAGAGTGAAGATGATGGAATTGTTTTGGCAGCAATGGTATGGGGATCCACTGATACAAATCATGTGGGCTTAATAGTTCTAAACGCAAAAACTTTCCAAGAAATGGGGCGAGCTGAGTTTCACACAGGTAGCCCAGTTCCTAAATGCTTACACGGATGGTTTTTAGCTAATAAAAAATAATATACAAACGTATGAAAGATAAATTAATATATATTATATTTGTTAATATAATGTACAAGCAAATAACATAACAACTACTCTAACAAATTATTAAATATGTAACATTAACAAGATGATTGTTTAATATTATAATAAAATAGTTATACATTCAGTTCACACCTGGTTAGTACACCAAGTTGCATGTATCATTGATTTCCCATGTAATCATTTAAATTGTAGATTGTAACCTCACAGCATATTTAAAAAAATAAATGCATATCAACCTGCTTTGGTTATTTACTTTGAAGATCATAAGAATTTTTCAAGTCATTTACTCTCAATAAAAAGCTTTACACAAAGCAATAAAATTTATTAAACCTAATCATAATACTGCATGAAATAAAATAACACATATCACCATTGACATTACAAAATGTATTTGATTAGCATTATGTGTTTCTTTAACAATCATCATACTCATCAAATGCATTTAAACACATTACATTGTCAATGAGGATAGTTCCCACAACAAAATAGTAGATCGTTTAAACACTCAAAACATGGCTGTCTGAGATTATAAAGAACTTACCATCACAATTACACATTTAAATCTGAAAAAAAATTCTATAAAAAGCTAAAACGGAATATAAAATTACATGGAAAACATTTGTAATTTTTTTTAATCATTTTTCAAAATTTTTAACTAGAAAATACAAACAGTTATGATAATTTACTATAACTAGGTGGTGAAAATTTCTTGCGTAGAAATTTAAGTATGTATAAAGGTAGACACGAAATTAACGTAATCACTAAAACTTTCCAAAAGAAGTCCGCTGTTCGTATAAATTCTGAGTCTGTGAAATAATTTAGGTTAAGTATGAATAATTACAGATTTTGATACTTACCGAAATAGTCATGTAAAACAATTAAGGATAAAACGTATAAAGCAAGTGAGAGTAATTCAGCTAAGACCATCAAATAGTGCCATGTCCTTATGTTTAAAGCCACCATTATAAGTTCTGTTAATATTAAAGAACTAAAACTAATGGCTACAATGTGAATAAATTCATCTTCAAAGAGTAATAGGGCACCATACATTATCACTCCACCTAAAATTCAATTCAAACTTAAGCCTTAATCATAACATTTTGTTTATGTTTTAGGTTATTACGATTCATGGAAGAAAACGCTTATATCACAGTTCTATATTTAGTAACTTTGTTTAAGCCTTAGTTATCTGCGACATAAGCATATGGTAATACAAATTTTCAGCAAACAGAATTCATTTCCAATGGAAAACTTTACATCGGGACCACAAAATGTAGCTTTAACTAGACATAAAACACATATGAGGTTTTATAAAATATCAACCAGAAAGATCTACAGTGGCTGAACATGCCCTAAACAATTACGTCACACTTCATTTTGATATGGTAATTTTATCAAAGCAAACTCACTAACTACTGTGTCAATTTACAATGGGAAGCTATTGAGATATATAAACATCCAAATAACTTCAATAGACAAAAATAAAATTTATGATTCAATAACTTTTGGTATATGTTTAGATTTTTTTGATGCGTTTTTGCTAGATTTTGAGAAATTCTTTACCAATTAAATTATGTGCACTCATCACAGCATTGAATGTAGTTAAAATTAAATTAGATTAAATGTATACATTCTGTATTTAATTGCAATTACTGTAAAACATGTTTTTAATTCTAATTAGATTTGTTATTATTTTACTACATCTTTAATTGATATGCCTAAGTTATTAGTTGTGAATGCTTTTACCAGCTTCAACTCAAGTTTTCACAACTTTGCACCAACATAACATGATTTAATTTTGTTAAATTCGTTTTTTTGATTGTTGCATTTTTCATTTTTCATTCATTTTCATTATTCAGTTAAAAGAGGTGTAAGTTAATTTCCTTGTAAACCTGTGAATTTTTCCAAATTATGTTTTTAAAATTTAAACAAAAATATCGTAATTCATCATCATTGCTAATGATATATATATATATATATATATATATATATATATATATATATATATATATATATATATATATATATATATATATACATATATGCATTATCGTTAAATGTTAGAGACTACTTACAATCGAGAATTTGACGGTAAATGAATAGAAAGACCGTGGCGGTCCTGTTTCTTGGCCGCCTAGATCGCCAGACTCTACAAAATTAGATTTTTTCTATGGGGTCACATAAAAAACGTTGTATATCAAACTGCTCCGACTACTGCAGAAGATATGAGAAACCGCATAATTCATGCGTTTAGAAATGGATTGTCAAGATGTAGCCGATTGACTTTATGAAAATAAAAATTAAATAATTATTATTGAGGTTGAATATTTCGGGGGTTCTAGAGGACTTTTTTTTAATTAAAATACGTCAAAACGTAGCTTATTAGGTTTTCTTAAAGCCTCAGAATACCGATTCCGAAATGCACAGAGATCAGGGGACAGCACCGATTTGTGTGGAACACTGCAGCGTCAAAATTTTTATATTTTTCCAAATAATTTGAAAACTGTAAATTTTTAAGATACATCTTACATAAATTAACATTAAAATTTGACGATAAATCCGAATACGGCAAAAAAATTGGGGAGTTCTATTTTAAACAACATAGTTTGTTACTATCACAGTTTTATGACGCACCCCGTATATTGGAAAATAATTTTAAAATGCGTACCTCTTAAACACCAAAAACTTTGATAGGAAACATTTCCTTTTAAAACTCATATTTACTGAGATATCGCACTTTGACGCACTAATGGGCAACCCTGTAGAAATAGAAAAACAGTAAAAAAAAAATTGACTTTTCTGAAAAAAATTGGGCTGGAATTGTGATGATTTTAATTTCTTTTCTAAAAGTTTGTAATAATTTTGTTTTAATAGCTAATGAGCAACCCTGTATGATAATGTAATATGCATATTTTTTTTGAAGGTGGATTAAAACTGTAAACATATCGTAGCATTTTGCAAGAAGTTCTTGTGTAAAACTTGGTACATTGCTTACATCTTTGTTTAGGTTCTACGTGTCTGGCCATTAAATCTGACATCATCTACAGGTCTTGGATTAACCGGTCGTTTTTGTGGTGGTTCTTCCTCAAGTTGTACTAAAGACGGTCTTGGATTAGAATTTGGTCGAAGTAAAGCATGAGCAACTTCCGCTCTGTACGTAACAAGTCGTTTGAACTTATTCATTCTAGTCATTGTAACAAACCTTTTTATGTATGTTTTTTTGTCGTAAAATCTCTATTTAGTTCTTTTACTAAATTATTTCAATTATTATTCACTGCACATCTCTTTCCGCGTTTTGAGTCATTTTCGGTCATTGCGCAGGGTTACTTTGAGTGTCGTTCATTCATTGCTTGAACTACGTGTTTAAATAGAAGCCATTTTCGCTTTGTTTAAATTTTTTAAGAGTGCCGTTGCAAGATGATGCTTTAGCTTTGCTAATATGAAGTGGGATTTCAATTGCCAAATTTTGCTTTGAACCATACAAAATCAATTCAGTTTGGAGGTTTATAAAGAAATTGTTATATATTTGGAATTGCCAGTATATCAATCTGATATTTACTTCAACTTCCATCAAAATTGCGCAATAAAATTTAAAGTGATGAATCGACAGCTTTATGTCCTTATCTGCTGAAGTTCCAGTCACACCCAGAATGTAAAAGAAATTACTCCAAGTATTTCATATTGTTAATTAATTCACATTATAGTTTAAGGCAATTAAGAATCCCTAACATTAGTTTTTAAGAGATCATCCATTATAAACAAATTAATTATCGTAATAAAACTCATTGTTGTCATTATTTTTTACTTGTTATTTTCATGAGTTTTTTGTGACTTTTCTATTTTTAAGGTTTATTTGTTCCTTAAAAACAAATTGGCGTCTGAGATTGCATTATTTATTTTCAGGTTTGAAGCAACACCTTTTTTTTGTAAAGCGAAAATATCTAAGCAATTCTATTTTTGTTAATAAGAAAATCAAATGTTATTGAACCTGGACCTATTAATCTACTGATGAGCAAAGTGGCATAAAATCTTCTAGTTATCCATTATTTTCCATAGCTAGTTATAGCCCTGGGCTAGAAGTATTTAATCATAAGTGGGTGAATTATCTATACGAGACACCTGTTTAAAGATTACATCATTTGTAAATCTCTGCGATATAAAAGCCATTCATTTACGATGGAAATATCTGTAAGGTGGTAAACGATTGGCAAATAGTAACGTCTCGTTCCTAGTTTGATCCTGATCCAGACAACATATCATTCAAATCTAGACCTCCCATATTTTTATTGTACACCTTTACTATATTCGGTTGTTGCACATCAATATTTCTATTGAGATGAAGACCATCTCTGCACTTTATTTATGGGAGGTACACCAGAATTGGATGTTACGACGTGAACTGATTTCATGCCATTTCACTGCTAGTATGTTTTCATTCCCATCTATGAAATAATCAAAGGAGCCTCGATCTTCCGTTTTCAATTCTGCATCACTTTTCATTTGGCACTTTTGCAGTCTGGAAACCCTTACAGTTCCTGCCGCTAAAATGCCCACTTATTTGAGCTCGCATATTAGGGAACATGATGTGAACCAATTGTCCATATGAATTTTATCATTTGAATTCTTTGGAAGGCGTATATAAACCTTAGAATCATACACTATACCGCTAACACCCGCTCTTGCAAAAAAATGTTGCCCCATTTATGTGGTTTATTCTTTATGTATTGCATGAAAGAGCTCGTCCGCATGACTGCGGTCTAAAATATTTGAATTATCATTTATGTGTATACACTTCCTGAGTTTGTGTTTGTGTTTCTTGACATATCAGCAATGCGCGCAGTGAAATTATTTTCTCTATTATTCGTAAGTATTGGATTGCACTAAGATTTCAAAGCCTTTTTTCCCATCGCGATGTTAGCAATATAGTCTGCGACACTTGCGGAAATGTAGTCGCCATTGGTCGCTGTCGATTTCTAAAGTGCTCAAGAGGCAAATCATCCTCAGAATCAAAACCATCACTAACATGTTCTGTATCATACTGAAATTGGACGTTGAGTAGAGGTAGTGGTGTTTCTATATCAGGATCAATGCAACTGTAAAGAACCAAAATCCTTTAATCCCAAATAATGAAACTTTACCCCCTCCGACGTTGTTTCGCAAATGTTAATAATTTTGCTACGTCAGCGTCCCCTCCAGTCCCACTACTTGTTCAATAACCAATTTCTGAATTAGCGTCGCCACCAGAAGCCTTCCCCTCCTTCCGTAGATTTCAATAAAACTGCGAGACGCACTACAGACGCTCTCAGAATCATGACTATTTCTTCAGTCGCTCACTCAACTCCGTTCGTCTTAGAATATTCCTGTACACCCAGGTCTGCGGTTACTTGAATCTGTGGTCACCTGCATGTAAGTTTTATTTTACAACCCTACACATACATTTGCGGACAACTCCTAAATTCTTCGATACTCAGCACATAATTATACACTAACTCACACAAACACGCCGCCCCATGCCTCTTAGACAACGTGCTGGGTGCCCACGAGTTTGAAAGTGACAAAGCCGCTCACGATTAGACCAATATTACGGTTCCGTAAATTACGATAGGGTTCGAAAAAGGGTACGTAAAATAAGTGAGTATTAAAACTGCTATCTCACTTAACGTAACCACCACTTCCAGTTCTAACAGTTTACTTCTTATCTGAAGTCATACCAGCTCGCTAGTCTCGAGATAACCTAAAATCCGTAAAACGTTTAGTTATCCTGCCCGCCTGTATAAATAAATACTCCTGCAAACGGAACGTTAACGAAGCTCTTAATGCCTTAAACCGCCCCTAATCACAGAACCACGAAGTAGCCACCACCACTCCACCATCGCTATCTAAACCAGGCGCCTTCCACGCTCCCGCAACTAAATATTCAATACGAACATATCCAATATTAAAATTCCCGTGTCAATAACTATAAATACACTAACCACCCTCTACACCATCATTTCCATTGTTAATTGTGTCTTAAGAAAGATAACAAGGCCAGAGAAAGCACCACGAACTTCTTGCATTAAAATCTCTACTAGTTAGGGTAAGTAATTCGAAAATATTTTAATTACCCGAATTAGTGTCTAATACTAATTAAGAAGACTACTATTCGTTAATAACCTCTTGTAAATATATTAGTTAGATACGAATAAAATTTCTATCACAAAAACAGACAAAAATTCTATAGATACAACCCGAGAATATATATCACTTTAAAAGTATTGATTCTCTGAACGACCTAGAGAGACGGCACTAAAACCATTCACCTCTGTCTTATCTCTTTAAAAATATTTCCAATACGAAATAACGTTACGATAACTGTATAAAATCAGATGCTCTCTTCCGTTTTCTACCAGTCAGGAACGTACTCAAAATATTCCCGTATCTTTATTTAATTTTCCTTTTTCTTTCTTTATTTTCTTTATATAGGAAATTAAGATCATTTTTAACTTTCTTATCAATACGCCGTGAATATTACTTTCGTAGCTAACCTAACGAGAACACCAAGGCGACTGCTGTTCCTCGATCCACCCAGTCAAGCCGCCACTCGCCGCAGGAAAAAATTAATCCAATCCCAGCACCAACCATTGGTGGGTGTTTTATTTTGAGTATCTTTATATGTTAGTATTTAATCACATGTAAATATATCAAATGTATAAATTAGTTTTAAGTGTGCATATTTAGAGATATCTGTATACAATATAAGTATCAAACCCTTTTAATATTTATTGATCAGAGTGACAAATCTAGTAGCAAACGGTCAGCCCTACTTAATAAACCACCCTTTCATCTTTAGTCAAACCCACTCGTGTCAATATGTCAAATCTGATTTTCATTCATTTTCAGAGACTAAACACTTTTTCACAAGTGTCCAATGAAACCCAATGGAGTCATTCAGGTTTAACCTCAATAGTATTTATACAGTTCTGTTGAAAACTGAATATACTTCATCTGATTGTGCATCTCCAAATTGATAAAAAATCACACAGTCAAAAAATCTTTCTAACACGAGAATATTGTCCGTTTGTGTCCAATTCGTGCAATGGTACCCAGAAGAGCCATCTAGGAACTACAAATTACACCTTATGACAGGAGTTCACTGCCTATTACCAGTTACAGGTACCTAGTTTGAAGGTTGCCTGAATATATTCCTAGATTTCAGTTGGCAGGCACGATATCCCCATACTGTTTTTACCATAAAATATTTCTCAAAAAACGAGCCCATGCCACATGTCAATTTTGCTTTACCCAGTCAGGAAATAGGCGTTTTTAAAACAGACCAATTGTACAATTGCTTTTTTAATGCTCTCAATTGTGAAAAAATACGTATAAGAAGACAAAGACGTGGTTGGTTGATAGAATTACCGATTCAACTTTTAAGTGAAGATTGTGAGGCGGCAACCCAGGCATTTCCAGCGAGTTTAAAAATTCGGTTAAATTGTTGACATCATCTTGATTAGTAACATTAGTACGCCAGCAATTCTCCAGCAATTTCACTTAGAATCTTGAAATGTAATTCGTTGACATCAATGTTTTTCGCAGTCAATATAGTACGTTCGCTCAACTAACCATGATTTTTGTAGTTTTGAGCAATGGGAATACATTTATGATGCAACTCGCCACGCATGTTCATACTTAATTTGAGTGTTTCCACAAAACTGATGACCACAAACATGCAATAAGTTCATCGGCTGGCGTTGACCATGGAATCACTGGCAATGTTTGGCGAAAATCACCTGCCAACAAAATTATGGCTCCACCAAACCGATTTTGATTATTTCGTAGATCTTGCATCGTTCGATCTAATGCCTCCAAATATGTTTTATGCGCCATCGTACATTCATTCCAAACTATCAATTTGCACTGCTGCAAAACTTTGGCCATCGCACAGATGCACTTTGGAGTTTCGTTGATTTGCGTATTCAACGGCAACTTGAGTGCTGAATGAGCAGCTCGACCACCTTTCAATAACGTAACTGCGATTCCAAATGAAACAAGTGTAAGTGCAATTCCATTTTGCGAGCGAATCGTTGCCAAAATCAATGCCATCAAAAGTTTTTCCAGTTCCACCGGGTGCGTTCAAGAAGAAAATTCCTCCAGTTCTATCATTCAAAGCTGTCATGAGAGTGTCGTATCCATGTTCTTGTTGCCGATTCAACAGCGGAACGTTCATTCGAATTAATTCTCTTAATGCATCGCAATCACATTGTTTTTCTTGTACAACTCTTGATTAAATACGTCGTGCATCGAACGATTGGGCGCTGTCATACGTAGTACATATAAAACCTTCTTCGATATCATAAAGCATATGTTTTCAACTAATATCAATGCATAATTGTGAATTACACGTCGCTCAGTTGCAAATCTGGATTGGCAGTTGCATTTGATGCAAAATGTCATCAGGCATCTTTGTATTTAGTCCACAAAATTTATCCAATTCGATGGAAAGAATAATTATCGAAAACAAAGTTCGTATTTGATGAGGATTTGACGAAATCACAGCATCTCTGAGGGTGTAATCCCTATGAGTGTCATTCTCTAGCAAACGAAAATGTTGATAGGTTTCTCTATATGTGCCACACAATTCACCATTAACAGTTCGGAGACGTTGCAATGATGGGCGAAATTTGACTAATAGCAAGGGCAAGTAGAAACACTCGTCGTTACTTGCATGAACTGTGTAAATTCGACCTAATGCATCGGTAGAATGTAATTTTGGTAACCTGGAACTGGATTTCCTTATTTCCGTCGTTCGGGCGAAGTTGTCATTCTGGTCAATGTTGTACAGGGCGGCCGATCAACTCGTCATCATGCGTTCTCCGCGGTGAAATATACTTTCTGAGCACTTTCTAGGTGTACGGCCAAGTGAACAACAGGTTAACAACAGTGCAATGTCGAATGTCGAATGGCGAATGAAAAAATACGCCAAATCGCTTCGTTACTGGTAACATATCGTCCCATTTGATATTGAGTGACTTCATCGTTGGAATTCTCAGCACCAATTCCAATCACAGACCTTTGGTCACATACTTAGAGCTGTATTTGATGGATTTCACGGAATGGCAAGATTCAACGTTGATGTGCGCGAATGTTTTCGAGAGTAAGGACGAATACGGAACAATCCAACGATTATCAATCTCTATGTCATGTTGATTCACTTTGACATTCATTACTCGATATTCCTGTGGATACAAATAAGGAATAACCAACAACATCCTCGATCAATTATTCTCAATGTCTAATTCCCAAGTATTGCTCTCAACAGCATTAATTCAAGTTTTTGATAACATAGGTAATCCTCATACCTGTAGAGCATTGTGAGACATGGGAGCTCAGTCAAATGTAATTTCCGAACAATACAAGGCGACCTCTTCGCAATTTTAGTCAAGTTCCGCATTCATTCCTACGTAATTAACGCCGATATAGCCAAGATGTACAGACAAATTAAAATGCATCCTACAGACTGAGATTATCAAAGAATTTAATAGAGACCGAATTAATAATTACAGGTTAACAACTATAACTTACGGTACATCAGCTCCGTTTTTAGCCGTTAGAGCCCTCCAGCAGCTAGCACAAGATGAAACTGCGAACTTTCCCTTAGCTCATCGCGCAATAATACAGGATTTCTTTGTTGATGACGTGTTAACGGGTGCCGATAGCATAGAAAGTCATATTCAAATTAAACATCAATTAATTACGGCACTAGATAAAGGAGGTTTTGAACTTCGTAAGTTTACCTGTAACGATCAAAAGTTGCTCAACTCTGTCCTTACCGAAACAATTCATTTTGATAAAGAAAACACAACAAAAACCCTTGGATTACTGTGTAACTCCACATTAGACATATTTAAATATTCAGTAAATATTATCAACTAACGTAAAATTACTAAACGTATAATTTCGTCACTTATTTCACAAATTTTACGACCCTCTAAGTCTAAGTGGCTCAGTAATTGTAAAAGCAATACTCATACTACAACATTTATGGTCCACAAAATTAAAATGGGATAGAACTGTTACAACCGACTTAGCTAAACCGTGGACTGAGCTTGTAGAGCAATCTAAATAACATAACAATACCACGAACAGTTATCATTCATCATACCCCTCAAATCTTAGAAGTATATAGATGGATATTGCTTATGGTGCTTGTGTCTACATCATAGATATCTTACTTAATAACTAGATAGCCAGAGCATATGAGCTGTGCGTTTAAAATACGATACAAATTGAACATTTCAATAAGGACGAGAATGGTCGAAAATTTACAAGTTGGGGGTATTGGGACATGCGCAGTCGTATCATTAGAATTGCAAAGTTCAATTTTTGATATCAATTGTAATTGTCAAAAAGCGTTTCTCTAACCTCGGTTTTTCGCGCTTTTGGAGTTTAATATTAGAAGTGAAATATGAGAAGCTGCATAGTGCCTTTTTGTCAAAATGGCAGCAAAAAACTAAAAGAAAATCTACAATTTTTGAAGTGAGATCACAAATAATTATATAATTACAACTATTTGCCTTCTTGCACACACGGCGGCTTATGTTTACACATTACATTTTTTTAGAACAACAACTGCTCGACACAAATCTTGGATGGTTGCTTTAAGAGAAACCCCAAAGATTTAAATCAAAGTATGCCTGTGTATGTTCCGACTACTTTTCACCCGCAGACATTATTAAGGTGAAAAATAAATGGACTTTGAGAGTTGGAGCTATCCCAACTGTTAAATTGAGGCCTTCCGCTAAGACAAATTTATTTTTATACAGTGCTCCGTAAGTGAATAATTTAAGTCCACCCTACACACAAAACTTTTAATTATAAAGTAAATCTTTTTTGCATGTATGTAATGAATTCATTATTTATTAAAATTTGGTTTACATAAAAGCAAACAACAATATTATTGTTCTAGGTCTGCAGTAAAGTTGGCTGTTATATCAGAAGATGCGCCACTGCCCTGTTCAAGCACAATGGAAATTAATGACAAGTAAGTTTACAGTGCACATAAATAACTAGAAAATTTTGCTATAATACATACATTACCCGAAACGTTGCCAAAAAGTAAATAAATACTGAATACTGAATTACATTTACTTTACTTTCAGTCAAGCTGCATCTTCTGATAAAATATCAAATTGTAGAATATTATCTCAATCAGAAAGCCAAGCTGCTGATAATCAGTCTGACGTAAATTTTTGTGGAAAGAAACGTCTCGCTTCCACTACAGATAGTGAAGGATTAAACGGTTCTCCAAAAAGATGCAGCAAGTTAATGCGTATGGAAGGAATAAATTCCCTAGTTGTAAATAAATTCAATAATGTCATATAAATTGTTTCAGTAAATCCCCCAGAAAATTAACATGGTCTCTTGAGGAGTTACAGAAGGTTGCGTAGCGAGCTAAAAATTGAAAAAGGTCGTGTCTGACTGGGAAGAAAATTAAATAATTTGGGAACCATGAAATAGGATGCACTACAACAAGAAATTAAGCCATTGGCCATTACCCTCCAATTCTTTTCTTCCAAGGCATACAATTATGTAAGGAACATTTTCAACTTGGCTCTTCCATCTCAAAGTACAATCCGAAATTGAGTGTATGTCAGTGTTCACATCACAAGCATTTGACACATTGAAGGAGCCAATTGTATGAAAATAAAACGAAAGGACTACCTACAATTTGCTCATTAGTGTTAGATGAGATGGCAATTAAAGAGCAAATTGAGTTAATTGGTAATAAAGTATGGGGTTATGTGGATTGTGGTTCACAAATAAATGACAATGACTTTTAACACTGGTGTCAGAAAATTACATTTTTAATTCTGTCAACGAACGTTAAAATGCCTACTTTTAATGTGTTTGTAGAAAAAATACTTTTCTCCATTTTTTTAAAACATTTTTCATTTTGTAGCAAATCTTTAATAATCGTGCGCTTACAGCACAAATTCTGATTGTTTGTGTTAACATTCATGATTGCGTTTTAATTTAGTTATAACTTTTATTTTGTATAATGAATATAGTTATTATTATTATTATTTTATTCATTCGAATACAAATGTATTTACAAATGTCAATATAATAATTATTCGTATTTACATTTCATAATGTATATTGTAGAGCAAACGCCAAATACGAAGACACCTGCGCAGAAACCGAATATTGCATTAAAAAGAAATGGAATAATGATATGAGTGAGAAGTAGATATTATGTTCCGTCCACAAAATGTAGTGTTGTTTATTGTTTTCTAACCTCATTTTTCGTGTACGCTTTTATCAATTGTAAACAGTTTTTTCAAAACTCCTTCCGTTTCAGCACCTTCTATTTACAAGTAAGTTGTATTTGTAATCCACAGTAATATGTATTAATACAATATATTGATTTAGTTCGTTGTTTATAATGGGTGATGTGAGTACATCGTCTGATAGTACATCAAACATTCCAGCAAAGAAGCGGCGTGTCTTATCGCAAGATGCCCGCGAAATTATTTGGAATGTTTATCAGTTTCATAAAAATATGAATGAAGGCATGTCATTGTACGATTAACATCTGTTAGCTTTTTCACGATTACATTTCTTTACAGTTAACGTTCTTGATATCTTTGTGAAAGCAACTGGAGTATCCAAAAGTACCGTCGTTAGAATTATTAGTGAAGGGAGTGCAATTCAACGTGGTGAAATAAAATCGTTCAAGACTTCTAATAAAAGAAGGAAACCACACCAAGATCATCTGTCGATAATTGTGGGGAAGAAGTCATTCGACGCATTGTACACAAATTTCATGTCACGGAGAAACGACGACCAACTGTCAATGCTATCTATAATATTATTAAAGATCACGAATCCATTGGTTTCACTGGGAAGGGACGTCTTTAAGAAGATTATTAAATAAATAGGTTTTAAATGGACGAAAACCGTTGACAATCGTAAATGTTTAATGGAACGATACGATATACGACCTTTACGTTGTGCTTATATACGAGCAATAATAAAGTATCGAAACCACATTCCTGGGTAGATGTTTCCAACAAAGGTTTAAAATGTCCAATCGGTAAAGGTCAACGTCTTATAATAGTACATGTTGATGGTGAAATGGGATTTATCAACAATGCCCTCGTAGTTTTTAAATCTGGTTCAAAAACAGGTGATTATCACGATGATATGAACTTTAATAATTATAAACGATGGATTGAGCACCAGTTATTACCGAATTTGCTCGAAAAGTCAGTTATTGTTATGGATAATGCAGTTAAACATCCAACTTTTGGCAGTAAAAAAATGGAAATGATAACTTGGTTACAAGAACGAGGTATCGTACATGATGAATCCCAAACAAAAGTGGAGCTGTATGATTTAATAAAATGTAATAAACCGAGCTACACGGAATATTCAATTGATGCTATATTTGCGAAACATGGTCACTCTGTATGTCAACTACCTCCACCCGGAGCTAAATTCAATAGAAAAAATATGGGCCATTGTAAAAGCTTGGGTGGCATCGAAAAACACAACTTTTAAATTAGCTGATGTTGAAAAACTAACTCGTGGAAAGTGTTCGATGGATTTGGAGAGCCACTGGCAAGAAGTGTGCCGTCATGTTAAAGAAATTGAAGAGGAATACATTAATAACGAGCATATTATGGATGTCATTTGTGAGGAATTGATTATACGTAGGAGTGGAGACTCGTCGGATGAATCTGATTTTATATCAGATTATGATGATGAAGAAATAAGTGTAGGGTAATTGTATAATAATTTATTGTATTTATATTGTTAATTTCACATTGCACATGTGTTGTTCATGTGCTTAGATATGTTTCTAAGGCACTTTAACTTCTTAAGCACTTTTAAACACTTAGTCTATGATCTACCAACATAACGTCTTCATACCATAACCCTTTTATAGTTCGCAGAGTTTTTATGCATTGTACCAATTATTATACATGTTGTACACATTAGGATTATTTCAATATCTGTTATGAGTTTAATTGCTTAATTATATTGATTTATATGTGAAATTTCTTATTTATCTTTAACACACTAATATGTATCGTGTTGACCTTTTAACATGCTACAGCCATAGCTCAATGCTTTTATGAGTATAACATCATTGTGCAAACCCATAAAACCTGTTTTGTTGTATAAAACCATCTGTTTATATTTGTATACTATATTTTCCTCATAACAAATTATATAACTTCAACTTCATTTGAACTTGCATACTATCTAATATTTGAATTTGATAAAACTCTACCCCCTCTATTACACCTATTTATAACCATCGCAGTATAGAACTGTTTAGACATGAATTATTTACCCTTAGAACTGTGGTTAATAATTAAAATGCGAATTACAACATTTCCGAGTAAATTTATGAACAAGTAACATAACCTTATATTTCACTTTTCACAATTAAATAAATGTTTTTTTTTTTTGTTTAAATTGTCAAATATAAATATAAGAGGTTATTAACTAAAAAATGTACAAAACGTAACTTTTACTTTTCTTAAAAAAAATTATATTTTCCGGTTGAATAGTAAAACTAATATTTTCGGTTGAATAGTACAAGGTCAGGTGATTTTTTTTCGCGCAGCTTGGTGTCTTCGTATTTGGCGTTTAGTCTAGTAAAGGTAATTCTCGTAATTGTATAGGCAACTTATTATAAACCTGTATGCATAAGAAATTAGGACCGTTTGGGATTTTTAATTGATAGAATTTTATGCAGGTTTTCACTCTCTCTAGTGTTATACTGATGCACTTCTTTTTGTTGAGTGTATAAATTAATATTTTTCTTTACGTACATTAAACATTCGTAAATCCAGATAATGTCATTATATCCAACTCGATAAATGCTTGTTTGCAGTCAATGTTATACGAATAATTTCTAATAATTCGTATTGTTCTTCTCTGTAACGCAAAAATTCGTTTGCTACCTGATGAGTGTCCCCACAAAAGTATGGCATACGACATGAGCGAGTGACAGTGCAAAGTATGTAGTCCTCAGGACATCCGATGAAATTGAATTTTGCAAGTTGCGTGCAGCATAAATATTTTACTCAACTTCAAAGTTGAGTATGTGCAGTCCAATTTAATTTAGAATCTAAGTATACCCCTAGATACTTGATACATTCAAGATTTCTAAAATTTTGGTCTTTTTGAGCAAAAGTCATTTTTTAAGTTTTTTCGGTATTTACACATAGCTTATTTGCTGCTAACCAGTCAGTGGCTTTTAATTGTACGGCATCGCATTCGAGCACAGCCGACTGCAATGATTTACTAGTAGTTTTGTTGACATTCCATTACAGTTTACTAGCTGATATCTTTTAGATAGATATGAACTAATTAGCCTTATACTATCCGATTTAAAGTTATATGCTTTCAATTTATTTATTAAAATTTCGTGGCTCACACAATCAAACGTCTTTGATAGATCTAGAAACAGCGATATTGGAGTTTCCTTCTTTTCAAAACAGGTTAGAATGTATTCCGTAAACTCTAAAATCGCATCAGTTCTGCTTCTATTTTTAAGGAATCCAAATTGTTGTGTATTAAAGAGTTGATTACTTTCAAAATAGTTTGTTATTTGAAAAGTTAATACTTTTTTTAATATTTTTGAAAGAATAGGAAGTATTGATATAGGCCTGTAGTTGTTTACACAATTCTTCTTTCCGTTTTTGAGAACGGGTACCACTGATGCGATTTTTAGTTTGTCAGAAACCTTCCTTTTTTTATACAATTTACAAGCTTTGTAATTGGTGATATTAAAACAGACATATTTTTTACAACATATGTGCAAATATCAAGAATGTCTTTAGTTTTGGTAGACCGTAATGAATTTACAATGTCGCATACATATGCACAGCTCACTGGGGTAAATTGAAACTCAATGTCTGTTGGACATAAAACACTATTATCAATTTCTTCAATATTACTAATTGTTATACCCTTCATGATATTGTGGGCAATACTAAAAACTAGGTTATTTTGTAACTTATTTTTAATTTCTCTCGGGGAGCCTGCAACCCCTAGAGGCGTCCCGGTGGCGGATAGGGGAACGCCTCCCAGATATGGGAGGTAGGAGAGAATCTCCGCGGACCAACAGGCACCGACAGCGTCTGACCCAGAGTGGGCGGCTGGCAACAGCGTCTGTTCAAGCGGGCGGCTGAGCTTAAGGTCCTCCTTAGGGGTTTTGGCGCCAGGATTTAGCACCCTGACACATGTAAAACAAAGGGCGAAAACATGGGCAGAATGAAAATCAAAATAAATTTCCGGTGGAAATCCACACCTCTAACAGAGGAGCCCCAACGGATACGGGGGCAGTTCTGCTTTTAAATGTATGAACCCGGTCTTGAACATCAACCAGGATGATAAGAAGAAGAAGTAAAGGACGAGTATAGTGTGGGACATGGAACACTCAAGGATGGCGAAACAAAAGCGTAGAGGTCATACAGGAATTTAAAAGAATGGATGTGACATACTAGTTACCACCGAAACTAAAAAAGGGAAAGGAACAGAAATGATAGAAGATATCTTACACTGTTGGAGCGGAGTAAACAAAGAAGATAGAGCAAAAGCCGGAGTAGGAATACTGATTAAGAAAATGGAGAAACAAAATTAAAACATGGGAGCCTATTACAGAGAGAATACTTAAAATAAGTCTCGACATATTTGGAAGAGATACAATGATCATCGGTGTATATGGACCAACAGAGGACAGCCCAATAATAGAAAAGGAAAGTTTTATGGAAACATTACAAGAAGAGATTGGGAAAGCGAGACAGAATCAAGAAATAATATTAATGGGCGACCTGAACGGAAGAGTAGGGAGGAAGGAAAATGATAATACAGTCGGACGATTTGGGGAAGATACCGTTAATACAAATGGAGAAAGACTAATTGAAGTGTCGAACTAAATAACTTAAAAATTCTAAACGGTTTCTACAGACACAAAGACATCCACAAATATACATGGATACAAGAAACTAGAGGACTCAATCAATAATAGATTACATAATAGTAAAAGCAATACAACAATAAAGGTAAAAGACACCAGAGTTAAAAGAGGAGCGGAGTGCGGAACTGATCACAGACTATTAATAGCAAAAATGGAACTACCAGGATATGGGAGAAAGAACATAAATAAAGACAATACAGGAAAAATAAACGAAACTATTAAAGAAGAAAAGTTTAAAATACATCTTCTCCAAGACGAGTCCATAAGGGAGCTATATAAAGACGTTTGGATCAGAAACTAAATGAATTTACATGGAAATACTGAAGAAATGTACCAAGAACTAAAAATAATATCAAAAAGCGCGGGAGGCACTAGGAATAAAGAAGGACAATACAAACAAATACAAAATAGAACTGACCGAAGGTACAATAGAAAAGATAAAAAGAAAAAGAAATATACCAGAAATGGCTAAGCACAAAGGCAGACGAAGATAGACAAAACTATAAAGAGAAAAACAGGGAAGTAAAAAGTCTAATCAATAAAGAAAAAACGAAAGTTGGGAAAGAGCGTGCATAGACGTTGAACAATACCTAGTACTAGAAGTTCCGAAGCATGGAAAAGATCAAAGCCTTAAAAACAAATACAAGAGAAAAGCACATATACCTATAATACACGAACAACAGTGGAAATATACTTAAAGAACTCTTAACAGAAAAAGACCTGAATATAAAACAGAGGAAACAACAACAGATAGAATCAACAATAAAGATAAAATAACCGTGAGCATAGAAGAAGTTAAGAATGCAAAAATCAACAAAAACAATAGAGCCGCAGGACCGGGAGGAATAGCACGAGCTGATAAAATACGGAACCGAAAAGTTATTTAAAATAATCAGAAACATGTTCCATAAAGCCATAAATGGAGAAGGTAGACCAAGTGAATGGACCGAGGCCTACATAACTTCTATCTACAAGAAAGGAGACAGAAAAAGTGGAATTATAGAGGCATAAGTGTGATAGCAACCTTTGGAAGAATATATGGGAGATAGTTAGAAATAAATTAGAGGAACAAATACAGGATAAAATTGAAGACCAGGCTGGGTTTACAGCAGGCAGATCATGTATAGATCATATTTACACAATTCAACAACTTATTGAAAAGAAAAGGCAAAAATAGAGATATACACATGGCTTTATAGATATCAAAAAGCATACGACTCAGTACCAAGATCAGAACTCTGGAAGGCATTAGAACAAATAGGGATAAATAGGAATCTTGTGGAAGCAATAAAAGATCTATAGACAAAATTCAATAACAATAAAAACTGGAAAAAGATTAAGCACTAGCTTTAAGACAACAAAAGGACTGCTACAGGGATGCCCCATATCACCAACACTTTTCAAAATATACCTAGAAAACACATTAAAAACCTGGAAGAGAAGATGTGAAGGGATGGGAGTACCGGTAAGAAATGAACATTTATACACATTAAGCTTTGCGGACGACCAGGTGGTCATAGCCCAAGATGAAGAAGACTTAAGCTTTATGATAAGAAAACTACAGGAGACATACACAAAGGCAGGACTGGAAATTAATTTTAAAAAGACAGAGTATTTAACCACGAAAGAAGAAGAAGTGAAAGAACTAGAAATAGATGAAAATCAAAGCATACAAGGGACAATTAAATTCAAGTACCTAGGTTTTGTTATATCAAAAAACGCAACAACGGAAGAGGAAATAAAAAGCAAAATGGGACAAACAAGAACCTGTATTAGGCAGTTAAATTCACTACTCTGGGATAGACACATCACAAAAACTACAAAAAAAAGAATATATTACTCCATGGTACAAAGTATAATGACATATGGCGCCGAAAACTGGGTGATAAACAAAAGAAATAACGGAAGAATAAAAGCAACAGAAATGCAGTACTGGAGGAGATGCTGCGGAGTCACGATAATGGACAGAATAACCAACGAAGAGATCAGAAGAAGGATGGATATTGAAAAAGATGCAATAAAACATATAGAAGAAAAAGACTAGTATGGTATGGGCACGTCAGAAGAACAGGAAGAGATAGATGGATTGGAAAGATCACATTGGAGCCCAGTGGGAAGGAGAAGAGGAGACCTAGAAGATCATGGAGAGATGAGGTGGATCAAGCATGGAAACCAGAGGACTGGAGGAGGGATGGGAAGATAAGAGATGGAGAACCTGGTTGAGGGAGGCAGCGCCAGCTGTAGCAACTTATTATATATATTTTAATTTTTCCCTTGCCGGGAATCAATCAGAGATAACCATTAAATTTATTGGCCAGAACTTAGATTTTTATTTTGAGTGGAATTATTTACTGTTAATAATTTTTCCTACTTTTTAAAGAAAAGTTCCTACTTTTCCTACTTTTTGGCTCTCGAATGTGAGTATGAAGCCTGACTTAGTCTATGATCTACCAACATATCGTCTTCATACCATAACCCTTTTTATAGTTCGCAGAGTTTTTATGCATTGTACCAATTATTATACATGTTGTACACATTAGGATTATTGTACTTCATGTAATCAATATCTGTTATGAGTTTAATTGCTTAATTATATTGATTTATATGCGAAATTTCTTATTTATCTTTAACACACTAATATGTATCGTGTTGACCTTTTAACATGTTACAGCCATAGCTCAATGCTTTTATGAGTATAACATCATTGTGCATTGTGCATTGTACTTTTCTTAAAAAAAATTATATTTTCCGGTTGAATAGTAAAACTAATATTTTTCGGTTGAATAGTACAGTCACGTGATTTTTTTTGCGCAGCTTGGTGTCTTCGTATTTGGCGTTTAGTCTAGTATAGGTAATTCTCGTAATTGTATAGGCACCTTACTATAAAACTGTATGCATAAGAAATTAGGACCGTTTTGGGATTTTTTAATTCGATAGAATTTTTTATGCAGGTTTTCACTCTCTAGTGTTATACTCATGCACTTCTTTTTGTTGAGTGTATAAATTAATATTTTCCTTTACGTACATTAAACATTCCAGATAATGTCATTATATCCAACTCGATAAATGCTTGCTTGCAGTCAGTTATATGAATAATTTCTAATAATTCGTATTGTTCTTCTCTGTAACGCAAAAATTCGTTTGCTACCCGATGAGTGTCCCCAGAAAAGGATGGCATACGACATGAGCAAGTGACACATTGCAAAGTATGTAATCCTCAGGACATCTGATGAAATTGAATTTTGCAAGTTGCATGAAGCATAAATATTTTTACTGAACATCAAAGCTAATTCATTTGTATGTGCAGTCCAATTTAATTTAGAATCTAAGTATATCCCTAGATGCTTGATACATTCAGGATTTCTAAAATTTTGGTCTTTTTGAGCAAAAGTCATTTTTTGAGTTTTTTCGGTATTTACACATAGCTTATTTGCTGCTAACCAATCAGTGGCTTTTAATTGTACGGCATCGCATTCGAGCACAGCCAACTGCAATGATTTACTAGTAGTTTTGTTGACATTCCATTACAGTTTACTAGCTGATATCTTTTAGATAGATATGAACTAATTAGCCTTATACTATCCGATTTAAAGTTATATGCTTTTAATTCATTTATTAAAATTTCGTGGCTCACACAATCAAACGTCTTTGATAGATCTAGAAACAGCGATATTGGAGTTTCCTTCTTTTCAAAACAAGTTAGAATGTATTCCGTAAACTCTAAAAACATCAGTTCTGCTTCTATTTTTAAGGAATCCAAATTGTTGCGTATTAAACAGTTGATTACTTTCAAAATAGTTTGTTATTTGAAAAGTTAATACTTTTTCGAATATTTTTGAAAAAATAGGAAGTATTGATATAGGCCTGTAGTTGTTTACACAATTCTTCTTTCCGTTTTTGAGAACGGGTACCACTGATGCGATTTTTAGTTTGTCAGGAAACCTTCCTTTTTTTTATACACAATTTACAAGCTTAGTAATTGGTGATATTAAAACAGACATATTTTTTTTACAACATATGTGCAAATATCAAGAATGTCTTTAGTTTTGGTAGACCGTAATGAATTTACAATGTCGCATACATATGCACAGCTCACTGGGGTAAATTGAAACTCAATGTCTGTTGGACATAAAACACTATTATCAATTTCTTCAATATTACTAATTGTTATACCCTTCATGATATTGTGGGCAATACTAAAAACTAGTTTATTTTTGTAACTTATTTTTTATTTTTTCCCTTGCGGGGAATCAATCAGAGATAACCATTAAATTTATTGGCCATTTCTATGATTCACAAATGTCGGTCTTTAAATTGCAGTAAATTTATTTTGTTATATTTGGAATTTCCGCGTACAGTATTCACTAGTGCGCAAGTCCTACCCCATGCGCAGTTTCTATTCGGATCATACATGGTTTCAACTATTGTTTATCTAGTTATTAAGTAAGATATCTATGGTTTACATCCGAACATCCGGTAGCAACAAAGATCACCACACTTTTCCTTTATGTGCCAAATCACGTGTGGCACCTTTAAAAAGGTTGATTCCACGTTTGGAACTATGCGGTGCATTACGGTTAGCGAAACTTATGAACAAGATAAGACAAACATTAGAAACACAATTGTTATAAGTTTTTTTTATTATGAACTAATAAGTTCAAAAGTAAATATATAAGTAAAAATCATTATTAATTAATTACATATTTACTTTTGAACTTATTCATTCATAATAAAAACACTTATAATAATTTAATATTATTTTAACATTGATTGGGGCTTGTATCTCGACAGCACAGTTGGTTAGCATGGTACTCCAGCAAAGTACAGGTTGCAGGTAGGGGTTTCAATTCCTGGATTCCCCGGGTTGGTAGAGAAAAATCCCTGGATGATTCACCGTCAATCCTGGGATTGACGGGATTACAATAACCCAAATTTACCAATTTTTATATATCTAGCAGATATTAATTTACGGTAATAAATAAAAAATCAATTATTATTTTATATTTGGTTTACTAATATTTTTCTTAAGTAAATGTGAACTAGAATTATTATTTTTTCCCTACTGCAGATCTCTTTCTGGTGATTGTCTGTGTTCGTATGCGTGAGTCGCACTCGCCCACACGATCCCATGCATTACGCATCGCCAGGAGGGTCGGCGCCGCGTTCCCACTGTCTTATCACAATATTTCCCCGTAACGCACTCGCACATTCGGGCACGAACTGATTTCCGCAACCGCTACGCTTTGGTTTCGATATTCGCTTAATTCAGTTCATTTCCACAATCCCACGGTACGGTAATCTGACAGACAGGAAGTCTCTATTTTCACTTTCATTTTTTTAAACATTATTACAATTAGTTCTTCTCCAATATTCACTGAGTAAACAACAGTGTGCAGCTGGTTAGATTCGGTATTCTGATTCTGATATAACTACAGTGTTTTGTTCGTTTTTTTTTCAAGTAATTGGATGAATATTTGTACAGGATTGTTTTTATCAACTTATTTATAAATTGATTAAGTGTTATGAATTTTGTAATGGAAAATGAACCTGTTTTCATCTTACACAAAAAAGACTGATTCATCATCAGTTTGGCACCATTTTCTTATCTCCAGTGACGGGAAAAGTGCACAGTGCAAAGTTTGCAAAGCAGTATTAAAAGCATTGGGTGGATCGCCAAAAGGACTGCACACTCATTTGTTAAGTAGACACAATAAGAAAGTTCTGAAGGAAGACCCCTTCCCTAATAGGGCTCCAACTACCGCCTCTACTCAGTCTGATACAAAACCTGAAGATAAGAATAAAAGGAAAATTGATTACTGTTTTAGCAGTGGAAAAGAAACATTAGATGTTTTAGCTCGCATGACAGCGTTGGATGGTTTACCATTTAGCGTTTTACGCTTTTTATTGCGAAGAGTTATAAGGAGTTACCATCATCACAAGTTACAATTTGGAATAAAGTAGTGAGCTATAGTAATGAGAGAGAGAGAATGAAGTTAGAAAGAGAATTAACGAATGTAAAGTCAAAGGGTCTTTAACTACGGAAGCTTACGCGCAACACCTCAAAGAATTCCTAGAAAAGTATAACCTCTCATTAGAAAAAGATATAGTTGCCATTGTCACCAATGGTCCCAAGGCCATAGTGAAAGTACAGAAACTACTTATTACAGAACACCAGCTCTGTTTTACATATGGGATTCATTTAGCTGTCTGTGATGTTCTTTATGGAGAGAAACGTGAGAAGAAAGATTCAAATGAAATTGTGAGCAACTATCAGAACCAGAGCCAGAAGAGTCGGACGAGGAACAAGATCATGAACCAGACACAGAATTGATGCATCCTTATGAAAATTTAGCATTTTTAGCCAATAATGATAACAGGTCTACAGCTGTACCAGAGCTCACCAGTGAACTGAACATTAATGAAATTATATCCAAAGTCGGGAAAGTTGTTCAATTTTTCAAAAGGTCACCAACAAAAAATAAGTCTCTTCAAAAATATGTTAGAACCGAAGAGGAAAAGAGTTGTCACTCCTTCTAGACATTAAGACTTGGTGGAATAGTTTTTTGACAATACTGGAACGTTTTTTCAACTCAAAACTTGCATAAAAAAGTTTCTAATTGATCTTAATCATCCTATTACATTTACATTAAACGAAAAAGCATTTACTTTACTTGATCACATCGTTCAAGTACTCAGTTCCATTAAACTAACAGTAGAAGCACTATGCAAACATGACTCCAAGCTGAGGCGGCACTCAGGTTCATGATTGCACATTTGGAAACTAATTGTTCATCATCTGACTTTCTAGACAAGATTAAAACTACATTATTGGAGCATGTAGCTCAAAGACGTAAAGTTGAATTGTCTGGTATACTTAATTACCTACAGAACCCCCGACAATCACCAGTTGAATTGGATTTGATAAAGATATACTTTCCAGTCAAAAATCAGAAAACCTTATGTAACCAAATAAAAACTTTGATTGAAAGACTCCGTGGCCAAAACATGACATACGGGGATGAAGAAAAAACTGGGCTCAGTGAAGATAAAGATAGAACATCAACATTATCAAATAAAAAACCAAAGATATTCCCTCCTACGAAAACTGTTCTTCAAGAGGAGATTGAGAAGAGTATGCAAACCCCTGATCCTGAAACCCAAAATCAAGATCTAAACACAATAAAAAAAGAAATGAGCCTCTACGAAAGTGTCATGTTTGAAAGAGCATTCTCTGCTGCAGGCTACATGTGTAATAAACTGAAGAGCCAGCTTGGCGACGAAACACTGGATCCATTGATATTCCTTTGCAGCCACTTCCAAAAACTGAAAGTGTAAAAAACACCTTCTTATTACTGTTTCTTATGAATTTATTTTTATGTTAGGATAATTTGTTACTAAATTATAATTGTAATTATATTACTCATATTATTTGAAGGAATTTATGAAAACTACCAACATTGAGTATGTATTGGGAAGAGACGCAATTATCGTGTTGAAAAATGTAAAGTATATCTGTCTTTATTGAATAGTGTTTTCTCCTTCCCTCGCGCACAAGTTGCTGCATCGAGAAATGGCGGCATCGTTCGCACGAGGACTTTATGAAACTAAAGGCAGTGCGCAATGTTTTCGCACTTGCAGTACCGTATTGAAAAATTGAACGATCATGAAGTGTTCCAAAATGCTATTCACTATTTATACCTATAATTAACAATTATAATAAATAGTATTTATTTTCAAATTTACTTGCCTATTTATTTTATTTTTTATAATTGTGTTTGTAAAGGTTAACAATCTAAAGAGAAATACGAGTATTGCATATTAAATTTATTTCTTTAACAAATATTTAATACAAAATAATACATTTATATCGATGAAAGTTTCCTAACTTTTTTTTGGTTTGAAACTTTTTTCACCCTTAATTTTTCCGAGTCAAATTTTAACATTCGTCTTATCATCATTTTGAACATTAAATTTAAAACTTTATCTAAGTGGCAGCTAAAATTACTAAAATAAACACTTGTCTTTGTCTTTATTAGTAATTGTGACATAATAATTGTTTTTAAATTAATTACACATTTATTTTTTTTAATTAGATCAGCAATTTCACGAAGTAGCATAGACATAGCATAAGCAAATTCATTTGTGGGGCGCGTTAAATAACTGATTCTCTCTAAATCGTAATCTTTACAGAAAATTTGTAGTTCACTTTCTTCTACGACTTCAGTATTTAATTTTAGCATACATTGTTTACAACTGTCACACTTATATTTATTGACTAATTTATTGGCTATGTAACCAGCCACATAAAAATTATTAGTAAGTTCCAAATCAACAAATTCATTATTAATTGAGATGTCTACAGAAACATTTCCACTTTCAACATCTTCATTATGTTTCACAGATGGTAATGACGCGACAGAAACTTCCTCTGAAAATTCTAAATTAACAGTTTTAAAAGTTGGTGTGTTTGCACATTCATTAGGGTCGTAATTCTCTAAAGATGCTACTTCTTCAAAGGAATCTTTTATACGAGGAGGGTCTTCTACATTTTTAAATACTTTATTTTTTCTCGCTGTTTCGGTTGCCTTGATCAAGCGTTCTTCTATATCCAGAAATTCCAGAGAGTCGTCAATGCAATTAGAGACAGTATACTCGGCATGTTTCAAACGAATGAATAAATTGTGCTGCATGGCAATGCGAAATTGGGTGACACTTGGATATGGATTATACCCTCCACGTGTTCTCACTACGGAGACGAATATTTCTAGTGGATCTTGGTTTAGATATGAAGTATAAAGAAACTTTATATTCAATTCTTTTTTCAGATCTTCGAAAATACTTAAAATGGCAGTTACTGTTCTTTGAAACCCTTCAATGCAGTAGATGTTGTTTCGTCTCTTATTGGATTTTCTCGAATAAAGTTCAATTGATTCAAAAAAATTTAACGATTCCGTAAGGGTTCTTAAAGCTACACTACCTTCTTTAATCGATCGCCTGAATATATTCGAATCGGTGAGGTGACGGCTGTTTAAAGCATCAAAAATATTATCCACTTTTTCAATGAAATTTGCTGTGTTTAAGCTAGTCTCAGTTTTCAGTTGTTTAAGATGAGTAACAGTTCGAATAGCAACGCTAGTTGAATGACTGAGTACTTGAGGTGCATACAAAACACGCATGTTTTAAAAGTTAGTAGGATTTAGGTGCTTACCGGTAATTTTAGGCAATGCACGAGTCGACGTAGTTCTTAGGTCCAATTTGTAGGTTCTCACTATGTCCGACCATGACACTTCACAGTTTTTATAAAAAAATTTAATTTCTTTATTCATTAAGTTGTTTCTAAGGGACTTCAATAAATGGGGAGTGTCAAATAGCGTATAAATTTTGTGGTTTTCTACGAAGAAAAATGGCGTGTTTTTTGTAGATTCCAGTAAATTAAACGCTCCTCGGTTTGCCGGCCCTTGATCTGCTACCAATCCTCGCGGAGTTAATTTTAGATCAATAACTTTTTTTATAACTGTTTTTATAATATTTTGCAAGTCATTTGATTTTATTGGACCTGAAGACGTATAATAACATAAAGGCAATTTCCAATTTTTCAAAAGACCACGTAAATAAAAGACTTGAATGCTATTGGCTGGCTTGTCTTTCCTTCCTATGTGGCCCAAATCTTCAATACCTTCAACCCGGTCAAGTATTGGTTGTACTCTAAGTTCCTTTTACAACTCACATGAGTATCACACATTGTTTCTCATTTTTAGTCATATATTTCACTCTCTTTCCAATGTTCTTTATAAGGTAAGTGTCAATGCCAGTGGGAATGTTGGTCACTTTCAGCCAATTTTGAACAGTTCGAACAGCGGGCAACACAAATCCAAAATGTTTGATTAAAAACCTATATATCGAAGGAGATTTATAATATATGTACAGCACTAGATGTTTCTCCTTATTTGTCCAAGGCATTCTTCTTTCGTGAAAAGCTTGCATCTTTATAAAAGTCTTCACAAAATCACTTTTTTTTGACACTATATTTTCAATTATCGATCTCGAAAACTTCTTCTTTGCAGATTTGTATCTTTTATTTTTCTGTAAAGATGATCGTAATCGCCTTCGTAACACGTTTAACGTAATAGAGAGTTTCTTGCATTTGGGTGATAATTCAATATTTTTGTCCGGCATATTTAAAATTCGGTCACTAATAAAAGATGAATCCGGATCAGATCCCTTAAAGATTGCTTGTTCCAATTCATCTTCTGTCGAACTACAAGGTGATGACCTAGCAGCAATTTTTTTGTTGTATGCTTTGACAGGTAATTCGATCGTCATACCGATTGGACTGGTTGGGGGAATCCAAATTTTTGTTTCCTTCACTTTTTTACTGGAAGAGGGTTCTAGTAAGGATCCTTTTCTTTTTCCTATTGGTGAAGCATTTGGACCAGCAGAAGTGACATTGTCTTTTTCATCTGAAAGGACAAACGTGTTCGCTTATTTTTGGTCATATACAGGTACACCCGACGTCAATGAAAAAGTCAATGTATAGCTTATCAAATTATATAAGAGGTAATCGAAATCAATCAATCTAAAAAGTATAAGAATGTATTTTCCTATTGTTCTGGTATATTTGGCATATTTTATTATTAGTATAATTAGGAGTATTGCACAAAGGTTAAGGCGGAAATCAATTAATTTGCAATTCCATTCAAGTAATTACAGGTAATTACTACAAGTAACAATAGAATTATAGATTGTTTAATAAACGGTTATAATCCGTCTGTAATGCTAATAGTAATAAATAATAAATATAAAAGGTAGAAAGAAATCGATTTTTTAAATTTAATTTCCATTTTTATCGTTGGAAAAAAAACGAATTACCTATGTGTCGTTGGTCATAAACTTCAACCATAAATTTTTTTATCGTTTTTCCCAAAAATTTCAATAAAAAAACTATATAAAATTAAAAATCCAACAATTTAAAGAGGAATATTGATATAATTCACACATTTTCCATTTATTTAAAATTAAACGCGTATCGCGATCTCCTCGGTTAATGCGCATGAACAAATTTTTTGTGGATGATATGTGGGACAACTTTTTCAAAAAAAATACTATGACCCATTAGTGATGTAAATTTTTCAAATATATCTGAAGTGGATCAACAAGAAAGGAAGGTTATGCAAATTTCGATAATTAACGCAGACTTTAATAATCTGTTTCAAAATTTCTCCACATTTTCCAAATTCAAAGTGTTCATATACTGTGTAAGATTCATAAATAACGCAAAATATCCAGACAACAAGCTCCCCAGCAGTTTAAAGACTCTTGAATTAAAGTCATCCCTTATAAAAATAATTAAACTAGTGCAATCACATGAATTCTCAAATTCTAGGCCACTTATGCAATGCTCACATCGATGTAAGTCAAAAACACCCCATTGTGTTGCCTAATAGCATTGACTATAAACAGAATAAGACTTGCAATGCAATGCAGTGCATTGAAATGTCCATATGGGAATCTGCATGAAACAGTGAATCTGGAAAAGAGAGTGTGTAAGTCCCTCCTCAGTTTCCGTTTGGCAAGATTCGACTTATTAAGGTCCGGAAGATTGTATTTTTGACGTGGGCGAAATCGGATGGAATTTGTTTTTTGGTGGTTCAAGAAAAGTAGATTATTTGAGAACCAGTTATTTAAATTGCTTAAGAGTTATATTTACGTTTTGTTCTAAAATAATATCATTGGTATTGGATGAAAGAAGTGAGGTATCATCTGCATATATTAGGCATAGACAATTAGAGTTTTTATCTATGTATTCAATAATGTCGTTGATATATAGAAAAAACAAAATTGGACCTAAGATACTTCCTTGCGGAACTCCTATGTCGATTGGTTTTAGGTTTGATTTATGGGTTTCCAGGAAATTATTGTTGTAGGAATGTATTTCAGTAAGCTGAAGTCGATCAGATAGAAAATAAATACACCAGTTGGCGACAGTACCACGTATGCCTAGTACATTAAGTTTGTGTACAAGTATTCTTTGGTCTACACAGTCGAAAGCACGACTAAGGTCACAGAAGATGCCAACAGGGCATTCACCTGTATCGAGAGATTTTGAAATAAAGTTGATCAGATCATTTAGGGCAGTCATAGTAGATTTCTTAAGACCTAAAACCGTGTTGATTGTCTATTAGAAGTCTAAACTTGGTTAGGCACGATTGTAGCACATTGCGTATTCAAATACTTTTGAAAAAACAGATGTTAGAGCAATTGGCCGATAATTTTCTATATTTTTTGGATCGTCTTTTTTGTGCAACGGTATGATTTTCGAAATTTTTAATTTGCTGGGAAAGGTTCCTTCATGCAGGGATCTGTTTATTATTGCAGTAAGAGGTTTCACCAATAAACATGATGCATCTTTTAGAAGAAAGCATGGGATATCATCTTATCCTGCAGAGTATTTGTTTGTAACTTTATTCAGAAAGTTAAAAATTTCATTTTCCGAGAATGGTAAAACTACCATGCTTTTTTCTATAGGGCGTTTCCTTTTGGGTAATCGAGGTTGCCCTTGTCGTTGAATATTGTTAATAATTCTGTAAGGTGTTTCAATATAAAGATCATTAAATGTATTAGGGACGGCCATGGGTGTATTAAACAAAATCTCACCGTGAAATAATTTATCTGGTAATTGATTTTTACTGTTACGGTTATTAATTTGTTTAATTATATTCCATGTCATACGAATTGGATTGGAAGACATTTTTATTTTATTCTCAAAGAATGTTTGTTTGGCAGTTCTGATAAGATTTTTGTGATTGCGTTTTGATTGTTTATAAACTGGTAAGAATACAGGGGATACTGTTGCAGCTAAATATAACTTTTTCAATTGGTTACTTGAAGTGCGAATGGTATCCGTAATCCAGCCCTTATTATTGTTTAATGGTGCCGGTCTATATTTTTTTGGAAAGTTACATTCAAAAATGTGCTTAAAGGTATCATAGAATAAATTAAAACATTCGTTTGAGTTTACATCAGAGTTAAGGGCTTTATCCCAGGTTTCTAAGCTAACATCGTGTTTGAATTACTCAATATTGTATTTGCTAAAAATACGATTATTTACAAATTTTACTTTAGATTGAAAGACAATTTCAAGCTTACATAAAATAATTTTATGATCAGATCCCGTGGTATCTACGGTCTTACATTTAGAACTAATGTTAGTGTAGATATGGTCGAGGGTGGTGTTAGAGGTTGTTGTAACACGTGTTGGGTGTTTAACTATTTGTATCAAGCCAAAGGATTGAAGCATGCTGTTTAACATTATAAATTCGGAATTGTTTAATATCGCGTCTACATTAAAGTCACCTGTTATTAACACCTCCATATTTGGCTTATAAAAACTGTGCAATACTGAGTTTAAATTAGTTAAAAATACTCTAAGGTCTCGGTGGGTGACCTATAACAATTAAAAATATACACTACCCTAATGACCATTTCAAGTCACAGATTTCTACATCTTTTTCGATGCAACATTCTTCAAGATCTAAAGTTTCTATTTTCAAATCACCTCTTGACCAGATTGCCACTCCACCGCCGCGATGTAATTTACGGGAGAAATTAGCGCTAAGTAAATAGTTATCTTTATTAATCAGGTGAATGGTGTGGTTAGTTCATACTTCATTAAAACATAAAAATTTAATATTTACATTAGGAATATTAATGTCTAGCTGTGCTAGTTTGTCGCTATTGATGGAGCGAATGTTTAACGATAAAAGATCAAAGTCATTGTCATTGTTAGTATCGTCAAATATATTATTAGTGTTTACTCTTGCGTCGTTTTGTGTCAATCTCTCAATTTGTGGAGATGCTGTAAAAACTTCCCAATGATGACTCCTGGAGGCCAAATATTGCAGTTCGTAATAGCACTCAGTTGATTTGAAACCACTGAAACTTTGAAACTGCTGTAGCTCTCAGGGTAGTTGGAGTGCATTTTTCACATTTAAAGTCACAAATCTTGTTAGATTTTAAGAATTCGTTTAGCATTTCCACCGTAAGATCTGGTTGTAATCTTGTAACATAAATATGTTCATCCTTGGGAACACCACGAATGATTTGCACGGATTCATTAGTCCCACATAATGGGGCTCTTTTGTTATAACGTTTAGCCGGTACCCAGTCACTATTTTGGATTTATCTTTCGCAATATTTCCACTACTTTTGTTGTCAAGTGATACAGAAATTGAAGGCCGATCACTTTCCTTAACAATATTAGCATACGAGCGACATTGACAGTTATCGTTGTTTACATTACTATTTTTGTTAGGTTGGTTGTTAGTAGAAATGTTTTTACTTACGGCTTCCGTGACTGTTTTCGTTTTATTGGTATTTTCAGAGGACATCACTGGCGTTGTTGTCTTTGATTTAATTAGAGGTGAATTTAAACTAGCACAGTTATTCAATAGAGTCAACTTTTCTTCTATAAGTTTAACTTTCTCACTCAAAACACTAATTAACATATTTTTGTCTTTTATGATTGATTTTAAATAATCAATATCACTCAGGTTCCCCATTTCAAGAATATTGTTGCTGCAAGGTGGGATTTCACAGCATATGATGTTTTCATTATCAATAATTGTAATAACTTTTAATTTTGATTTAGCACAGCTGTCGTGATAGTAGGATTGACAGTTAATACATTTCACACGTTTTTTGGCTGTATTTTTGCCACAAACAGCACATAAATTACAAGACGACTGTAAGTCGGGCGTGTTCACTTCGTCCGCCATTTATATATTACTGTGACTAGTGCCAGTCAGCAATTTGATTTAGCAATTATTGTCAAAAAGAAAAATTTTATATAGGGATATCCAATTACTTCATGATACACACAAAATTTATTTCCATGTTGTTTTGTTGTAATGTTCCTTAAACCCACATTTTGGCCGTTCTTGAGTTAAGAAATAAAACTGCATTATTATTTTTGATGTTATTTATTAACAGCTAACTAAAAATGATAGATCCATAAAGATTTATAATGATACGATATTGAAAGTTACAAAGATCATGAGAAAATACAATAATAAATTCCATAACAGTATAATGTTCTGATGAAATTGATTGAATTAATGAAATAAAGTTACAGTGTGTATAAAAGTACAAAACACAGTCATTTGGAAATTCCAACACGGGGTTTTAAATCCGAAATTAACAAAACAACGGTAATTAAAAGAGTCTGGAAAATAAAACGTTTTACTGTATTTTTAGTTAATAACATCTCGAGTAAAATCTAGAATATTGTAAAATTTCACTTTGACAAAATTCGAAGTTTATTTTTAGATAATTTACTTTTTGAATAATATTTTTGTGAATTCTGTTAGTCATAATTTTAATAAAAAGAGAAATAAGATAATGTAAATGAGTGTGACAGGTTAAATTTCTAAAATCTTTCATAATGGTTTTACATCCTTTTTGTATATTTACGATTACACTGTTAGATTATTTATAATTTTCATAAAATGTGGAAAATTTTTTAATCATAATATTAATAATAGTATTAACCCGTAAGCGCCCTGTATGATCGTTTGATCATAAAAAGACAGGTGCTGGTTTATTGTCCCTCCCTAACATATCCCTGCATTGTTCCCCTCTCAAACGAGTTATATTCTCACTTCAAGGTTTATTCTTGTTAGTGTTAGGCGTTGGTTAAGTTTTACAACGTTTGTCAGTTTTTGTTCACGAATTTAAAAGTTTGTTATTTATTTGTTCAACATATCATGAGTGATGAGAATAAGTAAGTCCTATATCTTTTCATGTATAATCTATAAATGTATTGTACGGACCAATTATTATTTTCAATTATGTCTAGTGCACTTGTAATAAAAGAATAAATACGTAGTTAAAATTTTAAGGGCTGATAGAGGGTGGTATATTGAAGCATGATCGAATGATCATACTGGGCATATAAAGAATAGTAACGGTAATATTTTATTTCTAGTGCTTATTCTCTACAAGATTTATGGGAACTTGCGGAAAATGCTAATATTTTAGATGGGAAAGATGTAAGGCACATTTATATAACTCCGCCGGAGCCCGCTGTAGAGACTGATGTAGATGGTGCGGACGAAAATGAAGGGGGGACAATAGATAATCTTCCAGGAAGGCAATTGTTATCGCATGCTGAAATAATATTTAGTGACGAAACTAGAATTGCAACCGTGGAAACTTTGCCGGCCCTTTCATCGATTTTGGGATCTTTTCCAACCACATCAACGTCAGATATTCGTTCAATTAGAAAAATTTCCTCAACATCTTCGATGACACCTGCATCCCCTGTTTCAATTTCAACTCGCCTCGATGAATGGGTAAGCAAGTACAACAGAGCTAAGAAACAGTTTAAATGGATGCAAGGAGATTTACTTTTGAAACCCCCAGGTAGATTGTTTCCGCAAAGTGATTTCAGTAAATATAATGAAATGAATCCTATAGAGCTATTTGAAGAATTTATAGATGATGACATTATTGAGCACATTGTTACAGAAACAAAAAAATATGCAGTTTTCAAAATGTCTACGGATCCACAAATTTCAAAAGATGAAATAAAATGTTTTTTTGGTATAATGATATGTAGTGGGTTCCCAATAAACGAATGTATTGGGATTCAAAAGATGACGTCAAGAACTTGATGATTAGCGGTTCCATGTGAAAAAATCGATTCTTGCATATAAATCAATTCCTGCATTTAGCTGACAATTCTCCAATTGATGAAGGTGATCGTCTTTTCAAACTAAGGCCATTTATCGACGCATTACAACAAAAATTTTTTTTAAATTTCATTCCAACATCTAGAATGAACTACGACGAGTCTATGATCAAATATTATGGCCGTCACGAAATGAAGCAATTCATAAGGGAGAAGCCTATACGCTTCGGCTATAAATCGTGGTTCCTCAATACTCCAGATGGATACTTAGTAGACTTTCAGATTTACACAGGAAAGTCTACATTATTGGAAAAAATTGAAACAATATTTGGTAAACCTGCCGCTCCGTTTTTGCCAATAATGGAAAAATTGCCCACATTACCGTATGACTTTTTTTTGACAACCTTTTCTCGAATTTTCCCTTGTTCGAATATCTGCGGGAAGCCGGCTGCAGTGGAACAGGAACGCTTAGGGAAAATAGGATACCAAAAACCTCCCCTTTAGCAAGTAAAAAGGTTTTTGAAAAAACAGAACGACGTGCCATACAATCAATTTTGGAAAAAGAACATGGGGTCGCAATAGTTAAGAAGGAGAGATAATAGCGTTGTTACTGCCATATCAACTTGTTACGGAGTTGAACCAACTGCGGAAGTAAAAAGATGGTCTCGGGCGGCAAAAAAGAATATTGTTCTAAAGAGACCTTCAATCTTGACAATATATAATGAAGGAATGGGGGGTACCGACAGAATGGACCAAAATATAAGTGAAACCAGAATTGGCATACGGTCAAAAAAGTGGTGGTGGCCGCTTTTTACTTGGATGATTGATGCTGCTCTCAACAACGTGTGGACCCTTCACAAAAAAAGTCATCTTCAAAAATTGACATTTGTCGAATTTAGAAGAGAAATAGCGCAATACCTCATGACAAGGTACAGCACTGCTCATAGGAAGCCTGGAAGACCACTCGCGCTTGCCACAAATATAGCCATTAGATACGATGGTGTACAACATTTTGTAAGAGCTTGCAATTGAAGAAACTGTGGGTATGAAAAATGCAACAAGGAAAATAATCCAAAGGCAAAAAAGAGCATCGTTCGTACAGAATGCAAAAAATGCAACGTAGGGCTTTGTGTAAAATGTTTTGAATTATACCATACTTAGTAATTAATATTCTTTATATAACATTATATTATAGTACTAATTTAGGTTATATTATTACATTAAATGACTGTAAATAAAATTTCTCAGCAAAGGTACCATAATTAGTATTCCATTATCTATAATGCCCAGTATGATCATATGATCATACCCATTTTTTCAAAAACTTTTCTTACAAAAAACATTTTATTGCTTACATCTAACAAAGAATAAGTAAAAAAATTAAAAAAAAAAGAGCTAAAGTATTTCCGGGCGTTTAAGGGTTAAATTCGCAGAAGGTCGTTTTAAATATTTTACGTGAATAATATTATAATTTTTAGCAAAAAGAAAAGATTCATTTTCTTCCAAAGACGCCTCTTAACCAGACAACCTTTTTGTATATTTACAATTACGCTGTTATATTTATAATTTTCATAAAATGTGGAAAACTTTTTAATCAAAATATTAATAATAGTATTAAATTCGCAGAAGGTCGTTTTAAATATTTTACGTGAATAATATTATAATCTTTAGCAAAAAGGAAAGATTCATTTTCTTCCAAACGCGCCTCTGAACTAGGGCTTAAATTGTGACGGCTGCACCAGCTCTAAGAGCCAGCCTGCCCTGGAAGAAACGGCTCTACGAGCCGGACCTGATTTTACCCTTGCGAGCCGGCCCTTTTTACTAGCGAACCGGTTAAAGTACCCTTATTTTAAGATTTAAAACCATTTCCGCCTTTCACATAACAAGCATATCCTTCTTTCAGAAAGAGACATCAGGTATAAATGACTCATTTCTGTTTTCAATCAGTTGTCGAGTACAGAAGTTGGCTTCTTTGTTGTTGTGCGTGACTATATTAGATTTCACATTCACAAACAAAGTTCGTGTATTTTTTATTCACAAATATTATATTATTATAAATGTTTTCTATGACAAAACTCTAAATTTACCAATCTTATTATATTTTTCTTTGTTTAAATTTGAATACCGAGTTGTTTTATATGGCTTAATGTGACTGTGTTTACTTAAAGTTAAAGCTATATCATTGCTTGTTCTTATGCATTAATTTCTAACATACTACACTAGCGCCAGAGTCAAGCACTAACATCAATACATCACCTGCATCTGACTCATTCCAAAGTTCATCTGAAATAAGGAACGGATTTGAAGATTTTGATTTTCATGCATTCTTTGACCAAACTAGCCAAGATATTGACAATGCATCACTTGAAGTTCCTGAGAATTTAATGCAGCCTGAGCCTACCCCATTCGAACTTAATGACATCAGTGAAGAAAATGTAAGTTACAATATAGACAAATTACCTAACCAGTTTAAATCGCTTTACTGCTGTTGACAAAAAGGTAATTTAATTTCGTCATATTATATCATAAAACGTATAGTGAGAGTTATCAAGTTATATTAGTTTCAAGGGATTCCAAATATTCAACAATTGCAATTATAAACAAATAACTCAAATAATAATAATATTCTTTCGCACATAAAAGTTTTGCTCAAGTCAAAACCAATTCATTTCTCTAAATTTATAGGTAAATGAATATGAAAACCGTTCAAGCCATGAAATTGTTGAAAACAATCTTCAGTATGATGCCAACACAGATGAAGATGAAAATGAATGCGATATTGAGGTACACATATTATAATAGCTAAAACACAAAATTATTAACGAGAACAGTGACATCACATTTATTTTTTCCTTTATAAAATTTTACAAGCAAAGGAGAATTTCAGTAGTAATTTTTTTAAATTCACAGACTGAAATTCATTTGGATCAGGAATCTGGTGCACCACCAGCTGAAGCAAAACCAGAATCTAATGACTGGTCCATAAATATTCTGCTACCCACTTGCGGGACATCTAATCAGGCTGAAGAATTTCGAAAAAATATGACTGGCTTATCATTCAGGACCGCAAACTTGGATGCACAAAATGCCATCAAGCTGGTCTTTCCAAGCAGTATGAGTCTGCACTTAAGATTGCTCGCGTGCCGCCAACCTCACAATGGGTCGATGTTAACGTAACAGAAAATGGTTTGCTCAATTTTGTTCAAAATTAATCGAAATTTGGTCTTATTCTAGGATGAATTACCATCTCTGAGCAGCAAGTCAACTATTGCAATTTACAGTCGTGTAATAATCAATAGCTCTGAACTACCAGTCAATGTATTTCTGCAATTAGTCGAACTTACCAATTTATCAGCAAAGTCAATTTGTGATACAGTTTTAAACGCGTTAGATAAGCAAGGTATGACTGAAATGAAACCTTATTGCCCCAACATGTGATGGAGAATCAGTAATGCTGGGTAGAAAATCTGGGGTTGCAGAACTGATGAAACAAGAATATCCGGGCATTATCATATGGCACTGTTAAGCTCATAGATTAGAGACTTGTGTTGGCAACACAATCAAGGATATTAACCAAATCAATCATTTCAAGATATTTATCGAGAAACTTCACAGGTTATACTTCAGCAGCCCCAAGAATCAACGTGAATTACAACAATGTGCAACTGAACTGAATGTCGAACTATTGAAGATCGGAAGAATTTTAGACACCAGATGCATACCATCCAGTTCCAGAACTGTACGTGCTGTGTGGGAGAATTGTTCTGCTCTTCATGCTCATCGCATGGTTAGTTTAAAACATTTAATTTTGATAAACATGTTTTTTTAAAATTTAACAATTTCAAGTTAGTTCGAGAAAAATAATTATTATTTTAGGAAGCACAGACGGATAAAAATCGTGATGCTGCTGATAGAGCGACATACAGCGGCTGTGCAACATTGCTTTCATCTGTGGAATTCTAGAAGAACTTGGGCTTAATGTATGATGCATTAACTAAACTGAGTGACTTGTCATTGGATCTTCAGAAAAGAGACAATTCCATCAATGAAGCTCATCAACTAATCGGTATCCAGGCATCTGTTTTTGCAAGCAGAGCAGAAGTGCCTGGAAAATTTGAAACTGTTGCGATCAAAGCTGGAGATGAACTTGAGTTCGAACACATCGGGAAGATATAAAGCTGCAACCTTAATCCCACATGGCTAGTTTTATCGGAGCCTTGAGAACAATCTCAGAAAGCGCCTTCTTCATTGCAGCACAAAACTCTCCCACCTTACCAATGTATCTGGAAATTTCCAACGAATGAATTTGAAACATCATAAAAATATTAACTTTTTTTAAATTTTCAACACAAAAGTACAGAGAAATGTACATAGTGTTTTCTTCAGATTCAAAATTACGAAAAGAATGATTAAAAACTTTGGAAGCTTATACACAACTTACCTTGATAAATAGAGATAAGTACCCACATGAAAAACGTTTTAAATGACAAACTTCTTCCCTTTGACAACTCTTTATATAATTCTGGATAGGTCAAGGCAATTTCTGCGCTGACGTCTTGATCCAAAACTAAACTAAACACCTATAAAACAAAACAGTGAATAATTTCCTTAATTTAATTTATCGCAGACATTACCGGAAACATTGTATATAAAGTAGCATATCCGACCATTAAAAATCCTTGATAGAGTGCAACGGAACTTAAATAAAAAACACTACTAAAAACAGCTTGCATAGTGGATATGATAAGTCCTCTATGTACCACAAACTGTGACAAGGACGCGGATCGTTTGTAAGAGTGTCTCCCGTGAACCAATAATAATCGCGCTAAATATGAAAACTGGGGTATACTGAAATCACCGGCTAAACTTGCTTGCTTTCCTTCTCGTCCTTCAATACCAATTCCAGCATCTGCTTGCTGAATCATACTAACATCATTACCACCATCACCAACTGCAGCAGTCCGTTTACCAGTTTGTTTTTGAATTAAATGAACCTAGCATCATAAAAACATCAATATGTAGACAACATGCACTCTTCCACATACCACTAGAGCTTTTTGAGTAGGTGAGCATCGACAACAAACAACTGCAGGTGCGGCAGTTGCTAATTCCATAAATTCCTGCTGATAATAATTTAAACAAACTTCTAAACTTCTCCACTGACAACCAAAGCACAATCACTTCGTCTTCTGAATGCATTTAATTCTAAATGTGCATCAGTGCGTGTTTCTACCTTTTTAAGAACATAGAGACCTAAACTTACAATGTAATAGAAAATTTCTCCAACTTTAAAAGTTCCGTTACCTTGCGTTCTTGAAACCAATCTTGAACTTTTAGCAATACAAGTTGCAGTTTCAAGTTTATCACCAGTGAGCATCCATATTTTTATACCAGCATTTCGTAACAATTCTAGTGTGGGTCGTACATGATCTTGTAATTTATCCTCAACACCTGTTATACACAGTAATTCCATTTCACGTTCTAAGGATTCTACAACTTGTGCTACTCTTTGAGCACGATCGGACACGGACATTTTTGCTGCATTATAACGACTCTACAAAAGAACAAATTAAATCAAATTTACATATTTCAAAATATTACTTCAAAATCAACATATTGCTCCTCTGTTAATACTTTACGAGCTACCACAAGTGTTCTAAGACCATCCCTCGCCATATTCCCACATTCTTCATCTAACCAATCTGTATATTGTACAATCCCTACCATTACAACATCTGCACCTTTTAAATAAAACACAATTTCGCCAGTTTGTAAATCCTAAAAAAAAAAAAAAAATTTTCAATTGGAAAAACAATATCAAAAAGTTACCTTTACTATAACTCCCATGCGTTTGCTTTCACTGGTAAATGGAAATACGAGTAAAATAGAATAATTTAATAGTCTACCATCAGGAGTCTTCAACTGCATAGAAGACAAATCTCGGTGATTCAATGTTAGACCTACTTCTTTTGTCCATTGAACTAATGCCACTTCATCAGGACTTGATGCTTGATATGTCATATTCAGTCCACTTGCTATGATGTGTTGATCAGCTTCAGTTTCAGAAGAAGTTAAAGAATCTGAAAAAATGTCTAGTAGTCATATTTAGCGAATGAGGCTATATCATTTGTGATACTAACACTTCTGATTGGCGTTACATGGTAATTTCACAGTTTTGGGTTGTTTGAATTTTGTTGGTATAGTTAAAAATTATTTGCTTGTGTTTAATTTAGGGAAATGAACGTCATTTGTAAACACATGGCAAAAAGTCTAAGGAAGTACCAGGCGACGATATTAGAGAGCGCCAACATCAAACGTTTTGTTTTAAGGGGGGCATCGTGAGTAAGGAAAACCTTTAATAAAGATAAACAATTTTTCGCTTTTTTTATCCTGATCTGTGGTACTGTGTTCAAACTTATTAAATAATTTGTACAACTGATTTCTGTAAAACGCGATTGGGATTTCTAACATGTACTATTGCAATTTAGTGTTGGTATGGTAGATAAAAACTGAATAAATTACAAAAAAAATTAAAACAAAGTTACATTAAATTTTATGTGGGTACATAGTCAAAAATTGTTAGTACGTCATAAGAGTAATTTGCAGTCAATTGCAGTATTTCAGATTCTTTTGTTTCAAAAGTAAAGTACCGGGTGGCCATACGAATGCAAAGTGCTGTTTCTCGGAAACTATTCTTCGTAGAGAGTTTCGATAAAAAATTTTCATTACTAAAGTGAGCAAAAAAGGACTGTGAAAAAAATTTTCAAAATTGCAAGATGGCCGCCAGGGGGCGTAACCGCCATCCTAAACTTTTAAAGTGACTTTTTACTAAAATCCACCTAGTAAATCTACCTACAAATTATATGCTTTTTAAAGCTCAGTTTTATTCGAGTAATTTTTATTTGACGTATCTATTAAAATAAAGTAATGGGGGTGACTCAGATTTTTTAAATAAACAGCTGTAACTCCTAAACGACTGAACTGATTTTAATAAACCTAGTCTTGTTGGAAAGAGCATTTATTGCTCCATCAAACCCTCTTATCTGTAATATGTCTAATTTTTAGTGATGCCGCTAGAGCGCGTTTTTTTGATATAATATCAGAAAATTGCAAAATTCTCCAAAATTAAATGCAACAATATGACTTTTTTTTCATAAAAATGAGATGAAATCATCCCTAAATAGGTTAATGAAAACTGCATCTTGATATCTTATTCCTACCCTAACATATCGGAGAAAGAAAATTTAGTTATTATAAACTTTGAAAAAGTCGATATTACAGCGGTATTTATTCTTATTTATTTGTCTTTTTCAAGATTCAATAAAAATTTCATCATTTTATAATTTTTTAATAATAAAAGTTTTCATAAATTCAAAAATTAAAAAAAAACATGTAAAGGCATAATCAATGCATAGAATATGCAAAGTGCAGACTAGACAGAATATTAGGAGTAGGCCATTGAGAAAAAACAAATACCTAAAATCAAATTGTAAACAAATATTAAAATTTGACAGACAGTGTAATTTATGTTTGTTGCACAAGTAAGTCCTTAAAACTACCTATATGTCTTACAAATGATGAAACTATTGATATGATTGCGAGTAGTCATTTTGAATGTTTCAAAATGCGGCATTGGTAAGAAGTATACTCAGCTCGATTCAATGTTACGACGAGAATTTTTCGTTTAGTGCAAATTTGAATACTGGAAGCTTTCAGAAAGTGATAGGATCAGTAAATGAAGTCAATATGCTTATTGTCTTAGCATACGTCATAATCCTCACTTGGTTGCTCCGGTGGATTTCCAGCTACTATTCAAAACTTGGTAAGGATAATGGTAAGTTCTATGCACTGAAAGAACTACTTTACATGTTCACAATTGTTAATTTCAATTTATAATGCACATATAATGGTCACTGTTTACTAATTTTCTGTCTTCGATATTTTAGGCTATAAATAAAATTACGGATCGATAATATTTTTACACTAATTTTGCACATTTTCTAATACAATAGGCTAGACATAAATTTAAATATTACAAGGTAAGATGGATTTGATGGCAATAAATGCTCTTTCCAACGAGACTACGTTTATTAAAATCAGTTCAGTCGTTTAGGAGTTAGCCACCTTTAGCTTTAAAAACCGTATAATTTTTTGGTACATTTACTAGGTGGATTTGAGTAAAAAATCACTTTAAAAGTTTAGGATGGCGGTTATGCCCCCTGGCGGCCATCTTGCAAATTTGAAAATATTTTCCACGGTCTTTTTTTGGCCGCTTTAGTAGTAAAATTTTTTACCGCAACTCTCTACGACGAATAGTTTCCGAGAAACAGTACTTTGCATTCTTATCTGGCCACCCGGTACATAATTAAATTTCAAAAAATCAGTAGGTTTATGCTTAAATATTTTTCTTATTTCTCTAAATTATCGATTGCTATTTCATTTCATGAATATGAATGTAGTGATACTTTAACAAAATACATTTACTTTCCGGAGAAACGTATGCAGTTATATAGTGCGTTTTTCTTATAATAAGGCCATGTAACTACATAGCGCCGACGCCCCCCTTAAGAATAAATGAGCGGGTGTTTCATGTTATTAGAGCAAACTAAACTTATACTTTTTTAAATGGAGCACCCTATATACTATTACATTTTTGAAAAGCCCATAAAATACGCTTTCATTTAATACCAAATTGTATGAGTCTACCTCCTTTGTTTTAAGAGATATTCAATTGTTTTTCAAAAAATATCCTACTTGCGGCCGCCGTCACTGATTTTTATTTAAAATGGCACAAAATTGTTTTATGGTCCTGTAGTATTTTGAAATATTTTAATTTTCAGATTCAGATTTTAATAATATACAGGGCGTATCATAGTTTGTAAAACAGTTTTTAATGACATCTGTTATGTCTTGATGCCTCTTTGATATTCTTTCTTTTCATCAAGCATTCATACCTAAAATTAATAATTTTCAAAATATTTCAGTTTATTTGTGAAATTGCCATTGTAATACAAAGGACTAAAAATTTAGAAAGTCATAAAATATGGATTGTAGTTTCTTACTAAAAAAACTTTTCAAGTAAAAACAAGAGTTAATATAACAATTACAAATTGATTTAACGAATTAATTTAAATTTAACAAACTTTTTTGAAAAAAATTAATGCCTAAAACTCTATTGCTTCTAGGAAACTGTAAATCAGTACTTAGTAAAATTTCTGAAGTCCTCAATTTGATTATGTTCAGATCAACGATTTCATTCTTTACGTCTTTTTGTGAATGTAAACGTATACAGATGGTCATATAATTGTAGTTTCATGCTAAATAATTTTTAACCAAGTTGTAGTAATTTATAAAAGAAACTTTGGCGTTCTTTTTCATGCTAAAAAATTTTTCCAAGTAAATCAAGAGTTAATATAAATTGACTGAAATAAATTATTCTAAATTTAACAGAATTTTTTGAACAAAATTGGTGCATACTCTTAAACAAGTCACTTTTTGTAAATTTAAATTGATTACTGATCAAATAACAAGGATTATTTGGAAATAATGTTTAACCTTGCAATTAACAAACAATAGTGCCATGACAATTATTGCGTTGAAAAAGGAAACATTGTAACAATTGGTTCTATTCAGTTTAAACCTATTTTGTGTATTAATTTATTCAAAGCGTTGAAAATAACTATAAATAATCAGGAAATGGTTTTATTGATTTTTACTCTTGGAGAATGTCAAAAAAATTGCTTACTGACTTACTGGAATTTATGCAGCAAGATATCCTGATGCTGAAAAAAGGCCGCGACTCAAGGCGTTTAAAGATTTGAAGAAACAGGTAGTGTTAATTTTAAAAAACGGAAAATAGCTAATACAGCAGCGACAGATGATGAAAACCAACTTACAGTTTTACTTGCAATCCAAGAAAATCCTCGTATAAGTACTTCACAAATCTCACATATGACTGATATAAAAAAACAAAGCGTGAATTAGTATATTAAGTATTAAGAACAGTAAGGACAGTTTACCGATCGACGACAATGTTTGCCGACTGAGCGAAGCGAAGTCATTGAGGAATGGTCAATATTCGTTTAAATCTTATGCTATTTTATGCGATCAACAATACACTTGATGGCAAAATGTAGGCAAAACAAATTTTATTTTATCTCAAAATTGCTTAAAAGATGACCATAAGCCGAGCCACAAGCGTATGTATTGTTTCCTTAGTAACCTGAATGTTAATGTGACAGTTGTAAAATAATTGTGTCAGAAATTCTGCTAATCAAGGGTATGAATTTCACTTACTGTTCGCTGAACGCTAAGTGAATTACTTACCGTTCAGTTAGACTCATTGAACAGAAAATGCCACCTACTGTTGTCAAAACAGTGACAGTAAGTTGACAAATATGAACGATCGCAAAAAAATACATTAAATTCCCATAAATACCATGGATATCATGTAGAATTTGATCAACAACTATATGGTCAATATTTTAAACGAAGACTTAATTTTTGCAACTGGTTTTTGCAAAGTTCCTAATTTTCAGAATGCTATATTATTTAGTGACAAAGCTACCTTCAAAAGTAATGGTTTAGTGAACAGACATAACATGCATTATTATAGTACTGAAACTCCTCATTGGATCAGGCCAACAAAATCCGTGGTCACTAAATGTGTGGGGAATTATTGAGTCTCATGTTATAGGTCCTTATTTTTTTAAGATGCTCTAACCGCCGAGGTGTATTTAAATTTTTTAAGAGATGTGCTACCTAACCTTCTTCAAAATATTAATGAAGCACTACCATCGAAACCTATGGACATTTCTAAAGCACTGGAAAGAAAATCAATGGATAGGTTGAGGAGGACCCATTTATTGGCCCCCAAGCTACCTGATCTGACCCCACTCAATTTCTTTTTGTGGGGTTACGTAAAATATTATGTATATAAAGAAATTGCAACCACACCAGAAAATATGAAGGAAAGAATCAGAAATGTTTTTCAAAATATAACATGGCCGACATTAAAGTGAGTGAAAAACAATTTTATGTGAAGTGTTAATAAATGTATTGAAGTTGAAGGAAGAACATTCGAGCATGTAATCAGAATGAGATTTTTTCTTTTTTTTCTTTTTCATTTTATTGCTCTTGTCTTTTGTATTTGTTTATTTTATTACAGTATTGCATATAAAAATACTACACATTTACAGTTATTTCCACCCGTCTAATTTACTGAAAACAATGCATAGTTAATTTACAATATTAAGACAAATTTGGTAATGCCAATAGAAAAAAAATAAATTCACAATACTTTCGAAGATTCGAATTTCTACAGTAAAATTGAGAGTATCTCAAAACTTTGTAAGTGATAGACGTTTAAGAATGCCAGAGTTTCTTTTATAAATTAATACAACTTGATTAAAAAATTATTTAGGACGAAACCACAATTCCATGACCATCTTTTACATTTACAAAAAGATGTAAAAAATGAAATCTGAACATAATCAAATTGAGTCCTTCATAAATTTTACTAAGGACTGATTTAAATCTGCAATAGTGTTTTATGCATTAATTTTGTTCAAAAAAGTCTGTTAAATTTAAAAAAATTCATTAAATCAATTTCTAATTGTTGTATTAACTCTTTTAACTCTCGTTTTTACTTGAAAATTTTTTTAGTAAGAAACTACAATGCGATGGCCAACTTAATACCTCTATTTTCAGTCTTTTTGTATTACAATCGCAATTTCACAAATAAACTGAAAATATTTTAAAAATTATTAATTTTAGGTATAAGACATGCTTGACGAAAAAGAAAGACTATCAAACAAAGCATCGAATGACACGAACATCATAAGGGGGTGCCATTTAAAAAAATTTCTTTTTACAAACAGTGACAAGCCCTATACATAATTTAAAATTAAGATATTTCAAAATACTACAAGACCACTTAAAATTTGTTGGCATTTTAAAATATACAAAAGTCGCCTAACAAATCAGTGGCGGCGACCGCAAATGGAATAATTTTCTCGAAAAACAATTGATTATCTCTAAAACCAAAGGAGACAGACAAATGAAAGCGTATTTTATGGGCTTTCCAAAAATGTAATAATATACAGGGCGTTATAAATATAAGTTTAGTTTGTTCCAACAACATGAAACACCCTGTATGATCAAAACTATTTCTAAAATGCAATACCTATTGATATCTACCCGTGGTCCAAAAATCATTTCTCTTTATACAATCTTCCACCCCCTCCTCGTTTGGCCGCCCTATACATGTAATACATTTATATTATCGGAACGCAACTTGTGATTTAGCCGCTCGTAAGAATAATATGTGTTTACTTTAGTACAAATTCGTGGTCTTTTCATTTACGTAATTTTTGTGCAGTACGTGCGGCTTTCTAAGAGTTAATCGGCCGCAAATTAATAGGAACATTATAGAAGGACGTCATTTAACTCAAAATGAAATGTTAAGATCAATAGGAATGTTGGAAGCTGAAGCTATACAGACAGACGTTGCGACCGTTTTGAACACGACGTTCAAGGTCTAAGAAAAAACATAAGACATACCAAAAGCTATTGAGATATACAAACATCCTAATAATTTCAAGAAACAAGAAGAAAATCTCCGTTTAGATAGGTTTTGGTGTCTTTTAATTAAAAAAGACATAATGGTATGTCTTCATTTTAATTTTGGTATATCTAGGTTTTTGCTGTGTAAGTGTTATCGAAACGTTTAGATTGCATAACTTAATAAATAAAAATACACTATAAAAAAACCCAAAAAAGATAAGATAAGTATTATAAAATAAATATAAAATAAAATTTTAAAGTAATCCAATCTTGTGATAAAGTGTAATTTCAAAGTGGTAAAAATATTAACAGCCTAAACAGTTAAAATACCAAGTAAATATTAAAATCGGAAATAATATACAAATTTCAGGGAGTGAAAATCCCCTCGAAATAATTCTTTTCAGTGTTTACTAACTACAGGGTATTTGCTATACAATGGCAGGAAATACAAAATGTAACTAAATCTCTTTATTTTATGTTTTGTACATACATTGTATCAACAAGTTTCATTTTTTATTACTGCAATTATCAATATTATTTTTATTAATGAAGTGAAACATTCTTTATCCTGATTTTAGTGACGTATTAAATCTATTATTTTGAAAAGTTATATTTTATAGTTTTTGTGAGTATTATGATGAGCAAATTGTTTTAAATGACCACGATTAACCCATTAAGTACCGGTACCAAAATTAATCCTATTTTCACTAGATAAAAATAATCAGATTTTTTTTGTCGCTTTTGGTTTACAAGAAATTAGGTGTCCTATATATATATATATATATATCAGGGTGTTTGGTACATCGATGCAAATATTTAAAGGGGTGATAGAATATGTGATTTTGAGTCGATTTAAGCAAACATACCTATATACCAAATGTTATCGTTTTTGAGATAATGCCACTTTTAATATTTCTTGATTTTACTGTGCTTTTCTGGAAATATCGAAGTGTACAAGAGTAACAAGCCGTCTTATCGCAAACTTATACTAAGTTTCTTTATTCCTTATTAAGTGAGTGTTCATATTATTTTATCAGAAAAGCCTAAAATGTCTTTGGTTCTTGCCTAGAACTTCTTAAACATGAAAGTTTTAATTTGTAAAAAAACAATCGCTAAAATTCAAACGTGGGTTTAGTCTAAAATCTTTCGTTAATTTTTTTTCCAATTTCAGTAAAACTTCCTTGGGCAATGGTTCTTAAGATAGCATGAATAGATTTACAACAAAAGCCTTTGAGCTTCCGATGCATTACCATCAGCTTTTCCATACATAAACAAAATGTTCGCATATTCTTCATTAGAAAATGTTGCCATAATAACTACAATTTGACAAGAATTTACGAATGTTATTTTTATAATTATTATCTATTATTCACCTAATTTATTTCTTACGAATCCTTTAGAACTAATAAAAAATTAATGATTGAATTGACTATTCATTATTGTCAAAAATGACATAAAAATTTCAATTATTCATTTGTGTTGTACTTAGCTTTCCATGATTTATTTTTAATAGCAAGTCGTAGTTATTATGGTATCATTTTCTAACGAAGAATATGCGAACATTTTATTCCATGTATGAAAGAGATAAAAATATACTGCAAACCAGCATCCTTTCCATTACACATCAGTATAGTATAAATATTTTATCAAAATTTTGGATATCGTACCACTAAAAGTAAGGGATAGAATTGTGGTTCAAAATGATGTTTGCCTCGTGCAGTACTAAAACGAGATCGAAATTGTATTCGAAACGGTGGATCTCATTTTGAACACCAATAATAGTATTATTAATGTTTTAATAAATCGGACATTTTCTAAAAATCTGCTTTTTTTAAACTATCTAAACTAAATAACGAAGGGCTATTTTATGTTTTGGTGAATGCGCCTAGGGGGTACTTTGGTAATTAAATTCAATTTTTCCAATTTGTAATTTTTTTGTAAATCTATTCATGCTAGCTTAAAGACCATTGCCCAAGGAAGTTTTACTGAAATTGGAAAAAAATTAACGAAAGATTTTAAACTAAATCCACGTTTGAATTTTAGTGATTGCTTTTTACAAATTAAAACTTTCATGTTTAAAGTTCTAGGCAAGAACCAAGGGCATTTTAGGCTTTTCTGACAAAGAATATGAACAATCACTTCATAGGAATAAAAAACTTATATAAGTTTGCGATAAGAGGCTTTTACTCTTGTACACTTCGATATTTGCAGAAAAGCACAGTAAAATCAAGAAATATTAAATGTGGCATTATCTCAAAACGGCAACACTTGGTATATAGGTATGTTTGCTTAAATCGACTAAAACCACGTATTATATCACCTTTGAATATTTGCATCGATGTAAAAATGAATATATATATATATATATATATATATATATATATATATATATATATATATATATATATTGACCGGTACAATAATGGTTAAATCGATTCTTTCAAATTGTTATAAGCAAACAAAATCAGAGATTGAAATTATTACAAGTTGGTTACAAAGAATTCACCTTTTTAATAATCACAATGAAAATTTGTTTATAATTTTGTTCTATCTTTTCAGTAAAAAAAGATAAACGTAAATAATTATAATGTTACAGTTGTACCTTATATCTAATGTGGGCGATTATTGTATCGGGTGAGCAAATAAGAACGGCCGTCGGCCATATCTTCAGATCGGATTATAATACAGCTTTGAGAAAAAAAATTATATAACAAAAGTGGCCTCGAGAAACACCTGGAATTTATTTATAGAATTGTAGGTCCACCACTAGAGGGTGTAATTGAATACCAAAATTTTAAAAAGCCAAATTTTACAACATTTCTACGGAAAATTCTGCGTACTTTTTATTAAACAAGTTGTAGTCTATCTTTTCAAATAAGAGGTGAGGGAGAGTGGGAACCTTGTTATGAAAAAACGGCTGTAAGTCCGGTACTGCTTAATCGATCTTCACAAACTTACTCTTGTTGAAAAGAGGTCTTTTCCATCAATGTAAACGTTATATACTCAACGCAACTTAATAAGTAACGAGCAAATAAGAGGGCGGTATTTATTTTTTTTAGAAATCTAGTTAGTTCTCTTTGGAAAATATTAAATGGAAGCATGCAGTTTTAACAATGGATTATGAAAGTAAACCGAATTAGCAACAAAATGGCGAAAACCGCATATCGATACCTTTTTTCTATCCCGAGTTATCTTAAGAAACGTGTAAACGGTGAACATTTTTTGTCAAACTTCAATTAGACTGGTTAACCTAACGGAAATGAACATTTTTAGTCTTGTTAGAAAGCTTTACATTGGTCTATCTGCAATAGTTAAAAATGTTGTCATACTAATGTTACCGTACCCGCTAAAGGGTGTTTTCTAAAAGGTAATCTTTGTTAACTTTTCGTTTGGCGTACCTACAATTAAAAATAATTAGAAATAATTTTATTGCAAACGTAAAGAAAAATGCCTCATTATTGTCAGTTGACCGCGACACCAAAAGTAAACAAAAAACGGTAGGTATAGGTAAATTTCGCTACATAAAAATTGAAGTATCAGTAAAACTGCTATTCGATATTTTTTTTAAAAAATATAGTAGCAAACATATCTGAAAACAATTTAACCAATCTAACCATCAACAATTTAAAAAAATTACAACAACTCTAAGAATGTGATTAATGTCGCCCCAGATGTTCAAACTGTCGTCCATCATTTTCAATACAACATTTCAGTCTCTGGCGGTCTGGCGGGTGGATAAGACGTAAGTTTCAATTTCTGCCGCTGAAATGCTTTGTATTGCATTTCGTATCCTTGCGATCATGTCAGCCCTTGTTGTGGGTCTGTTGGCAAAAACAAGTTCTTTTAATTGTCCCCACAAATAAAAATCTAAACATGTCAGGTCTGAGGATCTTACTGACCAGTGAAATAAACTTCCACGTCCTATCCATCTGTCAGGATATGATTTGATTAAAAATTCCGAACATCCCTAGAGTAATGTGCCGGGCACCCATCATGTTGGAAAAACATATCACGACAAATTGCCAGTCGTACGTCTTCTAAAAGAAGTGGCAATTCCTTTGTTAAACAAAGAAATATCTTTCCTCATTAAAGACTTTCATTAAAAAAATATGGTCCAATTGTTTGTCTACCTAGAATGCCGCACCACACGTTTACAGACCAACGACCCTGATGTTGGACCCCTCATCCAGTGGGGATTTGTGTCTGACCAATAGCGCATGTTATGGCGGTTTACACTACCATCACTCCGAAATGTTGCTTCATCTGACCACATAATATCAAATATGTGAAGTATTTCAGGATTTTCTCCTATCGTATTTAATAGCCAGTTACAATAATCTAGTCTGTTATTGAAATCTCCAACATTTAAACCTTGGTGCTTTAACTCGTGTGGTACTTTTACGAAAGTTTTTCGCCTGGCCTCTCATTATTTTATATTTTTATTATTTGATACCAATAATACAATTTTGGTAATAGTTATTTATGATACAAATAAACGTGACCTTTTATTTTATGAGTGGTGCATATTGCAGAATGAGCATAGCGTTACAAGTAATAAATTTATTTTTTAAGTTATTACTAAACTGAACTTATGTGATGTTATATTACTACAGCTCGACAAGAAATAACAAACCACATTAAACTCTCAATAAACTAAACATTTTATCACAAATTAATTAAGACATAATGACATTTACTTAGATATAATTGAAAAATTAAAAATATGGAAATTATAGGTAGGTACTGGCTTTTAAAGATTGCGCACGCGAAACATATTAATAAAAGTTAATACAATTTGTAGGTAGAAATTTACAAAAAAAAAGTTGTCACTTGTGTTCTCTTAAGATATTTCGAATGGTGGTTTCATTTATTCCCAAGTCTCTGGCTATATCTCGTGTGCTTACATGACGGTTAAAATTTACATATGCCAAAACATTTGTTATATTTTCCTCTATTCTACCTCTACCACGTCTTCGATACATGGGATGATGAACACTTCCTGTAGTACGCAAACGTTGAGCGATTCAAAGAAATACTCTGTTGCTGTTATGTCTTCTGTTTGGGTACTGCAGCACATAAACTCTGGAAGCAACAGTTGCAGCATTTCACATGCTTTCGAAATAAACAGCCAACATGTCAAAAGCTTCTTCATTTGTAAGAATCACATTTTTCTAATTATGATATAGAAAGTGATTACCTGGATAAATTAACAACTGCAACAACACTAATAATTTTTGACATATGTGACATTCTCGCATTAATCATACCCTACTTGATTTCAACTGGTAAATTATTTAATATATTAACTACTGTAAGAGTAAATATACCTAATATGGTTATTCTCGAACAATTTTCATAATATGTGATACACATATCATATTTTCAAAATTGGTTTGCCAATATATATTGTAAAGTTATCAAATAGCAAGTTTTACTGATACTTTAATTTTTATGTAGCGAAATTTTACCAGCCTAATTGAAGTTTGACAAAAAATGTTCACCGTTGACACGTTTCTTAGGATATGTCCGGATAGAAACAAGGTATCGACATGCGTTTTCGCCATTTGTTGCTAATTTGGTCTACTTTCATAATCCATTGTTAAAATTGCATGCTTCCATTTAATATTTTCCAAAGAGAACTAGAGTACTAAAAAAAAAAAATACCGTCCTCTAATCTGCACGTTACTTACTAAGTCGCGTTGAGTATATAACACTTACATTGGTGGAAAAGAGCTCTTTTCAACAATAGTAAGTTTGCGAAAATCGATTAAACAGAACCGGTCTTACAGGCGTTTTATCATAACTAGGTTCCCACTCTCCCCCACCTATTATTTAAAAAGATAGACTAAAACTTGTTTAATAAAAAGTACGCAGAATTTTCCGTACAACCTGATTATCGTATTTACAATTCCCTTTAATTAGGCAAATTTTGTAAAATTTGACTTTTTAAAATTTTGGTATTCAATTACGCTCTCTAACGGTGGGCAGTTCTATAAATAAATTCCAGGTGTTTCTCAAGCCTACTTTGCTAGGGATTTATAACACAAACCATGGTCCATGGTCGTTCAAATGTAAAATTTTAGGATAAAAAGAAAAGGCAAATGAAAACAAAACTTTGAGATTTTAATTATACTTAAATAACTAATCAGATAACAAAATATGCAGAACAGAAAAATATGTATATTTTAGATTTAATTTTGTTTATTAAAATTTAAAATTATTTAATTTATTTTTGTTTCATCCACAGTTACTAATCTAGCCAATGCCGTGAGTACTTTTGTTTTAAATATATTTAAACAAGTTGAAATAGGGAGCATTATTGTAATTGTATTATGGTTACGGAATTTCCGTATTACCAAAAATGTTCTTATGACGCCACGTGAGCCAAATTAAAATTTTATTTTCTTGTCAATCCACAATTACTAATTACCAAAATGGGGTCGTAATAATCCATACATTTAAAAAGTTCTTATTAAAGACTAAGTGAATTCATACAGGCTGTTTCATTACGATTGGCATTTCGCCGCAAGAGGGCGAAACTAAATATTAAAATTCTGATTTCACCGAAAATTTCGTCTCTACTGGTCATTGAACTGTACGCTATACGCAACTCGAACGGATACGGGCGATTCCAATGCACGGTAGGCGTTGAGGCCATGCTTGACTGACAAAGACAGATGCGTAGTAGGTACTTCTGTCGCTTTCTAACTTGTTGCGGTAGTAGAGCAGACGTCTTTTAACAGGGTATTTTCCATAGTTTGAAAGGTATAAAGTAATATTTGCAAGTAATTGTGAAATTTATTAAATCAAAACACCATGGTGAATAATTGTAATGTATACGGATGTTCTAATTTAGCCGATAAAAGCAGTATTAATGAATTTCATGGGTGAGTTCTTCATAACGTCCACAGTTCGCGTGTTGTACCTAGACATGCAGTGTGACATATTTTAGTTTCCCGTTTAAACGACCTGCGTAAGAATAATTAAAAGAGAAAAGTGGATGCCCACAAAAAGGAGTAAAATATGTAGTGATTACTTTTTAAACTCTGATTACAAAAACATATTTAATGGCGAAGGTGAAGATGATATGCAGCATCATAAAATTAAAAAATATTTAAAGGATGATGTAATTCCAAGCATATTTCAATATCCAAATCAGTTACAAAAAAAATTAATTTCAAGAAGATTTATAAACCCGTTTTATTCCAACAATAGAACAACAAAATAATGATAATTTTACTGCTTCAGAGGTAAAATACCTAATTAATCTGTTTAATCTATCTTTATAATAATTGATTTATCATAGTAGGCACGACCTGTGGCCAGCGAACACAAATGTAATATGTCAACATAAACCGATCCACTACCAGAATCCCCAAAAGAAGATCAAAGTTTTCCAGCAAAAAATTCACTCAGGAACACTTAGGAGGATAGATAGAGGGACACTGAATTGCCAAGAGATGCCTATTAACAGATACCATAATTTTTTCATATCATAAGTGAGAGGAAAACATGAACTAGGAAACTCGTTCCAGAGTTTAGAAACAGTGTAAAAAAATGTGGATTGCGCCCATTTGGTACGAAAAGTGGAGATTTGTACTGCATACTGATGATGTGAATGAGCGAACCGAGTATTCCTAGCAAATATAGCATGAGATGGTATCAAATAATGTAATTTAGCAGCGCAATAGCCATTGTAATACCGATAATACAAAGAAAGAACTGAAACGATTCTTCTATGCTCAAGGGACTTTATGTCAGAAGTTAAGGATCAACGGTATTGAGAGCGTATTGGAGAGCACCAACCCAGAGGTGAGAATTATATTCCATATGAGGTCGAATTTGGGCCTTATACAACAGCAAGAGTTGTCGGGAGGTAAAGTACTGCTTAGATCTGTACCAAAATCCTATTTTACGAGTATATGTTTTGGTAGCCAACAGAAGATGGTCAACCCATGATAGATTTGACACAGTCATTCCCAACAGAGTAATAGAGTCTGAAAACTTAAGATCTGAGCCATTCATACTTACAACAAGAAATGATCGATCTTTTTTGGGGGACACAAGACAACACTGGGTTTTGTTAGCATTAAATTTAACTAGATTATTGCTTCCCCATTAGAGAATACATTGAATGTCTTTGTTGATTGAATTTGCCATTTCAGCTTTAATGCCTTGAGACATAGAAGGTAGATCACCATCATGAGTAGACTAAGATGAACTACTATGAAGAGTGTTGTCATCAGCAAAGCAATCGATTAGTTGTTGAAGAAGCAAGGTCATTTATGTATAGCAGGAAAGTCTAGGCGCTATAACTCATCCCCGTGGCACGCCCGCGTTAATGATAACTTCTGTTGAAAAACAGCCATTAACAACGACACGTATTCGTCTTTTATCAAGGAAACTGTTGTAGAATCAGAACAATTCTATTATTATTATTTTTGGTAGTTAGGGAGGTTGTTGATTTTGAAAAAGAAATAAGAAAAAAATTAATAGTAAGAAGGAGTTTACTTTTTTATGTACTAAGAAAAGAGAATAAAAAAGATATACGTATGAGTTTATAAGTATATCAGAAACAAAATACGATAAATTCTTGAGTGTAAGTTTAATTTCTGAATCTTATGATATAATATTTGGTAAATACTGATTCCACTGCAGTAAAGTTAAGCGAAACTAGAAACCCAGTTGATGAGCGTATCATTTAACCCAAACGAGGTGAGTTTGGCAAGTAAACACTTATGCCAAACTTGGTCAAACGTCTTTGAGATATCTAAAGCGACTACAACTTTTTCACGGGATTATTCTAAATGTATTATTCCAAACTTTGTTCACATACGAAAGAAGATCACCTGTTGAACGACTCTACCTAAACCCATATTGGTGGTCACTAAGGAGTTTGTTAATTTTTGTTAGGAATGAGAGCAGTTGGAATTTTCCATGATTTTAGACAAAATGGAAGTGCTGGCAATTGGTCGGTAGTTCAAGGGATCGGTCTTATCGCCTTTTTGTGACTAGGTTGAACATTTGCTAACTTCCACGATGATGGAAATTCCCCAGAAGACATAAAGATCCAATAGAGCTTAGATAGGACTGGTGCTAGTTCGGGACAACATTTCTTTAAGACAATGGCTGCGATACCGTCTGGGTCAATCGCCTTATTAAGATCAAGCCTACTGATAATCGATTCTAGGAGCTTGTACCGAATATGAATCGGTTTCATAGCGTATGAGGAAGAGTTGAGTAGGGGCACATCTTTTCCAGAATCATTGAGACACGAGTTTGATGCAAATAAATCCACAAAAACATTGACTTTGTTTACAGAATCAGCAACTACAGATCGTTCAAACAGTTTTTTTTAGTTTCAGTGATAACTTTTACTAGATATTTAGCTAAAGCACCATAATGTTATTCTGCCAAAAGGAGATCGGTAGCTAGTTTATTACATCTTCGTTGTAATCATAACAGTTTAGTTTCAGTGATGACTTTTGCAAAGATATTGCATCAGCACAAGCCTTATTGAACCACGGTTGGGAACGTGAATGACCTATACAGTCGTTTTTGGGAATGTAGATCTCCATGCCCATGAGGATGACTTAAGATTTATTTTTCAAAGAGCAATTGCATCCAGCACAGAGACGACTTATTGAACAATATTCACGGTTGGGAAGCGTTGAATGACCTATACAATCCATCTAGCTTTGGGAATGTATAACTCACATGTTCTATGAGGATGACTTGCAGATACTGAAAGAGCAATGTCCGAAGATTAGAGGATCGACTTAGACAATGGTCAGATAGACTTCACGCCATGGAACAGTATTAGATTAGTTTCTATTAAACAAGTGGGTTTGATAGACTTAGAGGGGAAAGAACGGAAGTTTTATAAACAAGTGGGTTTGATGTGAGAAAGAGATCTGGAAGATGTGGAGTATGGCTAGGGCCATCAGGGATTCTTGTGGGTTCAGAAATCATTTGCGTGAAATCACAAGCAATAGCAAATCTTTCTACACTATGACCAGCTGGATTAGTAGTAGATGAAAATAGATGCTAAGTAGAGTTATGAACATTGAAATCTACAAATGAGATATCGCAAGATGGAAATTGAGACAGACGATAGTCAACTTTCAAATTAAGGTAATCGGCGAAGTCTTGAAAGCTACTGTCATTAGGAGACCTATAAATGCAACAGTAAAATTTCATAAATTTAGGACCAGCATGTTTAAACCAACTCATGTCGAAATTTTTATTTTCCAAGGAAGAAATCCTCTTGCAAGCAATGCTGTCCTTGATATAGGCACATACGCTTCCTATATATCGAAAGTTAGAGTGAAGGTTATATTGGGGATATTGTAAGTCGGGTGAATCGGAGCTTTCAGAGAAGACTTGTGTTTCAGATAAAAACAAAATGTCAGGTTGTAATTGTTCAAGATGTTGATGAACAGCATTAAGATTAGACCTGATACCGCCGATTTACAATAGTGGATCAGAAAGTTTGAACTTTCGAGGACCGAGGCCGCTTGGGCCCTGCCCTACCGGACATCCGGAATGGGGCAGGATTTTACGTCCGGCATTTATTACCCTAAAAACCACAAGTCATCTTTTTTGTAACTTTTAATTTTGGACTTTCAATCCGATAGGAAGAACCGAGGGCGAGAACGAAGAATAAGGATGAGAATAAATTAAGGATGAAGAAAAGGTGAGCGGCAGCCTTTACCAAGCTCAGAAAATCGGAGACCCAATATTAAGGAGCCCATGGTAAGGGTTTAAACCATGCCATAGTTATTCACCAATGATTAACATGGAATGTCAAGGAAGGTAAACACAGTGGATATGGTGACGATGGTGGCATTGTCGCCCCTAATGCTAATGATTTGGCATCAGAAGGCCTGTTATTTCAAATAGTTTCGCACCAAACTCATTTTAAATGTCGTGTTACCTATTTTGTTACTAATAAACTTTCCGCATAAATACAGACACGGCTATTACAATCATGTATTGAAGCACTGTATGATATTGGCATTACTGTTCGCTCGATTACTTGTGATGGAACAGGAACCAATATCTCAACATTGACAAAATTGGATTGCAAAATTAATGGGATAGCGCCAGTGTCATATTTCAAACATCCTTCCTACAAGGATGAGTCTTCAAAGTCTGTAAATATTCAGGTTAGACGTGTGTCACATACTGAAGTTAGAAAGAAATACATTTGCAGAAAAACATTTGTTGTCTGAAAAAGGCAGTATTAAATGGAGTTATCTGTCAAATTGAATGACTTGCAAAACAAAGGTTTAAAGTTTGCTAATTCACTATCTCCTGCTCACATTTTGTATAAACACAAAATAATGAATGTTAAATTAGCTGCTCAGTGTTTAAGTAGTGGTGTGGTAGACGCTATTGATTATTTAAGAAACGACGGCTATCAAGATTTTCAAGGTTCGGAAGCAATCACGTAATTTATTAGAGTGATTGATAGGACATTTGATGCTCTTAATTCAAGAAATATTTTTGGAAAAGGTTTTAAGCTCCTATTAAACCAATGATTTCCAATTATTTTCAAGAAGTGTTTGGTACAGCTTCACTTACGATAGATGGTGTACCCATATTGAACCACCCACGAAAAACCTTTGCCTTAAGATTCATAGTCAGCATATTAATTATTTAAGAAATGTTCGGAAGCAACCACGCAATTTATTGAACCACCCACGAAAAACCTTTGCCTTAAGACTCATAGACAGCATGCAAAGTGGTACAAATTTAGCATTCAATCTTTAAAAATAGAAGAAACTTAAGTTACTTTAAATTTCCTATTAATGATGAAAAGAAATGCGACAAGTGGAAGAAAAACTGCGGGAATATTAAAATAATTGAAATGAACAATAAAGACTTAAAACAAAAATTAATTTGTGAAGAACATTTTAGTTCCAAATTTATTTTGCGGAATTCTGTTCGTAAAATATTAAGTAAAAATGCAATACCTGAAAAATTCATAGTTCCCGATGGAGGTACGTAATTATAAAATATTATTTTTTAAATCAAAGTATATTAAATAAAATTGACTGAGTGATAAATTAAAAATATTAATCACTAACAATTTTAAATTACTTGAAAACGATTCAAAACAAACCAAGTTCGTGCAATGTTTATATCTATATTTTGGTTTATTAGTTAACTTTAAATAAACAAAATCTGCCAAAACAAATGCAAGTATACAACTTGCAGATAAACGGAATAGTAAGTTAAACAATGACCCTTTTGTTCTGCAATGTGAGGATAATCTTACCTCAAGTATTGCCTCAAAACATGATTTTCAAAAAAAAAATATCAGTACTTAAATAAGGAATTAATAATTCATTGCTACTATCGTTTGCCCTTTAGATTCTTCACCTGTGATTATAAAGGAATGACGTACCTACCCCGGAAAAAAACGACTTCCATCGTTGACGGATTCAGAGCCATCATCGCCTTCACCTGAAATCAGAGTAATGGACAACTCTTTTCCTGTGATTCACGTGAATCCTGCGTCAATGACAGGATTTTGAATATGCCGTCCCCAAGCACAACAATATTTTTAACACCAAAATGTAGGAAACTTAAATCTAAGTTACGTATAGTGCCTAAAAAATTGAAAGTAAAAACCATTCAAAACACCAGGTTCGAACTGAAAAGCAAGAATTTTCCACCAAAAACGTTGTTGAAAGTTCGATGGTTAATAAAAGTGTACCTGCAAAGACTTTTATAAACATGCAATTATTTCACAGAAAAAACACTGCATGGTCATATACAGTAGACTCTCGATCTGACATTCTTTGGTCCGACACGTTCTATATCTCTCGTGAGTGCGAGAGAGAACGCGACCATATTTATGGCTGGGAGGGGCGGGGAATGACTCATCTTTCCTGTAAAAACTTGAACCTAAATACGGTTCATTCTGTTTTGTACGTTTAATTCTAATTTCGTTTACGCAGTACATAATTTTGTGTAGTGCACTGATTGTGTGAAGTGTGTCCTGTTTTTACAATGGATGATCCTCAGTCGACTAAAAAACGTAAGCATGTAACTTTAACTGTAGCTGAAAAGTGGGCGATTATTCAGAGACAAGAGCGGGGAGAATCACCGACGGTTTTAAGTAGCATTTACGGGATTGCACGACCGACTGTTTATGATATTTTGAAAAATAAAGATAAGATTGAACAATTTATAAAAACTGTCGCAACCGATCCTGGAACAAGAAAACTATTAACCCTAGGATGCACAACATGGGCCTGACAGGCCCGTTGATGTCGTTGTTTTATAACTCTGAAATTCATTTACTCAGGGAATTGTACTTTTAGGAATGCCTTGTAAGTTTCTATATTAATACATTTTTATACCAACAGACTTAAATGTGAAACAGGTATTTAAAAAAATGTTTGTTTACTTTACAAGACACGGGCCCCTGAGGCCCATTCTGTTTTTAAACAGGTATGTGCTTGTTTGCCGTAAAAATAGTTTCTCCCGATACGTCTGAACTTGTACACGTGTTAGTGGCTTTGTATAAACCTGCATTTGCAGGTTGCGGCTTGCATAATTACAATGATATATAAGCGCCATTCCCAACATATGCATTTGGTTGCTCTCAGATAAGCGTTTATGTTACAACTGGAATGGCGTCGCGTAGACAAAAACATAGAGGCTTATGTTTATGTTTTAATTTTTCAAATTTGACAAAATTGTTTACTAAATCTTTAACAATTTTTAACAAACATTACTACTGACGAAGATAACTGTAAGTGTTATCGAAACGTTTAGATTGTATAATTTAAAGTACACCATTAAAAAATCCCAAAAAAGATAAGTATTTTATTATGAGTGTTAATGGTGAAAGTTTACATTTTCATACATAGTGTTAGAGTTCGCGATGATAAATTTGAAACAACTGCTCATGGGCCAATGAATCAAATGAGGAGCCATCCGGTGAAAGCAAAGTTGAATCAGAAGATAATAAAAACGTTGACGAAGATTTTAGAGAAGATGTTGATAATTATTCAAGCGCTAGTGATGATTCTGATGGTGATGAGTTGAACGATCCTCTTAGCAAAACCACAACTGACAATTCGGCAGTTTCTCGATCATCTAACTGTTATATTGCTCCGAGTGGTTTAGAATGGAATAGAGATCAGCCAGCAGCAAGCAAAATACAGAAACTCGCCCGTCAAGCTCCTGGCTTGGTAAGAAAGCACATGTGTTCTACACCAAAAGAAACGTTTCAGCTGTTTATGACATCAAATTTTACAAGAAATAATAAATTGTACGACTTTAGAAAGGAAACGAGTGTGTCATAACAAATCAAAGGATTGGAGAAATGTTGATTTACAAGAACTTCCTGCTTTTCTCGGCTTACTTATTCAAGCAGGAGTAGAACGAAGTTGGGACGTAACTGTGCGGGAACTATGGCAGTTTCTAGATTCGAAGAAATAAGGAGATATATAAGGTTTGATGATAAGAGAACTCGCAAGATACGTCTACGTTCCACTAGCTATATCTCTGCTGGATAAGGACATTACAGATGTTGGTACACTAAGGCAATACACACCAGAAATTCCCAAAGAACTAAAATCGTCTAGAGATTGTCCAGTATGTTCTTCGAAGTTTGGTTTTAGAAAAAATGTTACTATGGTAAGTTACATGCCTAAGAAAAATAAATGCATACTTTTACTAAGTAGCATGCATCACGATACCTCTGTCAGTGACAGTTGCAAGAAGAAACCAGAGATAATTTTATATTATAATCAAACGAAAGGTGGAGTAGATGTCATGGATCAGATGGTAACAACATATACTTGCAAGAGACAAACTAAACGTTAGCCATTAGCATTTTTTTTTCAACATTATCAATGTATCAGCTCTCAATGCATATAGTTTTTTCCAAAGAACATCCCAACTACAACCAAGGGATGACTCACAAACGAAGATTATTTCTGAAAGATTTGGCCAAGGACCTGGTGTTGCCACATATGCAGAGGTCTACAAATGCCAAACTACGAAAAAGTGTTTTAGAAGCAATGAAGCATTTTATTGACATTCCTAGTCCGTCGCGAGTTCAACAAGTAACTGAGTTCCAGAGAAGAAGATGTTCATTATGTCTAACCAGTATTGACCGAAAAAGCAAATTAATTTGTGACACATGCAAAAACAACATTAGTAATGAACACAGTGTTAGAGTATGCACCAACTGTTTCCAACCAAACTAATTTTTTCGTAGATTCAAGATTTTTTTCGTTTATTTTATATTTTTGTAAACATATAGTTCAATAAATAACTTTATTATAACTATTATGTACAATTTACTGCAATATAATTCGAATATTGCTTATATTGTGTAAAGTCGTATAAAGTCACGGCAAAATCTTTTCCGTTGTGGGGGTGAAATTGTTAGAGAGAGACAAACTTAACATACCAACTTCCATAATAACCCTGATAATTACAAATGATATATCTATGTTAGTGAAATACACGTTGTTGGGTTGTTAGAACTGCGAATAAATTACAATGCTGTCAGCTCTTCTGTTTACACATAACTTCTAATTTTGACGTTTTCCACATTTGAGATTTCGATAAGCTCCTCGAAATTATACATGACTACTTCAAAATGTTACAATTGCTTAATCATCGCAAAATGATCTAGGAACTGTTAAAAGTATTGTTACTTAGTTGAGAACGAGTATTTCCATCAAAAACTAATTTTCAAAATAAATGTAAACAATATAACCTAAGTATTATGTTGACGTCGAATTTCATACGTTTGGCAACAATGTCAAGCGCTGACGTTTATCCCCACATTGGAAAAGAGTTTGCCGCGACTCTATCGAATATGTTCTGCATCCTAGGGTTAAAAAAGGAGAAAATCCAAGAGTAGAAGAAGCTCTTTACGTTTGGTTTCACCAACAAAGGGAACGTCACGCACCAGTATCTGGTGACATTCTTAAAGAATAAGCGAAATATTTTTATGGAGAAAAAACACGATTTCCAAGCTAGTGATGGGTGGCTTGATAAATTTAAAACGAGATTTCGTATCCGTTTCCTTAAAATATCTGGCGAAAAACTATCGGCAGATGAGTCCAAGATCGCGGAATTTACTAAACAATTAGAAAATAAAATTAAAGAGGCGAGTCTTACTCCTGATCAAATTTATAACGCTGATTAGACGGGTTTGAATTGGCGACAGTTGACAAACAGCACATTTGTTACACGCGAGAAAACTAGTGCACCTGGGAGAAAAATGCGCAAAGAACGCCTAACTCTAATGCCAAGCGCAAACGCATCACGTACCCACAAGCTTAAATTGCTAGTTTTTGGGAAAGCGAAAAATCCCCGTGCTTTTAAAAATGTAAAACAAGAAACATTGCCAGTTGTTTACACTGCTCAAAGCCGTGCCTGGGTATCCAGAGAGGCTTTCAGAGAGTGGTATTTAAGGTATTTTGTGCCAGAGGTTAAACGTTTTTTGAAGCAAAACAAGCTACCATTAAAGGCTCTACTTATGCTGGATAATGCACCGGGCCATCCGCTAGTTGGCGCATACGATCTGAAAATTAAAACTAAAGATGGCTATATTGAGATCATGTTTTTACCTACCAACACAACAGCCTCAATCCAACCAATGGATCACAATGTCATTAAAACCATGAAAATGCATTACAAGAAGCGACTTTTAATGGACATTGTAAGCGATCCGGAAAGTGACATTTCAACAGTGTTAAAGCAATTTAACATCAAAGATGCTGTTATTAATATGCTGCGTATGCTTGGGACTAGGTTACAACACATAACATTTTGATGTCATGGAAACATATTTGGCCTAAACACCCATTATTGTAAGATCCCGTAAATGACCCACAACAAACCACAACTGAAGATCAGTTCTTGGACTCACTATCAATGATTTGCGGGATGCAAAGTAAAAAAGTGACGGAAGAATCAGGCATGTCACACGAGGATCTTATGAAATGGTTGCTTGAGGTAGATTTGACAGGTCAAGAAATAATCGACGAAGTAACCGACACTGATGCAGACGACAGCGCCTCATGAGAAGCAGGAGTTGCGGCCTGCCGCCGCCGAAATCCACTGTTTCCATCGACAAAGCTGTGCTAGCTACGACGACCTTACTACAATGGGCCACGGAAAGAAATTTGGGAATGGATAGTATTCTTGTGTTAAAAAACATTCAAGATAACGTGATTACGGAAAGTTTGAGGGTGAAAAAACCAAAAAACAATCGTTGAATACTTTAACCAAGTTTAAGGACTTCCTTTATATCAAACAGATTTTCATTAATTTACGTAACTGTCTTTTGTTACAATACACACTGTCATTTCCTATTACAGTATTTTTCTACATAATTCTATCATGACTAAAAAATAATATTTTCAAGATTTAAATTGTATTTCTATGCTAATTTAACAAATAAACGTGTGTATTAAAGTGGTTTGTTGATTGTAACCCATTTAAACAGTGTTCACCTCGTTTTACCCTTCCCTGAGAAGTTATTTAGCATTTTCATAATGATACCTCAAGTAATCCATAATCTTCTATAATCCGACAAGGTCCTGGTCCAATATGTGTCGGATTATCGAGCGTCTACTGTAATAAGAAACAGGTAGCATTATCTCTATATTATAAATCACCAGGGTGTTATAAATATATGCGGAATAAATTAGGTTTTGTTTTACCATCTGAAAGAACAATTCAATTGTGGTTAAAAATTTCCAATTACTTTAGGAACCGGCGTCACAACAAAAGTTGATGACAAAAGTAAAAACAATGAATGACGCCGAGAAACTGTGTGGTTATATTGGATGAAATTGCTCTAAAAAGAAAATTAGAGATCAACAAATTTCAGGACATTGTTGAAGGTTACCAGGATCTTGGTCACTTAGGGCGTGATGACAAAGTTGCTAATACCGCTATGGTAGTTAATTTGAGAAGGCTATTATACAATTGGAAAATCCCCTTTTGTTATTACATATCTTTGGAACCAATGAAGGTGGACAATTTAAAAGATATAATTGTCAGAATTATTCAAGAATTATTAAATATGTATTTAAAACCTATGGTTCTCATTTGCGACCAAGGAACGAATAACAGAAGTGCTTTGGCGCTTCAAGGGCAAACCCTGTAATATACATAAATAATACAAAACTATTTACATGTTTTGACACCCTGCACTTACTGAAAAGTCTAAGAAATAATTTCATGAATTCAAAATTAAATTTCGTGGTTAACGGAAACGCAGTATCTTGAGGTGACGTGTTGAAGACTTTCAATAGGGTTTCTTAATTATAAATATGTATTTCTAACACATTATTTCAATGATTATAATTAAATTACTAAGGTAGATTGAATAAGATCAATGTTTGTAAATATTAAAAATGTATATTTGTAATTTATGGTTTATACATTTTTAAATGATTTGTAAAAAATTAAATTTCATACTTTGAAAAGAAATAAAAATGATTCTATCGAATTGTCTTCTTAACTGGTGTTATGCATGTAACCTGCTGAATCGTAAACAGCTAGAGATTTGTCAATTTGTAACATGAGTTATAAGCTAGTATGGGACTAGGTACACTTTGTAGCGTTAACATTGTGTATCATTCCAATTTGTTAATCAATGTTAAAAGTTGTTAAATAAATACCGGTAATACAGACACCGATTTTATGGACAAATTGATAATGCATTAAAAATAAATTCAAACAATTTAATTATACGAAATAGGTGATTCTTTACAAACTAGAATAATTGTTAATTTTAGTAAAAACTGTTATGCAAATTTCTGAAATTACATGATTTTGCATCTATTAATTCTATTCAATTCACATGATTCCATATTGTAGGCAATCATTTTTTAATTTTGAATTTCGCGCCAATATGTTACAGAAAGTGTTAGGGAGTTTTGAGTTAGTTAAGTTCCAGAATGATAAAAATGGTCGTTTTATGTATTGCTGTGTGCTGTATAATTACAATATAATCTTTAGTCATCATAAACAATTTATGTTTTATTGCTCGGCTTTACCTACAATCTCAGGTGTGGGGTTGACAGGGATTAAAGTTGGTGGTTATTTATGGAAGTTATTGTGAGTTGAAGACATTAAGAATTTGGAGGTTATAAACACGCCTGTTGTTTTAACTTGAATTAAACGAAAATGAACAGCGGTCATAGAAATGAAGATTTTGAACGTTTTGCGGAGAGCGTTTATGCGCAAGAAGATCATCTTTCTGTTGCAGGTGGAAATAAAGAAGAAACTACTCAATCTAATATTAATGAAGATTTCGGTAAAGTTATGGACACGATCGCTGTGTTAATGCAACAAAACGCACAAATGATGAGTATGTTGCAACAACAAGTCGTGAATAGTTCGAGAACTATTGCACCAGAGCAATCAACAAGTGATGTCAAGAATTATAATGTGATGCCTGATTTATCAAAAACAATTGGTGATTTTAGTGGTGAGCTGGGGCCTGGATCTGCAAAGGCATGGCTAACCAACCTAGAACGAACAGCACAACTTCACAGCTGGCCTTCAGCCTTTACATTTCAAACCGCATGCAGTCATTTGGTGGGAGCTGCAAAGTACTGGTTGCAAGCGTGACAAACCGAAGTAACAAGTTGGGAGCAATTTATGCCTGCATTTCAAAAGACTTTTGTGTTTGCAAGAAGTAAGACGGACTTATGGAAGAAGATGCAAGAGCGAAATCAAGGAGCACGAGAAAACATTAGCTTGTATTTCTATGAAAAAATAGCATTGTGCAGAGAATTAGATCTCACTTTTTTCGAAATAAAGGAGCAAGTGGCTATAGGGTTGTGGTCTTAGGATCTAAGCACTTTTATAATGTCAAGATACCACATTGATGAAGACGCCCTATATCAAGACATCATGCAGTATGAGCGTATTAGCACAGCAAGGAAAGAAAAAATCTCTGAGACAAAAGAAGGGCGTGTGAAATCATATAGTGCACCACGAACAGCTAGGGAAACTCCAAAAGAAACTATTGTGACAGGTAAACATGGAGTTAAGTGTTACAACTGCAATGATGTGTAACAACCTTTTTTTGTGGTTGTATTAAAAAGTACATTAATTTAAGAATCGTTCATCTATTTGGCATAATATTAGAAAAGTTTTTAATTATTAATGTGTAGAATTGAAAACTGGCAATTTAATTGGCATTTCCTAGAACAAATCTTTTGGGTGTAATATTACATAAATAGTTTTAGTTCCCTTTCTTAAAAAAATTGGATTTATATTAATGTATCCGCGCAAGCGTTAAGATTTTTTAGGGAAATATACTTGAATTATTCTGAAAGCTTTTCTTAATTCACTTAATACTGAATGTTAACCGCAATAAGTATGATTTTTACTTAATTTTTTTATATTTTGGTGCCATCAGAATTTTGGTGGTAAGTTATTTTTTCCCATTATATTTTAAAACTAAAGCCTTTGCTTTTTTTAGGCACCTTTCACTTCCTTTTTTTCACCTTTTCACCTTTTACTTACTTTTTAAGTACTTATTTTCCAAGTATGCACCTTTTTTAATCATTTAATTTGTATATTTTAAATGGCAAGTTTTACATGAGATACCTTTACAACGCAAGTTCTACATTCTTTTACAAATAAATTTGGCGAATAAACTTCAAGGAAATTCCATATTTTAATGATAACTAAGCAAGACATTGACCGCACCATATGAACCATTCTGCTTCATAGTAACTGTAAAAGTGTATATAACAGTTAAAAGGTAAAGTTTTTTTATAATTTAGTATAGTTCATGACTTTTGAATTTTTTCTCATTTTCAAACATTTATAAATAAACTTATGTAACTTGTTATTTTATTTTCATTTGTGTTAATTGTTTTTAGTATTCAATAACTAGGTTTTGTTGTTCCTAGAGAGATATACATATATATATAAAAAAAAAGAAAGACAACATGGCGCTCGAGAATTTATTATTTTATTCATAATTTTTTGATGACATTTTTGCCATTTAGTGAAAATAATCAAGCAGAAAAGAAGCAACTAGCATTCCAGGTAGGTTAACCAAACTCTAAATTAGAATCCACCCTTATATTCATCTACCGATGATCCGACGGCACTTAGCGATTATTAAAAGGTAATTTTTTATATTAGTTAAATTATTTGATCAGTTACGAATGGTATATTACATCATCGTTTTTTTTATTTGTGTTCAACAACCAGCATTACAGCTATATTATTATACTCCGTTTGTAATTGATATACTTTGACGCCTTTTAATAATTGTTTATATACTTTGGCTTAGGTTAAGGTTATAGATGTAGGACACATATCTACACACTGTCCAAAACCGGTAAGAGCAAAGGGATCCTGTTATACATGTGGTTCAATGGAACACCTCCAGCAGAAGTGCCCAACATTTCCGACAAGAGTTGTGGGAGGAACGAGGTCAACGTCAAGGAACGGTGCAGCTAAGGAGAGTACAACATTGGTATTACACAGCAGTCTGTTACCAGCATTTACTGTTCCATTAATTTTAGAGAAGAATGATTTCAAATGTTGTGTACAATGAATCGTAGACTCAGGTAGTGCCATTTCACTTACTACTGTTGATTTAATTGAAAATTTACATTTTGAATCAGTAGTGATACTGTTTAATTACGTAGGTATAAATAGTTCTAAATTAGATGTCTTAGGATTGATAGATTTCAATGTTACTGTGCATGATATTAATATAGCTATAAGATTCCACGTAGGTAGTAAAATCAGATGTAATACCGTATCAGTGTCTGTTAGGAAGAAATTTTATGTGTAGTCCGGATATAGATATTTCATTTAATAGTAACAAAATTTTGGTTAATCCTAAATGTTCTAAAAATACTACTGAATGTGAGAATGACATTTTGTCTATTGATGTTAACTTTACAGATGGTAACGAATTACTTAATGTAAATGAAAGGTTGAATGCATCAGACAAATTTAAGTTGCAAGAAATATTTACAAATCAATACATTAATTCAGTTAGGGGCACAGAGCCAGAAACTAAATATGAAATGAAAATTAGTTTACCTGCGAATCATAATCCATTCTTTTATCGGCCAAGACGACTTTCGTTTGCTGAGAAGATTGAAGTTAAACAAATAACAAATGATTTAATGGAAAAGGGGGTAATAAAAAAGAGTAATTCAGCATATTGCTCTCCAATTGTTTTAGTTAAAAAGAAGGATGGTAGGACCAGAATGTGTGTTGATTTTAGAGATTTAAACAAAGTGGTGGTTAAGGACAGATTTCCTCTCCCTTTAATTGATGACCACATAGATTCTTTGAAAGGTATGAAATATTACACTAAGTTAGATCTCATAGATGCATTTTATCATGTTAGTATTGAGGAGAATTCTCAAAAATACACATCCTTTATAACACCTCAAGGTCAGTTTGAATTCACAAAAATGCCATTTGGGTTTTGTAATAGTCCGTCAGTGTTTAGTAGATTTATTTATGAAATACTTAGAGAATTGATTGATAGTGGCCAAGTTTTAGTGTATATTGATGACATTTTAATTGCTACAAGAACAGTAGACGAGAACTTTGATATCCTAAAACTTGTATTTCAACTGATGGTCAAAAATTTATTATTTTTAAAATTAGAAAAGTGTAGTTTTTTACAAAACGAAATAGAGTATTTAGGCTATTTAATAAACGAAAATGGCATACGTCCAAATCCTGATAACATTAAATCCTTGAAGAACTTTCCAATTCCAAAAACTGTGAAAGAGGTTCATTCTTTTCTGGGTCTAGCTAGCTATTTTAGACGTTTTGTTGAAAGTTTTTCGGAAATAGCTAAGCCCTTATACGATTTAATAAAGAAAAATGCTATTTTTAAATTTGAAGAAACTGAATTAAGAGCATTTGAAATAATAAAAGCTAAGTTGATTGCACAGCCATTGTTAGCAATTTATTCACCTACGTTAGTAACTGAATTACACTGTGATGCCAGTTGCTTAGGTTTTGGGGCCATATTGCTTCAAAAACAATTAGATGATAGACTTCATCCAGTTTCGTACTTTAGCAAAAGAACAACTCCATCCGAGTCCAAGTATCATAGTTATGAGCTCGAATTTCTAGCTATAATTTATGCTTTGAAGAGGTTTATGGTTTACATTAAAGGAATACCCTTTAAAATTGTTACAGATTGTAATAGTGTTAAAATGACATTAAGCAAAAAAGATATAGTTCCTAGAATTATGCGTTGGACAATATTTTTGTAAGATTTTGATTATGTTATGGAACACCGATCACATACACGTATGAGACATGTTGACGCATTAAGTAGACTACACAACATTTTAGTTTTGGAAGGAAATACTTTGAGCATGCTTTAGCATTAAAACAACAACTAGATCCCAAAATTTGTAAGTTAAAAGAGTCATTAGAGAAAAAGGAGCACCCTTTGTATGAGTTAAGAAATAGTTTACTGTATAGGAAAAGTCAAGAACATCTTTTGTTTTATGTACCTAAATATATGGAGTATGCAGTCGTGCACACATACCACAATGAAGTGGGTCACTTAGGCATAGACAAAACCATAAATTTAATCATTCGTACATACTGGTTTCCAAAAATGAGGGAGATTGTAAAGAAACATATCAATAATTGTTTAAAGTGCATAGAGTATAATCCAAAGTCCGGTAAAGCAGAAGGTTTTCTGCATAATATACCAAAAGGCTCTCAGCCATTTCAATGTCTTCATATCGATCATTACGGTCCACTTGAAACTACCAAAACTGGACACAAATATATATTTGAAATAATAGATGGTTTTTCGAAATTTATAAAGTTTTTCCCTTGCAAAACAACTAAAACAAATGAAGTTGTAAAAAATTTAGAATTTTATTTTTCAATTTACAGTCGGCCTAGAAAGATAGTGTCCGACAGGGGTAGTTGTTTTACATCTCAATTATTCCGAGAATTTATGACGAAGTGTAACATTACACATGTCTTAATAGCTACAGGTTGCCCACGAGCTAATGGACAAATTGAGCGCATGAATAGAATATTGACTCCAATGTTAGCAAAGCTTGTTGATGAATGTGATAAAGATTGGGATAAAATGTTACTAGACGTGGAATTTTATTTCAATAACACTGTAAACCGTTCAACAGGTGAAACCCCATCAAAATTACTTTTTGGGAGAAATCAATTAGGCAAGGTTGAAGATAAAATTGCGGAATATGTTGAGTTAGAAATAAACAGCGTTGATCACGATATTAGTGATATTAGGGCAGCAGCTAGCGATAAAATGTTAAAAGTGCAAAATCAAAATGAAGTCTGTTTCAATAAAACACGTAAGGAAGCGCACAAATACAAAATAGGCGATTTTGTAATGGTTGCAAATACCGATACAACTATCGGTGTAAGTAAAAAGCTTATTCCAAAATACCGCGGTCCTTATCAGATAACAGCTGTTTTACCGAACGATAGGTATGTCTTAAGCGACATCATAGGTTTTCAAAATTCACAAATGCCCTATGATGGTATAATTGAGGCTTTTAGATTAAAAGCATATAGCACTTAAGTAGAATAAGTTAAATAGTCAATAAGAAGTGTTGTAAACTTATATTATTTAGATTAAGTTAGTTAAGAATTTATTGTGACTTATTTTTGTAAGTGATCGGGACGATCACAAGTCAGGTTGGCCGATCTGTAGACAATCATTTTTTAATTTTGAATTTCGCGCCAATATGTTACAGAAAGTGTTAGGGAGTTTTGAGTTAGTTAAGTTCCAGAATGATAAAAATGGTCGTTTTATGTGCTGTATAATTACAATATAATCTTTAGTCATCATAAACAATTTATGTTTTATTACTCGGCTTTTCCTACAATATATATCCTTTGCATGCCATTCCGTCATTTAGAGTAAAGTCAACATAGGAAGACACCAAGCTGCACAAAAAAAGTGACATCAGAGTGTAAAGCTCAACAAAAAAATATACGTTCGAAAAAATAAAAGTTTAGGTTATGATACTTCGCGTTTGTTGTCCAAGAATACAATTTTAGATGTAAAATTTTTTAAATAATCATAAAGTAAAATCATATTTTATTGTCATAGTTACAAAATCTAGTTTTCTTAAAATACATTTACCAATAACAATGTAACATTTTTTTAGTTACGAAGGCTGTCAAAGTTACTTTCACATCGTCGTACATTTTATTGTCAATTAATTACTGAAAAGAAACAGTTTGTCAATTTAATCTTCTGAATCAGACGAAAAAGTTATATCATCAGAGGAATCACCTTTCACTTGAATTATAAGTTTGTCACAAATGTTGTCCATTATGTGTTCCTTATTTATGTAATCCTCTTCAACTTCCCTCACATGACGACATACTTCCGCCCATTCCTTCTCACCAACACTTCGAAACTTTCTCTATCTAGTTCCGCAACATCATTAAGATTGAAAGTGGTATTTCTCATTGCCACCCAATGTTTTACAATCACCCAACTGATTTTTACCTGAATTGATACTTTTAAAGTATTTGTAATTGTTCCACACAATCTTGCAAGCATTTTCAGATAACACATGGCGTTTTCTTGCTTGAGGTGCTAGAGCGTTATTAGATGTACTTGCGTCGCACATTATATAAAGAACTAGATTTGATTACATTAATATAACATGAAATTAATAATTGAAGTAACTTACTTATGAATTCAATACAGGCAGCGGATAGTTTTAAAAAAAACTGTTTTGTAGAATAAGTAATAAACAAATTTGATACGCCGGAAAAACAAAGGGGTTATAAACAAAAGTTGACAAACGATCAACTGGAAAGTAACGTTTTTAGAGCGCACAGTACTAATATCTGTGTCATTTTCCAATCATTGCTGCATCTTTATCTAGTTTAAAAATGCGTTTCTGTGCTGGTGTCTTCCGATGTTGATTTTACTCTAGCTCGTTAAAGCAATACTGTGTAATCTTACAAATGCGTTGTTTCATTAATAAAATAAGTGTAGGGAGTAGCAGCACACACTGGTCGGCAACATACCTCAACAATACAACTAGTTTTATGCAAACTTTACTTATGAATACACAGTTCGACACTTTGCCACATATCAATAAGCGTGTGTTGTCAGCATTGTAAATACTCATATATTCCGTTATCCTCAATATTTTTCTGTGCTTGCTTAGGTGAGAACTAAATATGACACGGAAATTTTCACAAGAATGTGAGAATCCCACAAGTGCAGGATAGACACTTTGTGTGAGCTTAATGTACACTATTTTTACTATGACCATGAAAAGAAAGTCTCCTTGACATTTTATTGATCACAAATTAAACAATTACAAAATATACTTTAATCTAATATTTCAAGTTTTTTTATTAAGAAATCACAATCATGCCCTAATAAATAGTGTAGTTCGTAATTATTATGAATATTTAAACTTGTCAAATCATAAAAGTCAAATAATTTGAAATCACTATGGTACTGCCGTCAGTTTGCTCATTTTTGTGAATATTAGTAAGTGTGATGACTGATCACGAACGAATTCCCTATCAGGCCGATGACACAGGTAGTTGCTACGGTAACTTATAGAAAAGCAATGCAAAGGTAAAAGACGCACGTATTTTTTACTTTCGTATTGGGTACAATGAGAAAATGAAATGCACTAGAGTGCAAAAGTATTATTTTCTGTACGGTTAATTGTGCCATATGAATCACTTTCGTACATGGTCATAGGAAAATTACTTTTATTCACATCAAAAAATGTTTGTACTTCTAAGTTATTTTCAAAATAAGTCAAAGTTGACAGTATATAATGTAAAAAATTTGGTACCATCCCACCTTATTTAACATTACCAAAGTTGCAAATGTAACACCTCAATAGCTTAATATTCCGCAGTTACTGGAGTCGATTTTTATATAGCAATTTGATAGAATATTATTGCAAAATTTACTTCGCTTCTATTTTGATTCAACAATAATACTTACTTGTATCACTTTCATCAACACTTTCATAAACTGGAGTAACATTATGACACAAAGCCAATGCTTGCACTGCATCTTTAATACGAATATTCTCTGACTTGCGCATTTTACCCGAATGTAATAATTGATTTTCTGCACCGGAAAACATTTGTTTTATAGTTGACTGTACCTGAAAAAACTAAAATAAAACACTAAAACCTATATAATAAACACTTACTTCATCAAAACTATCTTGAGCATAACTTACTGTCCCCAAATGAACTCGCTTAAGCACCATAGAATTCTGAGTTAACGTTCCTGTTTTATCACTTAATAAATAAGAAATACGACCCAGTTCTTCTGGGATCGTAGTACATCTTACTGCAGTACCTCTCATATTTGGATCATGGCTAATTGCCCATGAGTAATAAGTTTTACCCATATCCAAATTAACTCTTAAACTAGAACAATACATGAATATTTATATTTAAGTAAAATTATTGAATTTACCTTATTGGTATAATATACGAAAAGAGGAGTACGAATCGAAACATGTATCTATACCAAGGCCCACCGAATCCTTTAAGAGCCATCATAATTAGAGCTAAACCTATCACGGCCACAAATAATACTTTTGTAATTGTATTGACTTCTAAATCTAATAATCCTACTTTTGATCGTGGTGCCGAATTATTCATAACAGAACGTGTTTCGGGACCTTAAAATAAGCATTAAGAAATGTATCTAATTATGGAAATTACAGACCAGTGTATATAACAAGACCAAGAGCTTGCCCTGAAGCAATTACACAATTTGTCCAAAGTGTATTTCCAAGATCTAGACTTTCATCTCCCATTAAGGAGTCATGCTAAAACTTAATATAAGTAGCATATCAAAACAAAACAAATACGTACCCTTGTAAAAGTCCCAATGAATGAATGGATGTCTTTTTGAGGTTTTTCTGCATAAATACTTGCATTAATCTCAAATAATTGACGATCACTTGCAAGTTTTTGAGTGGCAGGTACGGCAAGACGTAATTTCCAATCAGTCTCGCCATCTAATTGATCTGTGCGTACAAACACAGCCCCACTTTTTTCCGATGTACGTAATAAAAGTAGATCAGCAGGTACTCTTTCATCTTTATCAACAATGATTAAATCTCCTACTTTTAATTTAGAGGCGGGCACAGTTTCGATACACTTATCTGCATTTCTCACCAAACGTTTACACTTTTGATTATTCACTTCCTGATCCCTCTTATGCCTACGTAAATCATCAACGGCTTCACGACATATTGTAACAAACAATACAAAACACTAAAATTAATTTCGTAAGAAATTGGTTAATGAAATTTGAATAAGATTACCAATGGTCCCCAGTAAGTATACAAGTAACCAATTCGTATATCAGGCACAAACTGACTAGTTGCCATTATTAAAAAATATAGATTTAGAAAGAATTTAAACTGTTGGAAAAGTACAAGTGGTAAAAATGTTATAATATTGTACTTTTGATTCCTAATAGTGTTGGCAGGGAACTGTCCAGGTGTAGGTTTCCCTAAAAGTATTGTGCGAGAACGAAGCTCTCGAGGTCCACAGCATCGGCGCCACATAGAACAAAGGCAGCTACAAACAAAAATTAATTTCTTTAATAACACTCGTGATTGATGAAGTCTACCTGAAAAAGGGTTCATTTTGTGATTTCACAATTAATGGTATATCCTCCTTAGATGTGGGTTTATTAAGAGTTGTTTGAGATTCAACAGATTCCATTATTTAGATTGAATAAAGAGAAAATTATAAACTATTAATAGTCTTTAAATATATTAATAATCTGATTCAAAACGATATTTAAACGTTAATTATGTATTTAAGACTTCATCTCGATTGATTAAATCAACTTTTGATAAAAGACCACTAGTGAAACCTGTTTATTTGTCAGGGTCGTAATAACACAGTGAAGTTATCTGGTAATATTGTCACCTATCTACTTACCAACATAAGAAACTTCCTATAGATTTACGTTTGCGTGGTGTTCGAGTTTGTATTGCGAGTCCACTTTCCATGTCAACCCCATGATTTATAGAACCACCAAGTAAAAATTCTGTTTCTTCTTGTAAATCAAAATTTTGTAAAGGATATTCCATAACAGAATGGCAACTGTTCCATAACCTTACATTATTATTTATTTACTTAATTCTAGCTAATAAGCGTAATATTATGCAAGCATAAAGTGATTGTGTAATTATTAAGTACGAGTTTGCCTAATTACAAAGCTTTTCTTTCTATGCTTACAATTTACGTCGATTGATCATTTTAATTCTTCTAAGTTGGTAGATAACGTAATAATTTATTTTCCTATTTTTACAAATTTCTGTTACACATAAATTTTGTTAGAAAAGTTAAACACAATTCAACTTAGATTCATAGTTTTATTAAACCATATACTTACACAAAAATTTATGATTAATAAATAATGATATGATTTCAAGATGTGAGATACATTTGTGTAAACAACATAATTACCCTAGATAAAGCCAAATATTTACTTTGTTTTTTGTTATAGGTACAGTGTGTCCTAATATCAACGCTATAATGAGCGTATGTACGGGCGGGCTCCACAGTGATCATAAATATTAGATAAAAAATCAATACATATCTCAAATATAGATGAAACCCATACTAACCATACTCGTATTGGAGTGTAATGATAAAAATATAATAGATACGTTTTCCCCAAATCAATGTGTTTATTGTAAAATCCTTAATACTAGCTGGCAGTTGTTTCCGTCATAAAATTCAAATCGCGATTTTTCAGTGCAATTCTAAATTCTAGAGAAAATTATATAAGTTATCTTAACAACAAAAATAAAATAAGGAAGTCGTTGATGAAATTAACTCAAAAATTTTTAAAGTTAAAGGACCCCATTAATAATCTTTCGGTTGGTTTCCCAAAATCTTAGCGCCGCAACTGCTACGGCTATTCTTTGCGAACCTTCTTTTCCACGAATTGGTGGTGTGGTAATGCATGCTTAACCTTAAACTAATAGTACCTACCCGTTGTAAAAAAAAATGTACAACAAAGGTAATAAATAATATTTATTGTTTTCATTATCAACAAGACGTTGATATTAATTCAAACACACGATTAGCTAATCACTTTAAAACGGTATTACTATTATTGTAAGTTTATGAGTTATTCACGATAAACATTGTTTAGTTCTTACGTGCGAAAAACACAAGTAGTACTGGTCCGAGAAGTTAGCAGGACATTAATATTACAAACCAATGTTTAGACGATCAGTATGTGCTCCTTTTGTGCCGACAAAAATTTTCTCGCCCATAATAACAATTATGGGCACATTCTAATACTTTATAGGCATAGAATAAAAGCATAACTGACAATTAAATAGTATATTATGCAACTAGCGCGAAATGAAGCTCATTTTGCACGAGTATGAAAGTTTTTTCATACGAGTGCAAAATTGCCATATCGTGCGTGTTACATACTATACTTTTTCTACGACAACCTTCTGCTTATATTTAAAATATGGTATAGACAATCATGGCTAGAAAGAAATATGAATGTTCCATTTATTGCTGGGAAAATACAAAATTGTTTATTGACTAATTATAAATTGTGCTGAACTCGGAAAAAAGAACCTCTACCTTTATATATATATATATATATATATATATATATATATATATATATATATATATATATATATATATATATAATTTCCAGGGTTAATCCATCTAATTATTATAAATTAAAGTTAAATATACAATTATTGAAAATCATTTTTGGAGAAGAGCTGGAATGCTGAACACTTATATTATCTTAATGCAGTTTTCTGTTGTGGAAATCGATGGTTCGTTAAGATTTAGTGTGCCTAATGGTTTATTTGCGATGTTTCTGATTGCATTTGTAATTTTATTTGCCACATTCAACGTATTTCTTATAGAATAGTCAATATAACCTTCCGCGACTGCCGTGGACTTCCAACCACCGTGACGCTTTTATGTGGTATATCACCACCAGCATCGACACGGAGTGTAGCGGAAGACCGGCGGAAGCAGTGACCGGTGTATAATTCAGGGGTTGGCAATTTTAATTATCCTACTATGTCTTTTGCCATGGATCCCAGCTTATTTAGGCCTATTCTTTGAACGGTGCGCTTTCCTTTTTGATACTTAAGGAAAAACCATGGACCATTAACATTAGAAGGGCGAAGACTGGTATCCAAGTCAATTAATGCAAAACTATAATTTAAACAGAGGCCACCCGACAACAGTAATGTTGTTAAATTAGGTAGCAAGAATAACTATTAAAAAATTAGAATGTTTGTATCCAAGAATGTAGTAATGTATATGGGTGATTAGAATTTGATTTATTTGACATGAGGTTCTTGGCCTGGTTTGAAAGGAGTGTCTAAGAACGTAAACTAATAAAGTATGTGTTTAGTATAAATATAATAAATCGTCTAGATTGTGAGAGCGTTGTTTTCAAACTGTTTTTTTTTAATGTGACGAGAGTTGTAATTGTACCTTGAAAGCAGTAAGATGAAAATTTTGTGAATTAATAACGATATACACTGTTACGGTAGTGGTTGTATTAAAACGGCCTGATAATAAATTAAAATAAAATAAATTATACAGTCCACAATTGACTTTTATTAATCGAAGGCAACATTCGGTCCATCGACAAGGATGTAAATTGGCACGGTGATTAAAAATATTGAAGAATCAACAGGTGTATCAATCGGTGTGTGTGCGAGCGAGACGAAAGAAGGAGAAATTGGGTCAATAAAAGAAGAAAGCAAAAGACGCGTAAGAGATCGAATCCACCCTTCCGCTAAAAATAAGTTTTTTAACCTTTTGATATACCTACCTAATTATTCATTTATTTAGTATACTCACAATGAATTAAAAATGAATGGATTAAATATTGAGCAATTAAAGACGAAACGGTCTAGTATCAAATCAAAATTAACTCGTACAAAGTTTCTAGAAAAGATCGGTACCTAGCCAAAATCTTAAAAAAGCTGCAATAAATGATTTAGAAACTAGATTGAATAAAATTGAACCCGTTTTAGACGAGTATAATGAAGTTCAGTTTCAAATTGAATTAATAGAACCATCAGAAAATGATGAACAGGAACACGAATTACTTGAGGAAACATATTTTACATTGATAGGTTTAATTAAAAGTATTATTGAAAGTTTTACAGAGAATAACGCTCTGATTAATGTTAATGTTGATGACAATGTTTCTGATGGTCAGGGTAGTTCACAAAATACATCGTTAGTTGGGAATTCAAGGAGCGTGTCCGCCGCTGTGAGATTGCCACCTATTAAATTACCAATATTTGATGGTCAATATTGTAATTGGCATTGGCTTGAGTTTAAAGATTCATTTACTGGATTGGTAAATAATAATGATGCATTACCAGAAATTCAAAAGTTTTATTATTTGTGTACTTCGTTGTCAGATAACGTAAGAGAAATTATTAAATCAATTGAAGTGTCGACAGCTAATTACGGTATTGCGTGGCAATTCCTAGTTGACTGATTTGAAAATAAAAAATTAATTATTTACAATCACATTCGCGCCATTGTTGAATACCCTTCAGTTAGGAAGGAATCGCACTTCGAACTTAGAAATTTATTTGATACAGTAAGTAAACATTTAAGGTCATTAAAGAATTTAGGTGAACAAACTGATTCTTGGGATAGATTAATAATTTTTATGATGTGTAATAAATTTGATTCAGTTACAAGGCGATATTGGGAGTCGTACAAATATGAAAATGAACTTCCCCAATGAGCGACTTAAATGAATGTTTAAGATTAAAATGTGAAATCTTGGAAAAGTTAGAATTAACAAAATGGTGAGAAAAGAAATGAAAAGAGGGAACCGGAAAAATCCAAATAATAAAAAACAATTTAGTAATAGCATGTCTCCACAAATGGTGAAAATGGCACAGCTAGAGTAAACGCCAAATACGAAGACACCTGCGCAGAAACCGAATATTGCATTAAAAAGAAATGGAATAATGATATGAGTGAGAAGTAGATATTATGTTCCGCCACAAAATTTAGTGTTGTTTATTGTTTTGTAACCTCATTTTTCGTGCACGTTTTTATCAATTGTAAACAGTTTTTTCAAAACTCCTTCCGTTTCAGCACCTTTTAATTACAAGTAAGTTGTATTTGTAATATGCATTAATATAATATATTGATTTAGTTCGTGGTTTATAATGGGTGATGCGAGTACATCGTCTGATAGTACATCAAACATTCCAGCAAAAAAGTGACGTGTCTTATCGCAAGATGCCCGCGAAATTATTTGGAATGTTTATCAGTTTCATAATAGTTATTAATGATACTAGTTCGATATGAACGTCATAATGAAACGCGTGTAAAGTTAAACCACGAGGCGTTAGCCGAGTGGTTTATTTACACAAGTTTCATTACGAAGTTCATATCGAACGTGTATCATTCAATATTTAATCTACGCCAGTCCAAATAGATTTTCTTTACATAGATTCGATTTGTTTACAATATCAGAAACGTTTTATAAATAAAAATTCAAAATTATTAAGTGCCCATATTAATCGATGTTATAGTAACCGCGCTTGTTGATTGTTGCCATTTTTACGTTGACAACGTCATTATTTGCGTTCAATTTTGTGCTTTACATGAGTTTCACGCACTGATGGACTGAATTTAACAAATTGTACAGACTTTATAATTAATGTTTACAATAAATAAATGATTTTATAATGAAGTAAAAGTTGTAACTAACTTTCTTTTTGCCTGTTTTTTATTTTAAAATTTGCGTGTTATTATGAGTTCATAATGGCACTGGGTGCTATTATGAAGGCCATAATGACACCCAAATGAAGATGATAAATATGTCATAATGACACTGGCGTAGATTAAAATATTAATGAAAGTATGTCATTATTGTACGATTAACATCTGTCAGTTTTTTCACGATTACATTTCTTTAGGCCGAGTACATACCAAAAGTAACCGGTGATAGCAACGCAACGACAACCCAACGGAAACTTGAGTTGCCTATGAATAACACACGCAGTTTAATGGGCCTGTGTATACCAAAGCGACTGTGATGCGACGGTGATTCAACGGGCACGTGACTGAGCAACGCAGTCACGACATGCTGTAAACTCGGGTCGCCAGTTGCGCAGTTGCTCTTGTGAAGTGCAGACCGTACGTAAATATAGCTGGTGAACAAGAAAATATTAAATTCGCACAGTTCATTGAACAGTTTAATTGATTATATGACCATAATAACAAGTCATACAGTAACAGGGTGGTGACAGACAAAGCTTGGCAAGCTGTGGCAGATGAGTTTAAACTAACAGGTAAGATAACAAAGTTAACCAATTTGTTTAGTTCTATAAAATATTTTATTACAGTTCATTAAGCTTTGTATCTGAAATACAGGAAAAATATTGAAATATTAATCTAAGATTAAACAAAATCTTGCACTGGCCGATACGTGGGTATCGATTGCCACGTTTCAACTTGTAATAATAGTGTTCACTGGAGCTTAGGTAGTTCTGCTTTCTTGAGTGGCGGAAGTCGTCGACACATGTTAGACGTGGCTTAGTGTACTCAAATAGTTCAGGAAAGCTTGCTATCCCGTCTCTTGCTTTGATGAAGTTGTGCAGCACACATACAGCTTGAACAATTTTTTTTAAGTTACCAGGTTTGCACTGTAGTGGTTTTTCCAACACTCTAAACTTCATGCTCATCATACCAAACGCACACTGTACACTTTTACGTCCTCTTGACAGCCTGTAATTGAACACTCTTTTTGTATTGTTTAAAACACGTCGTGGGTAAGGTCGCATGAGATTTTGGAGAAGTGGAAATGCTTCATCAGCACAGAAGAAGAATGATACAGGTTCGTTACTGGCATTATTTGGAAGAACTCTTGGAGGAGGGAAGTCTAGGCTATTTTGTTTTACCAATTTACCCAATGTCGAAGAGTGGAAAACTCCTGCATCGTTATTTCTTCCGGGGTATTCTACATCAATACTTATAAATGTTCCATCAGCGTCTGCGCAAGCCATCAACACAGTTGAAAAAAATGCTTATAATTGTAGTAATTAGAAACAGAATGATCAAAGGATCTGATACGAATGTGCTTGCCGTCTATTGACCCTAGGCAGTTTGGCAGATTCCATAATTCTTCATATCTTTCAGCTATGGTTTCCCATTGATTTCTGTCGGGTACTGGCATAAAAAGAGGTTGTAATACAGACCAGATAGCTTCACATGTTTCAGGAATGGTTGCTGCTATTGTAGCTACACCTCTAAAGAAGTCGTAAGCCAGGTGGTGATAGCTACATCCCTCAGCCAAAAACCTGAAACATTTACAACAACATTTAACAAGAATAAGAAAAAGTGTTTTTATAAATTTTTTGAATTTTTTATATTTATTTAAAAAAGATACCGCAATTAAAAAGTTTTCGTTTACAAACATTATTTTTTGTTTCAAATAAAAGTCAACGCACATTTTCCATAAAGCGTTTCCCTTCTAGTTTGTTTATTCTATGCCTATATGCTGTTACAGTTTGTTTTTCTTTTTTTTTCAGTGAAGCAATGCAAGGAAAAATGGAAAAATATCAGGACGGTATTTAGAAGACATCTTTTCGCAAAACCAGTGTCAGGAGCTGCAGGTTTTTCAAAAAAGAACTATTACTTGTCTGATGTTCTGCAATATCTTGTGCCTATTTTAAAAGGTAATCCTAAAAACGTTGGAAGCAATCTACCTCCTCCTGAAACTGATGACCAACAACATAGTGTTGTAGAACAAGAAGAAGCTGATAACAGTATTAATGCAATTGCTGATGAAGTGGATGATGACGCGACAGAAGCTACTGAATTACCACAAGAGGCAGTGCCGAAGGTACCTGGACCTGCTAATATCAGCATATCACAGTTCCGGAAGAAACTGTTGGGCAAAAGAAAGCCGGCTACACCTTTAGATGAAGCTATGACCAATTATTTTAAAGCAAAAACAATAAAGCCTGCTGAAGACAACTTGGTTCCGGTAGCTGACAATGAAGATCAATCAGACGAACATTTTCTGTTGAGTCTTAAAAAAGATATGAAGGAAATGAATACACGGCAGAAACGAACTTTCAAAAGGAGAATTTTTAGTTTGATTGATGAAGTTCTAGACGATAGTCCTGGTGGTATGAAAGGACAAAGTATGTATTCAGGCTCATCACTGCAGTCCTCACGATCACCCAGTATGCTGGCTGATATTACTTCTCCGGGAACTCCTGCCCAGGAGAACGAAGATTTTGTTTACAATACCTTGTCCAATGCATTCGGTGTAATTTAATGTAAATGACATATTGTCTTTTGAGTGAAATATTGTATAACTTTAACAACGAATAAATACATTTCATTGAACTTACCTTAATGTGATTGTTAATCTTTCGCCTACATCAATTGGGGTTCTGTAGTTAGTAACTTTTTCAGCAGTATAGGGTCACTAAATCCAGCAACATATCATAGCTAGCCTTGCTCATTCTGTAATAGTTGAAAAACTTTTCTGGATATTCTTCCAATTCTTGTAAGGCATGCCACTGGCTTCTGTGTACATTGCTGCCATTATATGGATGCACACTAAACCGTCTAAGGTTTTTTCTTTTTTCTAAGCACATATAGAAAAACTGCCTCCTCCTCGGACGAAGACATCGGTACAAGTGACTGGACAACTTGTCAACTTGGGTTTCTTTTGTATGTATACGCGGTGTAAAAGAAACTCCAGTTGACTGAGTTGAGTTGCTGTTGCGTTGCTATCACCGGTTGCTTTTGGTATGTACTCGGCCTTACAGTTAACGTTCTTGATATCGTTGTGAAAGCAACTGGAGTATCTAAAAGTACCGTCGTTAGAATTATTAGAGAAGGGAGTGCAATTCAACGTGGTGAAATAGAATTGTTCAAGACTTCTAATAAAAGAATGAAAACCGCACCAAGATCATCTGTCGATAATTGTGGGGAACAAGTCATTCGACGCATTGTACACAACTTTCATGTCATGGAGAAAATGTATTTTTTACCCTTAGAACTGTGGTTAATAATTAAAATGCGAATTACAACATTTCCGAGTAAATTTATAAACAAGTAACTTAACCTTATATTTCACTTTTCACAATTAAATACACTTTTTTTTTGTTTAAATTGTCCTAATTATAAAAAATAAACATCATAATTAAGAGGTTATTAACTAAAAAATGTACAAAACGTAACTTTTACTTTTCTTAAAAAACTAATATTTTCGAATAGTACATGGTCACGTGATTTTTTTGGCGCAGCTTGGTGTCTTCGTATTTGGCGTTTAGTCTAATTTAAAATGTTATATTTGCAAACTAAATCACACTGTTTACAAATGTGATGAGTTTTTAAAATTAAGTCCAGAGCAGCGAATCACTGAAGTTAAAAAATTAAAATCATGTTTAAATTGTTTGAGACCTGCGCATCCTTCATGTAGATGTAGGGCAGCTAGATGTGGTAAATGTCACAAAGTACATCATACTTTATTACATTCAAATACATTTAAGATAAGCAATCAAGAATCAGATGTTTCAAAGGAGACTGCTTCAACGGGCAGCCCGACGTCCTCGAGCGTACAGGGAGAATCGAGTGTCGTGTTAAATGTAAATGTAGGCAAAGAAAGCGTTTGCGAATCTACCAAATCCTCTATTAATTGTGTTGTAAATACTTCTTTGACTTTGCTATCAACCGCGTTGATAGAAGTACAAAGCGGAGATAAGAATATTTATTGTCGCGCATTACTGGACAGCACCTCACAAAGTAATTTTATATCGGAACAGACCTGTAATAAGTTAAACTTACGTCCAGAAAAAATGGTCATATAATTAAAGGAGTAGGTCAAAGCGTAACCAATATAACGCGTCAAGCGCAGATGAAAATTGGGTCGTGTTATACTAAGTTTGCAATGGAAATAAAATGTTTAATACTTCCCAAAATTACAAATTGCCGACATGTTCCTTTGATAAAAGTCAAATAAAAATTCCGGCTGAATTTATATTAGCTGATCCCAAGTATAATGTTTTCGTAAATATTGACATTCTGTTAGGTGACGACTTATTTTGGAATATTATCTGTGAGGATCAACAGCGACTTGGTCCAAGGCTACCGTTGGTTCAAAATACACAATTTGGTTGGATTTTAGCTGGCGAATTGTACCTGAATTCGACATTAAAGTGTAATTTAATTACTTGCTTGAATATACTTGCTGCACCTATAGAGGATACGATTGAAAAATTTTGGAGCCTTGAAGAAGTTAGTAATTCAGATAGGATTTTACCTGAGGAGGAAAATATTGTGAATCATTCTTTAGAGATACGACCACTAGGGACAAGTGCGATGGATTTATTGTCAGTATTCCCTGTAAATCGGAACTAAGTAAGTTAGGTAATTCCTATGATATGGCAGTACTCAGATTCGAAATGTTACAAAATATACTAAAAAAAAACTCTGCTTTAAAATTATACATCAGTCAAAATCATATGTCAGAGATAAATGAGGAAGAGGACATATTAGATGGGTATTTTATGCCACACCAAGCGGTTGTAAGAACGTCAAGTTTGACAACGAAATGCCGGGTAGTCTTTGATGCGTCAGCGAAAACTACCACTGGAGTTTCACTTAATGATGTGCAATCTGTAGGGACAACCTTACAGCACGACATATTTTCAATTTGGCTAGGTTTCGCAAACATACATACGCAATGTCAGGTTATATCTCAAAGATGTACAGGGCGGGCTCGAGTGAGCCGTTGAAAATTTATGAAATTAATCGTGTGGTGTATGGACAGGCGTCATCGCCATACTTAGCAGTTAAATGTTTACTAGAGTTAGGTGCAGAGAATGAACAACAGTACCCAAGAGCGTCAGAAGCAATAAAAAACGACTTTTACATGGATGACTTACTGACGGGTGCTAATACCGCAGACGAACTATTTGAGATTCAGCACCAAATTACGAAAATTCTCGCAAGTGGAGGATCCGAATTAAGAAAGTTTATCTGCAATAATAAAAAACTTTAAACAAATTCAAATTGAATAATGATTTAGAAGTTGGTATAATACCCATAGGGGATAACTACCAAAGCAAGACGCTAGGTGTTTACTGGGAACCAGATAATGACGCGTTTCAGTACAAAATTAATGTAACCAAATTACATATAGTAACGAAAAAAAGTATACTATCAATAATTTGCCAGATTTTTGATCCGTTGGGATTATTGGGACCAATAATTATAGTCGTCAAACTAGTTATTCAATGTCTGTGGAAGGAAAAGTTGGAATGGGACCAGGGGGTACCTCATAATCTACGACGCAAGTGGATTGAATTTCAAGACAATTTACCATTCATAACGAAAATCAAAATTCCCAGGCAAGTAGCATTTTCTGAATATTTAAAAATAGAGTTGCATGCATTTAGTGATGCGTCAGAAAAGGCTTGTATTTATGTGCGTTGCATTTTATCGAAAAGCGGGAACATTTCAAATCTATCGTGCGCCAAATCTCGCGTCGCTCCAATAAAACAGATAACATTACCCTGGTTAGAGTTGTGTGGAGCCGTGTTGGTGTTACGTTTAGGAAAAAAGGTGATAAATTTATTAAAAATAAATTATTATTTTAAATAAAGTATTATTATTGGACCGATTCTAGCATTACTCTTGCGTGGTTTCGCAGCAGCCCAAATAAATGGAAAACCTTCATCGCACATCGTGTTAGCGAGATTCAAATGTTAACGAGCAAAAGGGATTGGCAACATGTAATGTCATCGAAAAATCCCGCAGATCTTTTATCACGTGGATCGTGTGTTAGTACTTCAGCCAGTTCAGAATTGTGGTCGTACGGACCATCCTTTTTAAAATTAGACAGCTTTCAATGGAGCTTAAACGAGGGAATGGAGGACATAGAAATTCCTGAACAACGTACCGTAACTAACGTGTCTATCGCGAAGGAAAATATCCTGAATATTGTAAATAAATTTTCGTCATTAAATAAAATTGTCAGCATATTAGCGTACATGTTGCGCTTTATTTCAAATTGTAGGTTAAAGGATAAGAAAATTAGACAGCGCGGTTCTTTAAAGCCGTCGTAATTAGACAAATCCTTAAATTTACTAATAAGTACAAATGCAAGTAGAATTTTTTCCTCGGGAGTACCATGCTTTAATTAACGAAAAATTAATAAACTAATAAAGTAAGGTCCTAATGTTGAACCCTTTTTTACAAGATGGGTTAATTCGAGTAGGTGGCAGGATTAGGAACGCGAAGCAGACTTATGATAAACGATTTCCCATTATTTTGCCCAAAACACACCGGTTGACCGATTTGATTCTAAAAACAGAACATGAACGTTTATTACATTGCGGATCACAAGCTTTATTATGTTCGATTAGGGAGCGGTACTGGCCCATTGCCGGACGAAATATTTGCAAAAAGATTATAAGAAGCTGCGTAACTTGTTTTAAAGCAAAACCGTATGCATTCATTGAATTTATGGGAGATTTGCCTGCATATTTACCATTTATAAATGTAGATGTTGATTATGGGGGACCATTTGCTATAAAGGATCGGTCTACCAAAGTTATAAAGTCATATATATGTCTATTTATATATATATATATATATATATATATATATATATATATATATATATATATATATATCTGTGTGTACAAAAGCGGTACACATTGAGATAGTGTCTGACCTGACCACAGAAGCGTTTATTTCTGCGTTAGATAGATTTGTAAGCAGACGTGGGAAACCGTCTAACATATACTCCGATAACGGGTTGAATTTTGTAGGGGCTAATAATGAGCTCATAAAGTTGTATAGGTTTATTCAGAAAAATCAAGAATATATTGAGAATAAGTTGGCTATCGATCGCATTAAATGGCACTTTATTCCCCCGAGGACTCCTCATTTGGGAGGAATTTGGGAAGCCGGAATAAAGAGCACCAAACAATACATTAAACGTATTGTAAGTAACAGCGTAACATTCGAGGAATTTAACACATTATTAATAAAAATTGAAAGTATATTAAATTCCCGTCCACTTTGTCCTATTACTGAAGATCCTGATGATCTTGCAGCGTTAACACCAGCCCATTTCTTAAGTGAGAGAACACCAGTGTCTTTTCCCGAGCACATGTTTACTAAATTACCAGAGAATCGTCTGAAGAAGTGGCAAAAAATCACGGCCATGACTCATTATTGGAATCGATGGCAACGGGAATATTTGACTGAATTGCAAACCAGGACAAAATGGAAGGCCAAGTCACAAAACCTGTTGGAAATGGGGGCCTTGGTATTAGTCAAAAGGGAATCGTGTCCTAGTATGGCATGGCAACTGGGAAGAATTATCAATCTCCACCCCGGCAAGGGTAGACTTGTGAGTGTTGTGAATGTAAAAGTGGTAAGAGGTCAACTAACGCGCGCAATCAACAACATTTGTGTGTTACCGTTACCGGTTGAAGCCTACGAGGTCCAGCTGTCAAGCAAGCAACAAGATTAGCGTAGTGTTAGTTACATACTATTTTTGTATTAGTTACTAAGTTTATTCTGAACAGTATCTTCTAGAAATTATATGCTTTGGTTAATATTACAAATCGGTTTTAGATTTAAATAAGATGTATTTCAATGCGGTCGGAATGTCCAAGTCAATTATGCAAAACTATAATTTAAGCAGAGGCCACTCCGCAACAGTAATGTAGTTAAATTAGGTAGCAAGAAGAACTATTAAAAAATTAGAATGTTTGTATCCAAGAACGTAGTAATGTATATGGGTGATTAAAATTTGATTTGTTTGACTTGAGGTTCCTGGCCTAGTTTGAAAGGAGTGTCAAGAACGTAAACTAATAAAGTATTTGTTAAATGAAAATGAAAGTGAAAATGTAAATAAAAATATAAATGAAAATGAAAATGGCAACGAAAATGAAAATGAAAATAAAAATGATAATGAAAATTAAAATGAAATAATTATAATAAAAAGTTCACGAAAATTGCATATGACATGTGCCATATTTCTTATTACTTGTAATCTCCCTAGCGCGTGGATTATTTCCAGAAATTTTTTTTAGTCAGGAATGTTTTGAAAATTATCCCTAGTCGAAGACATAAAATATCCTTTTTTATATATAACCATTAATATTTATATGTAAATGGGTGTTTCAAAAGACTACTATATGGATACCAGCACGAGAAATAGTAATACCGCTAACATTCCTAAGCGCAACACAAATGTGAATAATGACAAGGTTATGGAGGATTAGACTGTCATTTACAGCAGAACATTTCATTAATGACAATGGCACGATTACAGCACTCAGGAAAATACGTAACGCTCATTTAAGCTTGTCTACTGGATTTTTCAGCAGACCGTTTCCTGTAATCGAAAATGAATACGCTCAACCAAAGATATGAATTTGGAGGTAATGCGTAAGTTTCATGTTATTAATAATAACCTAGACACACCTTTACCTGAATGGAGAAAAAATTTCATGCGGCCCTTTCTGGAAACTTTCCCAAGCTAAATTTATCAGAACAAAAGCAGTTGACACGAAAAATGTCATTGTAAAGCGGAAATATATTAGTGAATCTGAAATTGAAGAAGAGTATTGCTAACGATACTATCGATCGATTATCCTTTAATGAAGAACAAAATTCACAAGTTAGAGAAGATATCCCTATTGAAAATGTAAATAACGAAAACCTTGAGGTATTCTTCCGAGAAACTGAATCTGATTTTTTCGGCAAAATTAGTTTATTTGAACACAGCAATCCTTTAACTAGACCCAAAATTCCTAATCAAAATTTTACTAGTCACCTGCAGTACGTAGAAGCCTTAGAAAAGAATGTAAACAGGATCTGGAACTCAGAAAAGCCTACGTAAATTCCATCTCTATAACATCCAAAAAACTCAAAATGAATGGAACTCTGTGCTGATGTTATTCCAAAAACATACCACAACTTTTATTACTCCCTTAATTCGAGCAATGAAGCAGAGGAAGCATGTATTGATAATGGGAATGAAGAGGATGATTAAATAATTTATGTATATATTTTTTGTCAACTGTTTTTTTTTTAATTTACTACTTAAATTTTTTGTACTTAATAAAACATTATTATTAGTGTAGCTACCTATATGTTTTGATTATATTTTTATAAGGAAAGCGTTTTTCACGTTATAACGTATCTCCGCTTTGTAAGGTAACAAAAACGTAACTACGTTAGCAATTGAAGCAAGTCATCAAATTTTTATTTATAAATCTAATACATTTTTTAAACATTTGTTTATTTTGTCATAATAATTAAGAAGAGTCATACTACTTTAGAAAATATCAATTAGTACCAATAATCAATATAATATAAATTTATAAGAGATTTAACAATTCAGAAAGTGTTTTTTTCGTTTCCTGAAAACTACCGCCTTTGTACTTACTTATGGTTATAAACCCTCGGAATGTGAGATGGAATTTTTCTTAATAAACCATAAAAGTGTTTGAGACTGTGTTATCCTTATGTAGTTTGACCCACAGAATCCATTTTTGCTCTTAGTTATAAAGAGATTTGTACATAAAAATTTTGTGAATAGTTAAATTGTAAATATTGGAACAAAGCATAGCAAAAGTGGTATCTAAAGAAAGGAAAAATTGTGTAGAATCCAAAAATGATTTTAGTTTTAAGATATGAACATGTATAAAGAAGTTAGGTGTAAAATTAAGATTTTGCAAATTTTAGAAAAGTGCTTAGCTAATAGAGTTGTAGTATGTTTGTATTAACAAAATTACTAAGGTAATTTAGAAATTTTCAGAGGCTATATAAGTAAGTGAAAAACCAACTCTTAATCTTTTCCTGTTATTTCTTAAAGTAAGAACATGTTTACTCAGTGTGTATGTATAAAAATTTTAAATCGTACAACTGGTTCGTATAACCTCTTAAATTTCATAATAACAAATAATTGAAATTCAAATATTTTGTAAATAAGTTTGGTTATAGTAATTTAAGTTCCGGTAATGTTTTGGATAACGAGTGGTTGTTATACAAGTGTTCGTAATGTATTTTTGTTTTAAATTAAAATTATTTTATACAAATTATCCATGCTTTATTATTGAATGGAAATAAAAATTATGAAATGGTGCAAGAAAATAAAAATTCCAAAAAGCAACCTAAAACATAAATTATTAAATTTATCAGAATTATAATTAAAATAAAAATGCTTAAAATAAAGTGTTTAACGAAAATATTTAAGCCACATACCTATGGCTTGTGAAATTCCACCGTGGTACTAATTTATTTAAGCAGCATAATTAACATAATCGCTAGTGAGGTTGATCTTCCTTCGTTGGAGCGTATATTGGAATTGGAATTAATTTATAAGGATATTAGAATTATTATGCTGATGGATTTCCGGCAATGGAAAATTAATGTATGGAATTCTAACCACAGCTGACATGGACATTAGTTCATCATCATTGTATTATGGTGCAGCTAAAGACAAGGGAAAAGTAAACGTGAGCCTATGAATTCTTTGTACTTATTTGAGGTTATGTTGTGTATCATTGTGTATTATTTACATGCATTCGTGTAAAGGATATTAGTAAATTGCAAGCTGGTCTGGAAATAACAACATCATGTAGGTATTGAATTTATATTGAGTTATCATTGTTATAAAAAGGAAAGGATACTTACCAAAAATATATTATTCTTAATGTGGTTTAGTCATGAACATATAAATACAAATTCAGATTCGCATGCGCACAACGCGATATAATTGAATTGATACATAGTGTTTCAATAAATAGTAAAATAGAATATAATTCCATAATTGTTAAAATTCACAATAGAATTTATTTTGGTTACGAGCTCTACTTATGATTATATGATTTTAGCCATGAGTTATATTGATTCCTATCCCCAGAGAATGCTAGCCGAGGCAATTTATTTAAATAAAAATAACAAAAATTATACTTAATCAAATAAACATAAAAAAAATAAATATCACCAAACGTGGGACAATTTTAGTATATTGTAATTCAATAATCAAAAATAAACATTACAATATATATATATATATATATATATATATATATATATATATATATATATATATATATATATATATATATATATATATACCATATATATATATATATATATTATATATATATATAATATGTGTGTGTGTGATATTATAAAACTTTTTCCTCCATGAAGATGAAGGAGGACTGACGTCCGATATATACGATTATAAAATCATGATAACTTTTGTACATTTATGATAAGTTTTGTTATGAGCGAATAAGTTCAAAAGCAAATATGTAATTAAAAATTATTATTAATTTTAAAATGTTCCTTTAGTAAATTTATTTCTTAAGTTTTCCAACCTAAAAAAGTATACTGTATCTGATTAAGTGGTATAGCATAATTTTTTTTCGCCCCGCACAATCGAAATTCTCAATTTTAAATAACATGATAAGCATATCTCTATCCCGTTGAAAACAGCGAAAAAATACTAAATTTAATGACGTTAAAATTACTATTAGCATTTCCATAACAAAAAAGGTACTCCAAAACTGTAGAAAAAATAAAGATTATTATTATGCACACCTTGCGTTTTATTAACAGTTTGCCTGCGTTTCTTGCTTGTTAAAGTATGTTTATCGCTTGAGTTATCCTTATTCAATTCTAAAAACTGAGCAGTTTCAAAGGAGTAAGTGTATTTAACGTTATCATGCCATGCATGTTGCACTCTGCTGGTAAAGTTGTATTTACTTCGTTATTATGCTCCATCAGGTGAAAAGGGCTTATCAGAAAAGATCAAATAGTAGAACAATATTTAGATTAACTTTTTAAACCTGGGACACTATCCTTGGTATACTCATCAACATTAATTTCCTTTAAATTCCGATCTTTTTCCATCATCAAAAGTACTTTTATCACACTTGCCGTTTGGAATATATCAATTGGTAACCCGAACATATGAAATTGTCAACCACAATAACAAAGTAATCAATTGTAGACAGGAAATGTTGAGGAGGTAAGATAAGATGGCGAAGTTGGTTGCATTCAAACGAACTTTCTAATTTGTCTAGTTTGTCATTACTTCCAAAACGTCAAAGATGTACCCATCACAGTCTGTAATTAACAAATTAATCGCTGAATAACTAACACTTTTATCATCATTTGTAAAACTGGGCATTTACCCAGTTACAAAACGCATCAAACTTTTCCTTAGCTTTAACGCAGTTACGTGGTATCATATGGGGAGATGTTATTATACAAATATACAGGATGGCTATTAACTTATAGTACTTACTGAAAATAATATGTAACAGTAATTACCACTTAAGTCTTAACTTTACGAATAACATGTTCTAAGTTATACCTCCATTACGTTGGACGCACAGTTCGTATCGTTCTTGCATATTTGTCGCCATATTTTCAAATAAAGGCTGTTGCATCTTTCGTATCGCGCCTGTAACTTGTGAACGGAGGCTTATCTCGGAAAACACATGGTTCAGCATACCCCAAATAAATGCATCCAATGATGTTAAGTCCGGAAAGTGAGATAATATTCTACGTTTCCTGAATAGTTACAAAAGGAAGACGTTGTGAAGCGTTTTGGCACACTAGAAACAAATTATTGTTGCTTGTTCACAGAATTCCTCGTGTGTCTTCTCCGTGTTTTCCATGAAGTTCGAAATCTGTTTGCAATCGTTCTTGGACATAAGCACCTGCATTAAGTTGTCGCTATATATTTACGTAACTTATTGCTAGAGGTATCAGTTGTGTTTTCCAATTTCATTTTGTTCGTTAGGTTTCGAATAGCAAACCCTTTTCCCATTTAAGTTTACTATTGGATAGTGCAAAAACGTATTGATTGTCTGCAGGAATATATTTGTATCTATTTTCAGGAGGTATGTTGATAAAGTGTTGCAATAGTTGAGGAACACGTGACCCCTTTCCGCCATTCACAACTCTTTTGTAGTGTTGTGTTAACACTTTTTCACTTTCTGATAAGGCCTCTTCAAAGTCTTGAAAATAGGTTCTTCTTTCAGACCTATACTCATTAATTTTTAAGTATTGGACGTCCCCTAACCATCATCTGTTGAAAAGAATTAATAAAGATAACGAACCCTGAACCAACAATTTATATGTCACACCTGTGTCAGTTTCTTCTAGGAATTGTTATTCTCAATCTTTCGCAAATTTTAATCTTTCTTCTCTAAATATTTTTAGCTACTGATGATATCTCTGTGTTCCATTTGGACTCGACTAATTTTTTTATATTTCTGAGCTACGATTGAGGATTCATCTGGCGAGTGGCATTCAAACGTTCCTTGTGGCCATACTACTTTACCAAAATTTTCTGGAAGAAGTAGATTTTTAAAAGAGATGGCAGTATCATTTACAATGGCTCTATGAGCAATCAACAGGCGTGCCATTTCTCGTATTTTATTGCATCAACTTATTCTTTCCGTTCTCTTTTTTGTGATTTTAAATATGATTCTCCGTATTAGTAGACTGTTAAGATATCTTTTTTTGGCTACAAACGATATTTCGTTGCCTTATAGTTTATAATAGACATCTTAAGTCGTTAAACCTTTGTGGTTTAAGGCGTTTATTGTACGTATTGTGTACTATTTCGACCTTGCCAACAACAAAGTTTTCGATGTATATACAGTTAGTTCTTTATTGATTAACATATACTGACTTCCATAAAAATTGCAACACCTAGAATTTGTTGAACGATTTTATTAAAATTTTCGTCAACGATGTCTTTCATTAGAACAAACAAACGATTAAAATTTGAATAAAATCTAGCTATTAGTTTTTTTTCCTTTGCACTTAGTAACAATAAATTTGAAGAAATAAACCAATCAGTGTGTAATTAACTATCCATTTTGCAAATTGTTTGTTCACAATTTCGTTCTGAACTTGGGAACAACGCCAAGCGTACGTCAACATCAACATTTTTCCCAACTGACTAATTTTGAACGTGGCCGTATTATTGACATGACAGAGGCCGGACATTCGCTAAGAGAAATTGCTCGTCGTGTAAACCAAAATGTTACAACGGTACTGAGATGTTGGTCCAAATGATCCAAGGAAGGGGTGCAACAACGTCGCCCTACATCTGGACGTCCCCACAGGATTACAGATCGCGAAGAACGTCGCTTAAGACTTTTAGCCACAAGAGACAGATTTTCAACAACTCGATCGATTGCAAATGATTGGATGAGAGGTATAGGACCCAGAATGTCAATGTCACCTGTTTATCGCCGGATAAGGTCTTATGGGCTGCGTTCATATCGTCCATTTTTATGTCTTCCTCTTACACGACTTCACCGTCTACGCAGCCTAGAATGGAACAACGAAAGGCCGAATTGGGCACGAGAATGGCATCGAATTGTGTTTAGTGACGAGTCCCGATTTTGCTTCTGGGCCCACGAAGGTCGTAGGAGGGTCAGACGGATGCGTGGAGAACGTAAAAATCCAACATTTTCTGTGGAACGCAACACAGCCCTCACACAAGGAGTGATGATATGGGGTGCAATATGTTACGGTAGCCGATCACCCTTGGCCTTCATTGATGGCAACTTAAACGCCGCTGGTTACACTGCCAATGTGCGAGAACCCGTTGCGCTTCCATTTCTTCAGGGGCTAGAAAATTCCATTTTCCAACAGGATAATTCGCGCCTTCATACGGTAAGGGCTACAACACGTTTTTTGGAAGACGCTAACATTGCCGTCCTCCCATGACCTGCTCGGTCGCCTGATTTGTCGCACATTGAACATGTATGGGACGAAGTCGGTAGGCGACTGGGTAATTTACAACACCCTCCAGATAACTTACACGATCTCCGGCTACGGATTCAAGAAGCTTGGGTTGATATACCACAGGCAGCTATAGATCACTTGATTGATAGCATTCCACGCCGTCTAAATGAGTGCATTACAAATCGTGGCGGAGCATCACTATTGAAAAAAACATTTTTAGTTCTTGTTCTTTTGTTTTCAAATTTTAATCGTTTGTTTGTTCTAATGAAAGACATCGTTGACGAAAATTTCAATAAAATCATTCAATAAATTCTAGGTGTAGCAATTTTTATGGAAGTCAGTGTATGGATATTGTTAATACTGGTAACCGTATTATCGGTAGTAATATTAAGGGAATCTATGATTAATTTTTAATATTTACACCAATACAGTAGAAGGTATCATATCGTGGGATCAACAATGATTTCTGATATAGTGAACTTCGCGCGTCATAAAGTTTAGATTTTTTGCCGTATATCATTTACGAAGAATACCTGTCCACGAAAAAATGTGCCTACACTTTAATATTGGTTGCTATATTAGAAACACGTTTTAAATACTCACTACCTCTTTTCCGAATTACACTTATTTAATGAAATACTTGTTTGAGATTAAACTACTGTAGAATAAAATAACACAGGGCCATTGAAAATATATATATATATATATATATATATATATATATATATATATATATATATACAGATAATTGGTTTTAAGCTTTCGGTTATTGGTTAGCGTTTTTTTCTGAGCAGTCTTGACATAGCGCTTTAAAATCGTTTTCGTTTAAATAGCTTCACAGAATACGCAAGGATAATATTCTGGCTCTTCTTTCTCAACTTGTTGTTTCTTTGGGCGACTGGTTCCTCTCAAACAAAGATTGAAATTTGAGTCATTGCGTAGCAAACTTAGTACATGTTGTAACGCGAGCTTTAGAAAAAATCAAAATTTCGCGCTAAATTATACGAGGTCAGAGATTTATATATTATTTTTCTGGATAAAGAAACGGTTATTGTTTATTTGTATTTAAATGTAATATTAAGATGAAGAGCTTCAGTTTATTTTAATAAGTTATCTATATATTCAATGTGAAAATATTTAAAATACGTGGTATTGCAAGTGCATAAATGTGTTGGGAAGCGATGACACTGTCAAAATCATGAGTTTTGAAAATCAGTCGCAAGTAGTGAGCGATCGCAAAAGGGTCGCGATAAGTAAGCGAACAGAAAGAGTGGCACAAAAAATAAGCTATCAGAATCCGCAGTGTAAGCGACATTGTATAGTCACGATGCTCTATAAAGTGTTAAAATTACAAAATAAGAATTAATTAACGGTGATAGCAAAGAAGTAGAAAATTACTTCCCGTATTAACATACTAAAAAGTGCAAAAATTGGCAATTTGGCTGTAGTAGAAAGATTGCGTAATAGTTTACAATAGCGTTTTTAAGTGCTCATTAAAAGTGCTCCAAGTTGATAGTTTAATAGCGAGTGATAAATATACAATAAGACAATCGATCCAATTGATAGATCGGTATATAAAGTATAGTAATTAAAAAACATTGATAATGAAAGCATGGCTTTCCGTAGTTCGCTTGCAGTTTGTTACGCACGCCGTTTGTGATTAAATTTGAACAATTATGTAAAAACCGTATAGTGGAAACATATCGAACAATTATTTACTATAATCATTAATTAACGAAAGAAAATTAGAAGCGTATTCAACTAGACAAGGGTATAAAAAAAGATAAGAAAAACAATAGAAAAACGGCGCCAGGGTGCCGACAGGTAACATCATCGGAAGAGCAGGTTCTAACCTTTCTGAGGCCCCTTATCAGCGGACAAAGGAACTCCAGCATTACATCATCAGTTGCAACGAAAATAAGTAAGAACCTTTTTTGTTTGTGTTAATAAATAAAACTTTTTTGTTTGATTTCTTGAAACTTTACATTTGATTATCACAATTAAACGAGAACAATCGTTTGATTCTGATAAAGATTTTATTTGTTATATGTTAGTTTTAAGGAGGTTATTGTAGATTTAGGTTTGATTCTATAAATATTTGTAAACATATTGATGCATTTTCGTTAATTAGAATTTAATTAAATGAGTATAACGTTTGATTTACTTTTATTGCTAAAGATTATTAACATTAAAAACGTATACACATATTGAATATATAAATGCAGAAAGAAGTCAACTCAATAGGAATAGGAAATAAATAAATCAAAATGAGCATAATTTTGGACAATGATAACAGCAATCATTTCTTTATTTTAACTTGAGTTAGCCGTTGTGACCAATTAAGAAAGGGGTTAGTAAACATAAAGCTTAAAATTCATTTACGCAAACCAAGATTAATTAGCAAGCGCAAGGTAAGAATTAACCAGTAAATGATATCTTTATAAATTGAACCCATTCAGTTTTAATAAAAGGTAATAAAAAATAATCATCTCAGGTATTAAATTTTATTCATAAATGTTGATATAAAAAAGTTTAAAAGAACTCAAATCTTATTCTTTGGAGCGGGTTAAATAAACGAAAGTAGTATCTAAGAGTACTACGCCCGTTGCAAATTGGTGCCAAACGTGGTGGGCACGATCGATTGATCCATAAAGAGGTAAAGAAATCTAATAAATTGTTATAATAAACGAAAATTTAATTAATTACCAGCAGCCTAACAAAGATTAGAAATGAGAAAAAAATTTTTTTATTGGTTTAGTTTTATATTCGTAAAAACTTTTAGAAATTATTATTTACCAGTGGCGTTGTTGAATTTTTATTTTTAATTTTATATAAGAGATTACAAAGGTAGGTTTATTTTTATTGTTTTATGGAATTAAGGTCAGAGTTTAAAAAGCGAGGTATTGGAGATAATTAAAACAAAGAAGATGGCAAACACAAAGGAAAATAAAGATTTTATATTCAGCCAAGAATCACATAATTTATTAATAGCGGGAGTACCAGTCCAACAAAAAACTGAAGAATCAAAGATGATGGACATGATGAATATGTTATTAGCCAAGATGGGAGAGAGCCAAGAGAAGCTAGAAGCCAAAATGGAAGAAGGCCAAGAGAAAATAGAAAAAAGAATAGAAGCAAGTCAAAAAGCAAATCCAGAAGAATTAAAAGCAAATCTAGAAGAATTAAAGGCTAGTCAAGAAGAATTAAAAGTAATTTTCAAGGAAGAAATGAGACATCAAGTTGAACGGATGGAAGAAGATTTAAGACAAAGTAACAAGAAAGAGATCAAGAAACAAAAAGACGACACCGATCAGCAACTGTACATATAGAATATAAAAATGAAGCAAATTGAAGAAAGAAACGAGTACATTAGAGCTCAGATAGGCCGCACAATAGGCGAGATAGGTTGTAAAATAGAAGAAAATGAAGAAAAAGTATTAGAATGCGAACAAAAATTTACTAAAAATGAAGCAGCTATCATAACTTTGGAAGAACAATTGTACGAAAGGGAGCAAACTGGAGGAAAAGAAAAGACAACAGTAGTATACAGACCAGAACACTGGGCACCACAACGACCAAAAAAGTTTGATGGAAATATAAGGACTATCCACCCAATGAATTTTGTAGAGGCATTAGAAAACTATTTAAACCAAGCGGAAACAAGTGAAGGAGGAAAAATAAGAGCAGCAATGGACTTATTAGAAGGCAACGCCAAAGCGTGGGCAGAATTACATCGTTTTGATTGGACAGATTTTGCTCAATTCCAAGAAGATTTTATTAGACAATTTTGGTCAAAATTAGTACAAGAAAAAATTAAATTGAGATTAGCAACACCAAGATTATACAACCCAAGACATGGAAAATATGTGGACCACGTTTGGTTTTGGGTCAGCAAGACGATATATTTACAACCACCAATCGAAGAGGAACACTTAGTAGAGACATTTTCCCAGAGATGTCGAGAATATTTTAATTGGATCAGGGGCAAAGACCGTTGATCAACTAACGAGCATTTTGGAAAGGATACAATCGGCAAATTACAAAGATAGATATACAGGATTTTACAACCGTAGGAACGATTATAATCAGAAAATACCAAACTAGTCAACGATAGGCCAGAAGAAACGTGAACTTCGCGAACTACCACAGAGGTAGAGGGGGTCCGAGAAGAAGAGTGGCGATGATGAGGACCAGGAGAGAGTCACCACCACCAAGACAAGAAGAAAATAGAAGACAAAGGGACAACGAACATTCAGGAGAGGAGAGAAGAGAGAAATCGCCGTCACCCACGCCATCGGAAAACTAAGGGAGTCGAGTGGAGAAGCTCCATTCGCCTCGCGAGTGACTTATACAGAGGAGCAAACCCAACTACTTAACTTTGTGAAGGTATCAGAACATACTGATTGATACTGGAAGTCAGATAAGCGTTATTTCAGAAAGCGTATTTAGTAAATTAAAGGAAAAGAACCCAAAACTTATAGTGTTACCGGTCCAAGGAATTACATACAAGGCGTGACGGGAAAAATCGTCAAAGTAACCCAACAAGTACTAATAAATATAAAGCTAGGAGAAAGTCGACATGATCATAAGTTTTTAGTGGTCAGTAAATTTGAACCAGAAACCATAATAGGAATGGATTGGATGTGCGCCAAATTAACCCAAGTAAATGTAGCCAGGAAAGAGGTGATTTTCAGCGAAAACGGAACTGACCATCAAATTTTTGGGAGAATATTAGAGTATATAATATGGAAAATAAGACTAACGAGGAAAAGGAAATGATCGAAGAGTTGCTTACTGAATATGAAGACGTGTTTTCGGATAAACCAGGAGCAGTAAAAGACTTTGTGTGCGAATTAAAAGACACCACATCATTTTTTCGCAGAAGCTACCCAATCCCGTTTGCTAAGCGAGACAAGGATAACAGAGAAATTAAACGTATGGAAGAATAGAAAGGTCGGATTCACCGTTCTCAAATCCCATCATCATTATACCAAAACCAGGAGGCGAAGTGAGGATATGTTTGGATACGAGAAAGATGAATGAAATACTAGAAAAAGACCGTAATTCACCTCCGAATCTGGAAGAAGTGTTAGAAAGATTTGATAACCCTAGATATTTCAGCACCATAGATCTTATAGCAGGCTATTGGCAAATTCCCTTACATGAGTATACCGCGTTTTTGGTAAATGGGCGAAATTATCAATATAAAGTTTTACCGTTTGGGCTAAATGTTATCAGTCGCCGTATTTAACCGCTGTCTAGACCAAGTTTTAGGGCCCGAAGTATTAGCGTATGCTACTATCTATGTGCATGACACATAAATTTCGTCGAAAACTTTAAAGGAACATCGAGACCAACTTCACTTATTATTTTCCCGCTTAAGAAGAGACAACATGACAGTTAATTTAAAGAAATCAAAATTTTGTGAAGGAGAACTGCGTTTTTTGGGACATATTATTAATAGAGGAGAAGGAATTAAAATGGACCCGGGACGTTTAGAAAATATTAGGAATTATCCGCAGCCAACAAATAAAAAGGAGTTTGTAATTTCTATAGAAGATTCAAGGACCACTTCTCAGAAACCATCAGTCAATTTGTTAACCTATTAAAGAAACTCAGTGTGGAAATGGGAGGAGTCACATCAAACAGTTTTTCAAAAATTACTCAACTGTTTCACGGAAGACATGGACTTTAATAGACCATTTCTACTATATACCGACGCGTCGATCAAGGCATTGGGTGCACATCTGTTTAAAGAAAAGGAGGGAGAATTAGGAACATTGCTTTTGCAAGTAGAACATTAAAGGAGGCCGAAAAACGTTATAGTATAACCGAATTAGAACTACTCGCTTTCGTATTTGGATGTAAAAAATTCAGGACCTATATATTAGGATACACCATTATCTTCTATACAGATTATAAAGCTCTAACTTTTTTGCAAACGTGTAAATCTCTAAATTATCGTTTACAAAAACGGTCGGTCATCATTCAAGAGTATAACCTAACAATTGAGTACTGCCAAGGAGCCGATTTTCT